>CM052200.1:16908328-16918996 GCA_028455805.1 Lasioglossum figueresi | reverse complement strand
GAGTTCCACGTAATGGAATTCCAACGCCGAGAGTTCAAGACCCCCAGGGACTCGAACAAGTTGCCGAACAAGCCCGGGATGTCTCGACTTCGATTCGAGCTAACTCCGGCTTCTTAACGTAGTTCCGAACCAGTCGCGACCTGTTCCGTTTTCTGTTTCTCACTGGGAACGGAACGAAACAAGCGTTCAGCGATATCGAATCGATCAGATGTTCTAGAGATAGAATTGAACAAATTCTGCATCATTTTGCAGTGGAGTCTACATTGGACCCAGTTTTGGCATTTATTTATACCTGTCTCGGTTAGTACAATTTTAATTTGAGCGTGTCTGGTTTTGTCCATTTATTTTTGTACCTGCTTGTTAAAGATAGATGGTTCTTTGATTATTGCATTTCACATAACGGCAATCGTTGAAATTACATCGGTCGAATTTATATGGAACGTTTGTAATACTAGATCAAAATGGATCCAAATGTTGTCGTTTTTATCGAGCTTGTTCAAATAGCTAGCTAATGGCTTGGACTGGCTACTAAAAAATTCAAAACTCGAAACGTTTCGATCCGAGTATTAATCTAGTGCCATCCTGTCGAGAGACAATTTTCCTTTCAAATTATAATACAAGAAACTAGTTAACCCGGCGTTGGTAAGGTGGGGTCTCCAGATAAATAATACCTTTTTCATGAATATAAGATTAGGTATTGCTTAAGAAGCT
The DNA here is from genome assembly GCA_028455805.1 of Lasioglossum figueresi. Taxonomy (NCBI): domain Eukaryota; kingdom Metazoa; phylum Arthropoda; class Insecta; order Hymenoptera; family Halictidae; genus Lasioglossum; species Lasioglossum figueresi. Next base: position 16,918,285 of record CM052200.1, on the reverse strand, counting down.
TGTCATTTTTCACAGTAAAAACGCAGATCCACGAAATTAAATTTTTAAATACACTCGGGTCCGACTCGCTGTCACGCGTTGTTACAATGTTACGATCAATCTAAAATCTCTGGAAAATTCAAATTTAAATGTGACGTTTGTAACACCGTCTCCTAATATTGTCACCGTGTTGATGGGCCATTTTTGGGACCAACTTGAACTACTAGAAAATTTGTATGGATCGTTTTTTCTACCGGGCGATGGTAGATCCCAAGTATCTCCGAGCAAGGTAGAAAATTGGCAAATCGGCAAGGCTTGATCGAGCGTCGAAAAGTGAAAACGTTGCGTCAGATAAACCGCATCCGCGTTTGCGGACCGTTTCGCGTCGAATCATCGACGCCTCAGCGGAAAACAGTGGTCAGCGATCGCTGGTGAAAGGAGATCCAGATAAAACTATAATTAAGAAGCGTTACGCGTGCCTGCTGCAGAAAAACGATCAGATCAACGAAAAAAGAATTAAATTCAGCGTAGCCGCGTGCCTCGCGTTTGCGTAATGGAACGGGAGATACGAGATGGCGTACAAAAATCACGAGCACTCACGTACCGCCACTTGATAATGGCGCAACGGTGATAACAGTTTAATTGCGGACGTTCTGGGATGAAAGGTCGAGCCGAGGTCGATCGGTTTTCTCGATCGATTCCGCATGTCGAAATCGTACAATCGCATCGGAACGAGCCACGCGCGCGAGAGACCGTTCCTGTCCAGTCGACTGTTTACGATCAAGAAGATTGGACCGACTGTTTGGCAAACACTGTCTGTCGACAACTGTTTATCGTGACTGCAATTCGGAGCTGACCGTTGCTTCGAATGTAAACAAATTCAAATGTGTCAAATGCTCGGGTCAAATCTGTCGAACGGTGTTCAAAATGTTAATTATATTTTGCGGTCGTGAACTTGTAATATATTAAATACGAATGATTACTTTGGATTTGTTTCGTTCGATAATGTATTTCTGAATATAACACAAATTGACTATGTTGTTATATTTAATATTATAAATAGGGGTGGCGTTCGAAAATCAAGCTACTAGATACTATATTGCACCTGACCTTGTATTTTTCTTTCGATGTCGTTGCAGAGCATGAAAAACCGAATCCAACGACTATAATAATCACACTGTTCCGATCATTCGATCTCAATATACATATTTGTATCTGAAAGACACGGTATTCGATCCTTTCAGACACGAATATTTCGAGAATACACGATCATAATGGGATCTTTCGGGTTGTCGTTGGGATTCGTCTTTCCATGCTCTGCGAGAACACTAAAAGAAAAATATAATGTACCGATTAAAAAATAAAAAATAAAGAGAAACACCGGTGACCTTGAAATACTAAGGTAACAATAATAAGTTGTGAAAACGGTCCAGACGAAATAGACATTCTATTATTGATTTATGAAAATATCGCGCAGCGGGTCGTCCTAAAGGAGAGGAAAGGAAAGGCCGGGAAACCGGGCTCCTCGGAGGAGTATCTTTGGTCCTTTATCCTTGGGCGTGGGAGGCGTGGCTCGCCGAGATAAAACGAGCGACGAACCTGCGCCACGGATGCTTTGAAACGTTGTACACCGTTCCCCGAAGAAGTTTTTTCCTCTACTGAACGCGGGGCGACCGCCGCATCGATTTATACGACTTTTTCTCCATATTTTTTCGGGGGGAAGGAGGGACAAACACCTTCGTCGCGCTGAAAATTTATTCGACTATTTCTCGTCGACTTAAGCGCCCGGGGGCTTTCGGATAGTCGGCCGTCGTCGGTGCGGATCCGCGAGGATTACGCGAGAGGACGCGCGCTTTATCGGCGCGAAGAGGTTTCTTGCCGGTGTCGGATAAATCGCGAATGTTTCATTCGGGCTTGTGTTCGCGAAATTATTCGCGCTTGTCGTGTCCGGAGACGTAGATCGGCGACGCATTTTCCCGCGCCGCGCCTTATCGCTCTTCTCTCCGCGCGGATATTTATAAGCGCGATACTCTTCCGGGACGATAATAGTTTATTCCGAGATTCGAAAGCGCTTGGTGCACTTTGTATCGGTCTCACGGCGTTATGCAATTTATTTCGATGATTCGTATGCCCCGACTGGCCCCGATCCGATTGATCTTTGCTCGGCAGATTCGCGTCCGACTCTCTCTCTCTCTCTTCGATATCCGAATTCACAAACCCGGTATCAACTTGGGAATCAAAGTGCTATTTTTCTTTCATGCAAACGTCGGGACTCGTCCCCGCGATTCCTCCTCCTCTGTTTGATCGAACGTTGCACGACTCTTTGCATTGTAATGTTGGGGCTCACTTGCGACGATCATTTCAAACAGGATATAGGGTAAATGTACCTATTACTGCTAGTGCACTTACGTTTCGTTACAGTATTTTTCACCACGAGATCAAAATACATAAAAATAAATATTCTGCCCTGAATAAAGTACAATTAATGGGAAAAACATTCTTCGTAAACGGTAGAAATAAGATCATTTGTACTATTTACAATGGTCGCAACTACTCTCGAACTGAGTTGTTAAAAAAACTAAGACATGAAGGATACGAAGGATTTGGCAAAAACTGAAATGAACCACGTATAACAGTGTTTGGATGTTATTCGGAAAATGGAGGTGCAGACAGAGCTTTCGGGGAAATTTCGATTGTTCGTAACAGTCGTTCGGAACAAAGGTTCTTCATAACCGTTTCAAGGATATGAAAATCGATATAATAACAGTTTTCAAGCGGCGGAACGCTCGTAAATCTCTCTCGCGCCCTCTGCTTCGTGCTTCCACGCCGACCGCTGTGAAAAACGCGGGCGCAGAGGGTTCCAGCAAGTGAAAAGTCGGAGAAAGAAGGCAGCCACGCATGAACGTCCTGTAATTTCTCAGGGGATCGCGAATCCGCGGTTCGTTTTGCACATTGCACGCGGTTAGCACCGGTGCAACCACCCCTAGGACTCTTAACGAACCTTCACAATTTTATCGACGCTGTTTCGCGAGGTCTGTGCTGGAAATTTGTGTACAATTTTTTGTTATTCAACTTTCTTTTAGGTTAACGCGTTGACACTAAACCGACGTGTGATGAAATTACAGAATACACTATGCTGCAAAGTAACTATTGCAGATAATAATTTATTTCTCGACTTCCTTTTTGAAATTGTATTATTCGAACTGGCGTACAGCTTCCTAATTTCAGTTTCATTAGCGAAGTCGTTCAAGTTTTACGCTAGCATAACGTTTTTATTCTCTTCATCTTCTTCTTCGTACACCAATCATCTTCGTCGCCTACAATATTCGTTTTATTGTCTCGATTTTATTTAGTAAAAAAGGAAAAGCGCAACAGAGACAAAATTGCTTGAGCAAAACTTTGAACAGGTGTTTCATGTGGAAATACGTGAACAGTGAATTCGAAGAGGATTGTTTAAAAAGATTACACTTAAACGTTAATAGTCTCGGTAAACAATTTTCCAATCGCGCTATACCGAAGTCTAGTGTACACCAATTACATTCAAGAGTTTGAAACCGTCTCGTCGTAAATTCGAACGAGTTTACCCGATTTCGGTGGCCTCTGCTCACGCATAGCCGCCGTCAGACGAGTGGCCATCGATCACTATAGCTCGCACCCTGCCCGTCGTAACGATGCGGAAAGCTTCGCGAAAGGTGTGCACTGCGTACGCCTACGCCGAGGATTTCCAGCAGGCTAATTTTGATCGAAAACCCGCGACTCCCTAGGGAAACGGACGGGAGAAGAGACAGATACGCGGGATTCGCCGAAGAATAATTGCTGGGGAGCTTTCGAGGAACAATGGGACGGGCGAAAGCGTGCTGGGAACGCGTCGTGACTTTTTATCCAACCGCTCGTTTCACTTCTTTTCGAGTAACATCGAACTTGTCGATTTTCGTAGCTGGGAAATGCTTCGACGTCGACGCACAGTCGAAAAAAGTCGATTTAAAAATTTTGTGAAGTCTTGGAACTTTTGGTATCCGACGTAGTTAAAGGTCTGAACGCGATCATCTATTCGTTTCATTATTACTTTCAAGATCCCTTTTACGCAGCCACGCAATTTGCTTTCCTGAAAAACTAGGTTGTGCTTGCGTTGTGTGCTTTAATCGAAAACGAAACAAACTTTCTGCAGAACCTACGAGAACGCTAAGCACGATTGGATTTATTTAGATTTCGTTGAATTTTGTACGTTGTGTAGGTTTACGCGGTTAAACGTTTTTACGCGTTGTGAAAGAAATTTTTCGGCCATAAATCGTGCGACTGGTTGATTCACGTGTGTATCTAATATTTGGACTCGCGCGTTCGCCATCGCAGAGGAAATTAAAGGTCGCGCGGGGAGGATGGTGGAAATTGAGCGCGGCTCGCGCAAAGAAGATCGATCCGGTCCATGCTCGATTTGCTTTTCGGTTCCTGGTGGCCCTCTGCGGAGTCTTCGTTCCCATTTCCCGTCCTCGCTGAAAGCGACCCGGTGAACTGGCATCGCCACGCGTCGATCCAATTTCTTTCTCTTCAAAAGCGGCAGCCAACGGCGTTCGTTCATGCATTTTCAACTCGACACCGCGAACGTGTCGTCGGTAAATTAAATTCGCTTTTCCCCGACGCGGAAGCCGCTCTGCGATATTCTCACACCCCTGCCCACCCTCTATGTCTCCATCGACGACCTCAACCTCAACCCCCACAGACACTGTTCGCATAATCCGAACCAACGTCGAAACGCGTCTCTCTCATCGCTGGCGGCGACACCCTCGATTCTTCTGCGGGTAACCTGCGCCGTTGGAATTTCCTAATGAGAAATTAGGTATTACGAGGCACCGGATGATGAGGGACGTTGTACATTCACGATACACAAAAAGTGGAATTACTTTTTCCTTCTCGAAACCGAGCGAATTCGAATTCCGGTAGAAAAACGTTGTTCAATCCGTTGCAATATGATCCGTTTTATCATTACAGTGATCAAAGTTGGCAAGTTGGTCATACTTTATTAGAAGAATTAATGTTCATGCGAGACACTTGCGTATCGATTGCAAGAAACAGGAACGGAATAAAAATTGCTTTCGACTTCTAATCATTTTAATAAGATGACAACGACGCTATTCTTCAGTTCTTCTTAACACTTTAGCTACCGGAAGCCTATTGATAGGATTTTCAATAATTGTACTGTACCAAAAGAAAGCATAAAACTTTTATTTTACACTGCGATCTTAAATGAAACTATTAGATGACGTCATTGAGGGTGATTTGTTAGACAGCAATGAAAATTGCTATTGCTATTGAAGGTTCCATTAAAAAGTGTTTAGCCATGTACCGTTTTTATAATTTTTCAAAATTATGCAATAATCACCAGTCGGTAATGTGTTAAATTCTTAGCGATCACCTAGAAGATCTTAGTGATCGCTACTGGCAAGAATAATTCAAGTGATCACGTTATGTGGCCCACCCTGTATATATCCACAAAGGTTTCCGTGATAACCAAACGAGATACGGTACAGAAAATACGGCGGAGTCGTGACGATATTTGCTCTGTCGGAGAAACAATGGCGAGGGTGCGGCGTTTCGAGGCAGCAGCGTGTCGAAAGTATCGAATATCGATGAGGCAGGGATTCGTTTCGTGCTCGAAGAAAGTTCAGAAGAAAATGGGACTACTGTCTTGTCGCCTCGACGATGATTGACAGGAGAAAACCGGTGGCTCTAATGTGCTGCGAGCAGCGTGGCGACAGAAGCCGAGTTTTTGTTCGACGACGAGAAGCAAGCGCGGCGACATTATTGCGGCGGTTTTCGTCGTCTCTCGGAGTGGCAGGATCGAATGCAAACTCCGTGGAATGCAATTTAGTCGTTGCTGTAATTACGGGCGCGAATAACGCAGCTTTATCGATCACGGATCCCGCCAAGTTGTTTCCAGAGAAACAACTCACCCTCCTTCTTCTCCTCTGCCGCCTCCTCCTCTTTTTCCTACTATTCCGGAAGAAATAAAAGTGTCACAATGCCGTCGGTCTCCGGCCATCGAGCGACCATGCTCGTGAGAAATGAGTATCTCGAGCAGTCTGGAAAATAATAGCGAGCTTGCATTATTCACCGAAGTCAGGGACGAAAGTGGACCCATTCGTTCGGCCTCGCGAGATTTCCGGCCGCGGCAACATTTTCAACACTACTCCGCTCGACAACCATAAACATTCGATGAAATCACATACGGAATAACACACGGACTACAGTGGCCGAAATTTCTATAAAGTCATCATCATATTTATAGATATTTGAAAAATATCACCATTTTTGTTGATTTATCGTACCTGATCTTGTGCCTTGTTGACACTCGGATAGAGGGACTACGCATTCTAGACCGCTATGTTCACTATTTACGTTTGTTTTGATTTTTTTCTGCGTGACGCAGAACAGAAGTGCGAAGTTTCTATAAAGTCACTTAGCGTTCCTCTGGATTCCAAGCAGAGAACTATGGAAAATTTGAAATATTCTGAAAGTATCAGTTTTAGAACTCATAATGATCCTGTTTCTTATCATTTGATTCGCGTGTATTAGAATGCTGAGAGGAAAAGTGCTAACTATTGAAGAAAAAGCATCAATCGATGCTTATAAAGATGTGGGCTGCTTTAATCGTGCAATTGCTAAGAAAATTAATCGTTGCTATACTGTGACTAATAATTATATCAATTTACGTGAATATTACGGGAAAAAATCATTTTAAAGATGGTAATAAAAAATTGTCAAAGGGACAACATTTATTATTAATGAAGTCTGCGGCAAAGGAAAGGAAAAATGCAGCACAATTTCGAGCTGAATTGAAGCTTCCAGTAACAACAAGACGTGTGCAACAACTTTTAAATTCTTCTGGGCAATTTGTGTGGACAAAAATTTAACGTAAACCAGGCCTGAAAGAAGTACATAAACAGGCCCGTCTTGATTTCGCACGGGCACATATGTCCTAGACGAAAGAGTGGGAGTCTGTTATATTTTTAGATGAGAAAAAATTTAATTTGGATTGGCCTGATGGCTATAAATATTATTGGCATGATCCAAGAAATGAGAAAAGTGTGACAATGAGTCGTAACTTTGGCGGTGGTTCCCTAATAATATGGGCTGCGTTCAAAGCTGACAAAAAAACTCCATTGTGTTACATAACTCACAAAATGAATTCGGAAAATTATACAGATTTGTTAGACATGGTGCTAATACCCTTTACAGAAAATATTGAAGATAACAATTTTATTTATCAGCATGATAATGCTGCGGTACACGCGTCGAAGCACATAAAGCAGTGGCTTCTTGAAAGAAACATAAATGTTTTGCCATGGCCTGCTTGTTCTTCTGATATAAACTCTATTAAAAATGTTCGGGGTATCATTGCGCGACAAGTTTATAAAAACTGCAAACAATACAACTCCATTAGCGAACTAAGGGATGCGATGAATGATGCGTGGGCGTCTGTTAAAACAGAAACGCTACAAAAGTTAATTTCGTCGATGCCCAATCGTATTTTTAATGTCATTCAAAACAAAAATGGAGGTTACACTAGATATTAAAATAGAAATAATAAAAAAGCAATAGTTAATTAAAGTTAAATAGTTAAGTAAAATTATATTTTTTTTTCTTGTATCATTAAATATTATACTTGTGTTTTCAAATTGGTGTGTATGCTTTCTTTATGCAATCCCGAAATGCTACCAAATACAAATTTTTCATTGGTATGGTATAATAATAAGAATTCATTACAAAACATAGTGGCTTTATAGAAATTTCGGCGAGCGTAGGACTTCTGGTATTTATATGCCAAGAACAGGCGTGGATAGGGCCGGTTCAAGTTCCGCTGAATGCGGACAGCGGGCCACCGAAGGTGAACAGTCTCCGGATACAGGAGGAGAGGAAGGGCCTGTGGGCCCTTGGCGGTGGGGTTTTAGTGGGTATGGCGGAGGCATAAGGCCATATAATCCCCCAACTTCCATCGTAGGGGAGAGCCGAGCCCCACACTACCCTCTCTGACCATCATCGAAGGAGAGTGTGTACGTAAGAGCATTTCTCTCACAGCCCTTAAAAAAAAAGAAAAAAAGAGGACTTCTGGTATTTAATCCTCGCCTAGCAGACGCACTTTACGACTGCCATAACCGGATGCACCCTTTTATATTGAGTTGGCAACTAACTGATTGCGTATTTTAAATGAGAAGGAAAATTCAAAACTTTTTGCTTAAAAATATAACTTTATTCAATTAGGTTTTGTCCGTTTTTGTCAATGACCTTTTGCCATCTTGAAGGCAGTGTCATAATTCCATGTTATAAAACTTCTGATTTTTGCCGCAAAAAACTGGATTAAATACGATTTTACACTCTCAGCGTCATTAAAAATTTTACTATTAAAGGAGTTCTGTATGGATGTGCCAACACATACCAACCTAATTCCAATCATTTTTGGTGAGTGAACGAAGATGTGTGGGGCTTTGCATTATCATGCTGGAAAACAACACCCTTACGATTTGCCAATTCTGGTTGATTCTTGAACTGCATCGCTCAGTTTGGCGAGTTGTTGAACGTACGCGTTTTAATTAATCGTTTGGTTTTTTTAGTAATTTTTATTTAATTTCTTTTTTATTTGGCAAATTAATATTGAAACTGCCTTTCTTTCAAGGCTTCATTCCCATATACGGCGCATAACTTTTTGTGTGCTTGCGACGCGTTCTTGCCTTTTCGGAAATAATACAATAAAATATGTCTGAAATGCACGTCTTGTTCTTTCATTTTTAAATTGCGACAAAAACGAAACTAAATAACTAATCGATACAATTTTTTTACTAAATTAAAGGTGGAAGTCCAAACAACAAGAAAACAATATAGGTTAGGTGCTTTGAACACGTTGACAAAACAAAAAAAAGTGCAAAGACCACCTATTGACAAAATACGCAATGACTTACAATTAGTTGCCAATCCATAATAACTCACAGGACGCCCTTATAAATGAATAACTTTTTTAAAATTGAATCAAACGATTTGAAATTTTTTCAGATGTTAGAAAGATTGGTTCACCACGTGTGTACATTTTTTTCGAAATTTTTGATACCGAAGCTTAAGAGCGACCATCCAGGAAATGAATTCATATTTTTAGCTGGATTGCGTCGTAGATAAAATAACTAAAAACCAATTTTTTCGACGGTTTTTCCTCGAAAACCTGATGCTTGATTATTCTCAATATGTTATCATGAAGACAAAGGGGTTAATGAAACATTTGAACGCACGAGGTGTGCAGCGAAACAAACGCTGGAAGCTTAGGCGCCGTATCTATCGAGGCGGGAGTGAATTTTTAACCGCACGGCCGCGTTCGTCCCGCCTCGTTCCCGGCGGAGGATCGAAGCCGATCGGATCCGACGAGTTTAAACCGTTGTCCGCGAGCGACGTACATTTTTATCGGGGCATGTCTTCCTCGTGGAACAATGCCGCGAGTGCGAACGCGTCTCGAGACAGCCGGAACTAGAACCGAAAACTAGTTACCTTCGTCTACCCATCGATCGATACCACTCTGGCATCGCGACGAAGGGAAATTGCGGGGCGTGTCGGGAATGATCGAGGAAAAAAGCTTGAGTTAAGCGATCTTCGTGACTTGAAAATTCATTCGAAGAACCAACGGGACCCGACTTTCCGATCAGTTTCGTCCTGCAATTCCAACAAGCCGCGGACATTTCGTTTTCGAAATGGACACGCTTTTGCGCGTTAACAAAACCAGGAGACAAAATGATTCGTCTAGATCTGAAAATTAACCGACCTTCCATGGGCAACCAGGCTCGTCTATCTCACCCTTGAATTTCTGTGCCTTCGATATTTATTTTTTCCTATTAATATACATATCAGGTGCCTCAGCCTGTACAAATGAAATAGAGATTTGAATATGTGTTCCAGAATTGTTTGAAATTTTCTGAAAGCGTTGAACACTTTCCGATCAGGTTC
>CM052200.1:16879233-16908228 GCA_028455805.1 Lasioglossum figueresi | reverse complement strand
GCATCGTTAGCAAACGCTGTTTGAAATCTTCATCGCGACTTCAACTCGATGTTATATGGCATGGGGTTAATCGGGAAACTTGTTATCTCGCGGCGAACTTCAGAGGAAAATTAACGGAAGGCAGCTTCCGGGTTGTCGAGGAGCTCTCCTTGGGCGAGAAGCAGATTTTTTTGCGACACCATCGGGAGTCGTTGCCGAAATTTCAAGCGCTGAAAGCGGAACCAACGAGATCCCAGAGAGACGATCAAATTAATTATGCTCCATTCCGCGAGCCGCTGTGTAACTGGAAATTGCACGTGGCGCGCTCATTCATGCAAAGAATCTCTTCTCGAGTCTTGACATCCGTCTCGACGTCAGCCTCTTCTTTGCTAGGTTTGTGGGGGTGGGGAATGAATTGATCATCTCTTCGGGATTTCAGCCGTTTTTGGTTTTGCTAAATTTTACTGTCCATTAACTTTGTCCATATGGAATCGATTTCTTTACTAATTGGGATAAATGAAACTAATTTGCGAAGACTATAGGAACTTTGGAATATTTTTTTTATTTTCTTCACTGTTTATTTGTGTATAAATCTAGCCAAACATTCAAATCGTGATTGAATTCTTTCTATCTATTTACTACAGTTGATTTATAGAACATTTGTGCATGTTGTTTTGACAGTTTAAAGACTTCTATTGCAATCGTTTTGAGAACATTGCAGTTTAATCTTGCGGATATCGTAAAATGAATGTTTCCATTACCCGTTTCGTTCAATCTTGAATGAGTTACCCTGATTTAAAGTACTGGATCAATTAGGAGAGTCTCCTCCAATTTTCTCGAAAACAGTATTAATTTTGGCCAGGACCCTAGCAATTGTTGCCACTATGGCGTCGCCACTGTGCGAAGAAACGGCTCGGCTATTGTCATTGAGATTCACCGGGGGATTTAAAGGAAACCGCTGGTAGGATTGCGGCAGCTGGCGCTCTGCGCCGTGTCTTGGTAATTTCAGAGGAGAATCTCCACCCATCGTTTGCCCATTGTACCAACAAATTTAACCGTCGACGCGAACCAATCTGGTCCAATCATTCTGCGACCGGCGCGGCGTCTTCCATTAACCCTTTCTGCGTCGAGCCTGACTCGACAACGACGTTTGCACCTTAGCACTTGCCTTTAGGTGTACTACTACAGCCATTGTAGTTCCATTAAATTCGTTGATAACGCTGCGATTAAGTTGTACGCAAAAACAATTCAACTTAGAATGCTCAGAACATTTTCAACGAAAAATAATTTAATTGTCGTCGGATTCTTCATTGCGGGTGCTCTGTAAATTTGATGTACCATTGTTTACAAAGACAGAGCCTCAGAAGGCGCAAGAAATAGAACCACAGATATAGACAAGACTATCGGATAAAGAAGTGGGTGTCAAACTTCTTTACTTTACAGTCTTAACACGTTACCGACCGGTGATTATTGTATAATTTTGTAAAATCTATGGTACATGGCTAAACACTTTTTAATGGAACCTTCAATAGCAACAGCAATTTTCATTGTGAAACTAACAAGTCACCATCAATAACGTCGTGTAATAGTTTCATCTAAGATTGCAATGTAAAAGAAAATTTCTATGCATCCTTTTGGTACAGCACAATTATTGAAAATCCTATTAATAGGCTTCCTTCCTATTTAGGTAAAGTGTTAAAATAACTCTAGCACACGAAAAATGTTTAATTTCCAAAGTTGTCTAGACGTTTCAACGAAAACTGACGTCGCAGCCTTCCCTGCATCCGCAGTACCTACAACAATAGTATATTTCTCGACAGTTCTAAATGGGTTAGTAAACTTCCATATGGCAGCGTAATTGAATTACGTTGCAGCGAGTTCTGACACGAAAGGCAGAGAAGACATTCGACTGCGAAGGGGTTGGTCCCTCGGAATCACGCGTCCCCGTTCAAAACCGTCCCATCGAATTTGAATATCGACGCGAATCGCGAACGGACAGTCGATCGGAATCTTCGTCGACGTCGACGCGTTTCAAATCTCGCGTATCAGGCGTCGAACGGAACCGTGACAAGCGTATTGTACCCGGAATGTTAATACGCAGCTGATTCGCCGTCATTATTCCCGCGCGGCCGTCGATCGTCGACCCTTTTGTTTGGCTCCGAACCGCGTTTTAATCGGCGATGTGGTCCATGGTGAATATCAACCCTCGCCTTGTTGCGTCCATGAAGTCTTAATCGGAGTAATCAATAGACTGCGATTTCTATTCGTTCAACCCCTTGTTGCTGCACGATTTTCTACGTGGCTACAACCATTTCTTCTCCATTCTTAATGATTTTACAGAAGGCGAAAGAAACGTTCATTTCGTTCCCTAATAGTTCTTTTGATTTCAAAACAAAGTATTCTTAGATTTTTCTGATCTTTTACTGCTTTATATATCACAGCGAATTTCTTCGCAAATGCATAAAATGCGTAAAATGCATAAGAATTCGCAGCGGCCATCGTCATCAAGCCTGCAGATCCAATCGGTTTCCGTTACACTGCGTTTGACGTTCGAAACTCAAAGCTGAAAGCTCGTAATTCCGCGTTCCATCGCGTTCCATCGCGTTATCAGCAAGCGGTACGGTGTAAATTCGGTGTAAATGCGGTGAAACCGAACGATTGCAGTCGGTCAAAGCCGCAGAACTGTAAATCGCACGCTTTACGAGAGCGCGAACAATAAAAAACGGTTCGGTGCGCGAGACCGGCTCGAAACACGCGAACTACGGGTACGACGACTTTGTTCCCTCGAAACGGTATTAGTCGGGATTACAGGTGTACAGTTTCACGATTTGAACGAGACAGAGGCGTTCTCGCGAGCGACGCTGTTTACAGGAGTTGCAGAAATCGGCAAGTCGAGACATCTGGTGCTTCTCGGCTGCGCGTCGAAATTGTTGCAACCTCGATTCGCAACGGGGCTGAATAGACTGCGGATATTTATGCGAATGCATATTTCTCGTATCGCGGATTTTACTCTGCGAACAGATGACTGAACGTGTTACATCCATCCCTTTGATGTTTTAACTGAAATTTTCCCGTGGACTCGAAACGGATGTCTTCCTAGAAAGTACGATTTTCGGTTGAAGATTCTTAAAATTCAAACGACCGCGGCTACGTCAGAAAATGTTTTTCGGGTCTGAAATTAGAATGGCCTCTAAAAATTTCATGTACGATATTTCGTCACAGTTTTGTCGAGAAATATTCGAAAGCGATAGATATCTACAATTCCACATGAAATAGAAATAAAATAAAGGAATTGAAAATAGAGGTTCCAAGCTTTAAAAAGGGCCAAGAATATCCGAATATCGGAAATGTTGATTTCCGTAAAAAATTTCATGCATCTATAATTTTGCATGTCAGTGCAGTTTGCAGACTGAACCAATGAACAGAACCAATGGTTTTGACGTTCCGTAGAATAATTCTGCAAGTGAGCTGGTCCTCTTGTTTATACGTGTGCGGATCATTCTGCCTCGGCTTTTCAGATATTCGCAAAAATATGCTCGATGATACACGCATGGGAGTTTCAAACCTTTTTGAACATGTGTCCAACGACGGCTCTCTATTCATTACCATTTTCCGAGCGTGGCAGACGAAGAGAAGATGGGCTCTCGATCCGTCTAATAAATTCATCGAGCCCTCCACCGAACCTGTAGCGCCTTAATTGGAAATACTTGGTTAACGATCGGCGTCGAATTATGCGCGCAAGTGTTCCCGCTACGCCTCGAGCAAACAGAACGTTCGCAACACACGCGAAAATTGGATTCGCAAAGACGTCTGTCAACGAGGAATCTTATCGGAATACTGCAACCGCTCGTCGTCGAACCGTGTCTGATTTTTCGTTATCGTCGCTAACACTTTGTCTCGCCGCGAACGCGTAAATGGTTTCGCAGTCCAATTATCAGTTCGGGACGAAGTTCATTAAAAATTACGATCGTTAAAAATGAACGCCGCCACGTCCACAGTGTCCGTGCTGAAAATTTCATAGAAAACAGATTGTCCCGTGGATCTTCCAACGCCCTTTAAGTACTTCCTGCGAAGAATCGAATTTTTCACTTCGTTTTTCGAATGGAACTTTTTTTCTTTTGGAGAGTGAAGTCTTGCATGTTGCAATGTTGGAAGGAGAAGAAACCTAGAGCACTGTACAGGGGCGGAGTCGCTCGAGATACGGGGAACCGTATTTGCCATAACCGTTAAGTAGGTTTCCCAGCAGCCATGAATATTCACGGCGTCTGCTGTCGACGAAACGGATAGTCGACGTTAATTCGAATATTCCTCGAGCAACGAGCATTAGGTGATTCAACGTTCTTATCGTTGAACACGGTATCATCCCTTTTTGTTTCGTGAAATTCTGTTAACGCGTGTACAATAGTATTTTGACACCTTGTACGATGTTGGTCCGTGCAATTTGTATCGAAAATGGTTGAATCGAAAATCGTTGATTCCGACGAGAAAGATTTAGAATTTGATTTTAGAAATTGATAGATATGATATTGCTGTACCACAGTTTACAATATTGTTTATATTATTAAATACGTTGATATCTAATCAATTACTACACATTTAAGTATCAATTTTTAGTAGTATCTCCAGTTTTCGTAATTTACACAGAACTTTTTTATTTTGGGCACATTAAAATTGTGAAGAGAAGAGATACATTTTGACGTGTCTTCTATTTCTCAGAATATCAATACGAAAAATCCAACAATTGATCAACGCTGAGAACACAGCAAGCATTACACAACAGAAGAACGAACGCCATTTCGAAGCGTGGAATGGAGAATAGGTAAGAGGAAGAAAATGGCCGGTGAAGGAAATCGCAAAGCCTCGGTGGATATCTTCGGCGGAAACGTCGGCGAATTATACTGTAACTCAGGGTATCATGGTTACCTCGTGTTTCTCGATACAACTAAAGTTTCCCCGGTTCTCCTTTTAATATGCAACGAGCGAAGGAACATCTGACGTTGCGGAAACGAAAGAAAGCAACGAGCGTTGTTTGATCGCTCGATCGAATTCTGATGAATCGGTAAAGGTTTCCGTTGCTGCTGGCGAAGGCGCTCGGAATCGCCAGGGAATCGTTTCGTAGCCGATTTAAATACAAATTAAATAACGGGCTCCCTCGCGATGCTGTTGGCTTGTCTCTCGTGAGCATCACTCGAGCTTTTTCCGACGTTTTTACCATGGAAATTCTGATTAACCGGATTAACTGAACTCCCCAGGACGACGCGTGTTCGTTTTCAATCCTGTTCCGAAAGCGGAGCGAGAGACTTCTTCTTGTTTCAACGACGCGACGCGGTGAACCGTGTAAACCGAGTCGAGCGTAGTTTCCCTTCGATTTCCCTGAGAATCGATTCTATTAAGCGCGAAACGATTGTTCGTTGCTCGAGGTTTCCGCCCGGGGAGAACTTTTCACCGGAAAATGGATTCCGCGGCCTTAGAACCACTGCGTGGTGGTGCTGACAGTGAAACTTGCTGGTCAGGCTTTTAAATAAACAGAGAAATTTGCATGTCTGCCGCTAAGTAACGTAACCAGACAGACTATGGCGAACATGGATCTAAGAAAACGAATATCTAATCAACGTTCCACTGCATTATAAAATAGGAGCTCTAAATCGATACAAACACATCTCAAGTGAGCGCCAGCGTTAAATCTCGACCGGTTCTCGATACGAGGAAGCGTATCGCGAGCTTTTTGCAAGCATTTCGCCGACCAGGGTTTTACCTGGCGAACTTTGGTGGAACTTTGGGCGAAGGTACCGAGCATCTTTGGACTGGGGAAGTTTTTCGTCATAGTTGTAGGTTCTATTAGAGCGAGAGCAAGGGCTGGTACGGTCGGTTTGCCAACCCGAGGAGGTGAAACCGCAACGTGATACGGAAACCAACCCCCGAGTCGACCCAGCTACTCGTAAAAACGTTTACGCCGGTCGTTATTCTTCTCGCTTCGCGCCTAACTTTCTTGCTCACTCTCTCTCACTCAATGTGCGTGTCTCTCTTTCTCTCTGTCTCCAGCCCTTTATCTCGCTGCCTTCCTTTCTTGACTCTCAACCCCTGCGAGAGCTTGTAAATTCGGCGAATTTACAAGAGGCCGCGTGCACGAAACGCGTTTCCGCGCGGCTCGCGATAAATATAAACGTTTAACGAGCCTCGGATTCCTCTCGATCCTCGTTTTATCTACGAGCGCCATTAATTTTCAATGTTCTTCCCGTTTCCCGCGAATAACGAGCACCTGCATGGTGCAGCTAACGCGAAATCGATGGAGTCGTTGCTGATGTCGATCCAATCGTACATTCAAATTGTGTCGTAATGCTATAATTATCGTACAATACAATTGATATCGTTATAGTATTGAATTGATCGATGACAAACCGATTAAATATTTTTATGAAGCAGGAACGTTGCATTTATGGAAATATTTTAAGAATAACGTTGGCCAACGAGAAATTGCTGGTAGCGGCGACCGACGTCAAACTTGTTCAACGTCGCTAACGGTTAAACACTGAAAAATCGGTATGCAAGGGTCCGTGTTTCCCGATGCTTGATCTGATTCAATTAAATTGTTACGGTCTCGCGGAACAAGTAGACGGTAGTATACTGAACCGTGGCTCGTAATCGAGCGAAACTTACGGTCCACGCTAATCGAACGAACTTTCCCAGCTTTCGGGGAGGAAACTCGCGAGCTCCGAGGCCCGAAGTCTGTTAATTACTCGCTTTATCTTACGCGCAACTGTTCCCGACGATACGCCAATGAATTTCAACCGTTAAATTCGCTTCTGATTTTACCCGGCCGCGCGGCCGATAGATTAAACGGGTGAACGAAAATGTCGTGGAAAATACTTTTCCCGAGAAGGTATGACGACGGTGTTCTTTGCGATATTTTGCCTCCCGGGGGAAACCTTTCCGCGAGCACAGTGGAAATGACTTTTCTCTGTCAGGGAAACCAATGGACCTTCGAGGGAAGGTCCGTCGATGGTCGGACGTGGAGCAATCTCTTTTTCTTGGAACCGAGGATATGATTTTTCCTTTTTTCAGCTGCGCTACTGTCTCCTTTCTGATCCCCGTAGCAGACATTTCGCGGATAGCTTCGAATCTGATAATTAACGAGAGAGAACCTGGAGAGAAAACTGTGCAGAGCACTTACCTCTGTTGTAGAATTTTTCAATGCTGCACAAAGCCTTTGTTTCGTAATGAATTATCGATTGCCGTTTCTGTGCGTTTTCGCTGGAATTTTTTGAATCGATTCGATTCAATTGTGGCTGTCTGTATTATTGCTGGGCGCAGAATCGTTTTTGTAATTGTTAAAATTTTTCTTCCATTTATGATTTCGTACGGGTTTTCATATTTATTTCGTATCGACTGAGCTGAACATTTTCACATTTTCACATTTTTACAGTATCATTGCGTTTTCTGCTGGCAAGAAAAAATTTGTATGCTTCTCCCATTCGATCCGATAACGATCCCGTGATTCCGGTGCAAATAGCATTTCCGTTCCCTGAACATCATTATCGATCTCGGACGTGTTAATTAAAATTAGACTGCTGCTCTCGGTCGCGTTTCACCGATTACACATTTTTTCGCTGCAGAAATTCTAATTATCGAATACGGCTGACCCAAGAAAAAATGAGAGAGACTCGATACGACAGATATCGATTTCTGTCCTCGTGAATGACAGCAAATCTTTATCGTCCATCGTAATTTGCGGAGCGTCGCACAGTGAGCTAACAGTTTTCAATGACTCCTACAATTTTTATCGCACGATCCCGTAAAAATTTGTGCTGATAAATAATTTAAAAAGAAATAAATTTCTTGAACTAATTCACAAATATTAGGAGCGTGGCACAATACTTTATTACTTTGACAATTGTTAATGTAATGTTTAATAAAAATTCGTGTTGATACATTAAGCATGTGTAAATATATTCGCAAAATGTTGGGCTCAAAGTGTTGGGAACATTGCCCAGTGGATCCATCAGCGATCTCACCTAGTGGACCCATCTTAATAACTCCTACAATTTTCAAGACGCTGTCCTGCAAAAATTTATTCTACCGTGTAAAGTATGTATGAATACACATGGAAAGTTTCAGCTCAGCACGTTCGACCGTTTCCCTGGAATTAATTCCGGAATATCGGGAATGCTCGCTCCATTTTGCGACAAGAATCTTCAATATCGACACTTGGAGCGTATTTGTACGTTTCGGTTGGTCGCAGAAGGGTTCACCGTGCCCGGGGCGAGTCTGTACGAGAGGCATACTCGGCTTCGAACCGTTCAGGGTTGATCAAGTCGTAAACGCTGCCGTATGAACGGTCCGCGAAGCTTCTGAAGCGAGGAGTTTAGCTTTTCGAGGGCAGCGAAGGGGATGAAAGTAGCGGTGGCCGAGGCCAAGAGAGTCGAACGTTCGATAAACCCGAGATCTTTATTTCCGGAAGACGATTCGACGGATTTGGATAATGACAGCCTATCATCCATATCACAGCCCGTATTAACCCCTTGTAACGCATCAAACGAGTCTACTAAATATCCTATGAAAATATGATCGATGAACATTATGAAAATATTTTATGGTTACAGCTCATAGTTTAATCAATTCTTGATGAATGTTCTAATGTTGACCTAAAGGATCAGACTACTTCGTTTAGACCGACCTGCTGCGCGGTTTATCGAAACATGACAAAATTAAATTTGATATCGCTCCGTCTACAAGGTTAATGAATGTTTCCAGAGACGGTTTCGGGTATTTTATTATTTCCCAGTATTTTTAATAAAAATTAATTCAACCGAAAGCTCATTTTGACCGGTGTGTACCGGTGGGCCGTTCGTACACGTTCGCCTATTTGCTCGCAGTTACGACGCTGCGCTGCCGCGGCTATTAATCAGCGCTCGCCGTTGCTGCCGTTTAATATGACTCGCATTGCGGGCTTAATTAATGTTCCTACGATAGATTCGAGCAATCCCGGCAATCCGTTGGTCCGAGTTCTTCGGCCGAGGATGCTCGTTCCTATACAATTTCATTTTGAACGAAACGATCATTGAAAGGTGTTTCGCGACGTGTCTTGAACAATTTAACGTTCTCCGCGAAAACCTCTTCGAAACTTCAACAATTGCGAAAAATAAAAAAACCTGAAATCGTTCATTTGACGGTCGAGAAGAAGATTTCCTGTTAACGAACGTTTCACGGTACCAGTTCGAAGTTGCCGCGCGCGGGCGCCGGGAAGAAAAATGCGCAGTCCCGGGTTGGTTTCGCGAGACAAAAGGCGTGTTGACGGTACATTCTCCTTGATTATGCGAGCGGAACAAAGGGCAACCGACGGAGCACGAGGCAGCGAAACCCACGCGGTGCCGCGCCGGGAACTTTTTCGAGCCGCAGTGTCCCGTCGAGTCGACTAATTGCGCCCGAATCTTGCGAACAATCTCGCTGCCACGCGAATAATTAACAGATACGATCCTACTGGCTTCAGACTACGATCCCTTGAGTCGGCTCCGAATTCCCGCGACGAAGCGCTCAACGCTCTCGTTACCGAGACTCGCAGCAAGAAGCAGATAAGAAAAGCCTCTGTGCTTTTAGCGTGCTTCGCTGCAGCGATGCTGTTCGCGTCTCTTGAAAGAATGCGGAAAGCAACGACGATAATAATGACAATTACTCCAACAATTTTTAGTTCCCGGTCTTGGAAACATTTGACGAAACTTCAATTTCAAAAATATTGAAACGTTTTGTTTTTCAGCTATAAAATTTCATAGGATAAGAATTATGCAAAATATTTATACCGTTGGTGTTGCGACGGCAACACCGAAGTTCAACTGTACCTGACCGTTATTCTGAGCCATAGAGTCTAAGGGACAAAGCGACATTTCTGGAAAGGATATTTTTTCAACAGTCGAAAAAGCGCATGCGGATCTGCTGCGAACCGACCGATTAAATTGGTTTATGACCGCCGTAATCCGACAATCTCGAACTCGACAGATGGACAGCACATGCGACCGACCCACCGATGAATAAACAACGAAATAAACGATGAGTGAACACGTCAATGACGACCAGAAGATAATACCAAGGAATTTCTTGACGGTTTACCACAGCTCGACTTGAAGACTCCTCCCAACGCACCCACGTCCAATTACAAAACGCTACATTTTTCCCATCTAAATCCATAATTAACCAATCCCGAAAAACCGAAATAACGATGGACAGGACACGAGACAGAATCAGTACAAATCGAGAAACCGCGAAGACGAGACTGACTATCCATTCCGACCATACAAATCTTGAAATCGTGAACCATCATAGTGTAAGATAGTGGAATAAAGAGTATATAACGAGAACAGTCTCACATTCGCTATACAAGGTGCTCAATATTATTTATTACATATTAATAAAAGGCAACAGCATTTAAACACTCGCCGCCAGCTACATTTTCGCTGCAGAAAGTGTAATGATAGCGTTAACGGATACAAGGATACAAAGTTGTAGCTAATTGTCGGAAAAAAGCACTGTCCCAACCCTTTGTATCGCGCGTCTAGACTAGAATTTCCCTTGGCTGTTCATTTTGTAGGAAAGATTTCAGAGAACATGGAATCTCCCACAGCAATCAATTCAGTACGGAAAACTCGAAAAGACGCGGTTCGTTTTTGCTCGGAAAACCGGTATTCCAGGAATCGTTAGAGGAAATGTGTAGGGGCGAAAATGGTGAGCGAATCGATGTACACGCCACGGGAAAGCTCTGTCGTGGACGAACGGTAAAACCTTGTTGGCGAGCAGCTTGCTCGCGACACGCAATTACGCTCAATTCCAGCGGAGCCGAAAGATCGAAATTCGCAGCGTGGCAGAATTCTGATCGGACGTGCGGCTTTCTCTCCTTCTACACACTCTCTCTCTTTCTTTCTCTCTCTCCCCTCTCTGCCTCTTTCGTAGCTATTTCGCAGGGTTTTGATGTAAACAATCGCGTTAAGAGAAGGGATTCGGGAGTTCTCCCGGGTTCTCCCGGATTCAGCTCCGTCGATTGCGCTACGCGGCCGAAACTGTTTGCCCTCGGTAGTTTGTATACGAATTACTGTGCCCGGTTCTCCGTGCACAGTAAGTTGTGTCCAAATGCTGGGACCTCAAAAGCCACGAATTTCTCACTGCGAAGTCGCCGAGAAAGCTGGAACTTGGTCGAACAATTCTCATTGCGATTTATCCGACCTTGAGTTTCCAATTTGTTTCTTTTATCGTATCTATTACCTTGATTTTATGGGATATTTTGGTGTTGCTGTGTTTACGATCGAAGTATCCGCCCGTTATACTCAGGGCTATTTTAGTTTAAAAAAACCCATGATTTTGAACAAAAACCAAAAATTTCAATAATTTTAGAATTTCTGGGAATGGTAGACGATTTGTATTTTACATAAAAATATAATTATCAGTCAGAGTCTCTCTATTTTTTTGCTATAGAAGGTTCGTCTTAATGCAATAATAGTTAGTGAAAAATCATGGGAGAGTGTAACGCCGCGAAAAGATTAATTATAAAAGAATGTCCAAATGCTGGGACCTCGAAAGCTGGAACTTGGTCGAACAATTCTCATTGTGATTTAGCCGACCTCGAGCTTCCAATTTGTTTCTTTTATCGTACCGATTACCTTGATTTTATGGAATATTTTGGTGTTGCTGTGTTTACGATCGAAGTATCCGCCCATTATACTCAGGGCTATTTTAGTTTCAAAAACCCCATGATTTTGAAGAGAAACCAATAATTTCAATAATTTTAGAATTTCTAGGAATAGTAGACGATTTGTATCTTACATAAAAATCCACAGACTACTAATAATTATCAGTCAAAGAGTCTTTCTATTTTTTTGCTATAGAAGGTTCGTCTTAGTGCAATAATAGTTAGTGAAAAATCGTGGGAGAGTGTACCGTCGCGAAAAGATTTATTCAGAAAAAGTGTCGACAGTTTTCGAATTGATATATAAAAATGACGGCACGAGATCGTGGAAATTCTTCGCCTCCGAAGGGCCAAAGGGTAGAACGAAGCAGGAAGGTTTCCATGAAAAGTGGTGGAAGGGATCGTGCCGAAAATACAAGCGGAACGAGTCGAGAACCGAAGGGTCCCTTGCCGCGTGTCCTGCGGTGAAAGGTCTCGGCGAAGATTTAATTTGCGGTTTACCCATCGGCGGTCAGGCTGATGGGAATCTCGATTCGATTTTTCACCTTTCCCTTATTTCGCCGTTTTAAGGTCCATTTCTATCATCGGCGAGCAGAACGAAGAACATCGTCACGCCGGAGCACGCGTTAACAATATTCTATCAGTATTTCCGTTAATTAATATTGTCCATTGCTCATTGTTTAATTTTCATCTTCCAATTATGCGAACGTCGAACAAGAACCGAACCGAGTTCAATCAAAATTGAATAGCTTGGTGTAAAAACCGAATGATTAAAATCCACGTAAAATTTGGTTTGTTCGGTCACAGCTCAATAAACGTGAAAATTCCAAATTTTCTGCAGGAATTGCAAGTCACAGGAACGAACCTAGGAGTTTATTTCTCTCGTTCGTAGTCTTATTAAGTTGTGGAGAATAATTAACGGAAACAACGACAAAACGCGATCTATGCGCGTTTCCCGACGTTGCCATCGTTCTGGCAGGTCGATGGAATTCCTGCGGCTCTCGGGCGACGTTTCCAGGAAGTTGAAAACTGCTCAAGTTATTAGAAGCTGTGAAAAGGAGCCGCGAACGATCGTAACAACCTCGAGCGGGCGAACGTTGGCTCGTCTCGTTGGCAATTTGTTCGATGCCTTTCGCCGAGTTCTCGTCGTCCGCAGGTAAAGGAAAAAGCGACGAATATTTTCGATTAAAGAGAATTAAACTCGAGCAAGGTGAAGTGTCGGGGGTTGGAGGGACGCCCTGGACTTTACGAGTGGCTTACTTTTCCGCGACGCGCGGTAATTGCTGAGAACCCGGCCGTAATTGCTTTCAATTCTTTCGAGTGCGCGACAGAAGCGAGAAAGCTCGTCGCGCGCCAAGTGCTCGCGTTCGAAAAGCCTCGCCAGTTCGCGTGTTTCTTGCCAGTTCCCAAAAGCGAAAAGTTCATCTTGATTTCGTCTGAGGACTGTGCTTGAAACCGTCTCCGAAAAATCCGAAACGGCGCCGGAGATCGGAAACGAAACGACGAAAAGAACAAGAGATCTCTTCTCGACATCTGAGGAACGTCGTCGATTCCGAATGCCACTTCTGGGAAAATGCAATAGGATTTCTGGCCATTGTAGAACACAGAAGTAAATGCAAAATTTATTCGAGTTTCCTCGTTGCATTCCTTTTGCGAATGCAAGCTAGAACGAAATTATTCCAATGCCCGCGGCGCAGTTCGTAATTAACGCATTGATTACTAAAAAAAATTCAACGATATCGAGGCAACTTCTGCATCGTTTAATCCGGTACGATTAAATATTATGGAGTATATTATTGTTAAATTAATTGCTGCACCTGGTCGAAGAATATTGCCACTCGTATACATGAAAACTAAACCTACCGAGATTTAAATCGTCCGCCTCGCAAAGTTAGTTGATAAACTTGCATAAAATTAATTTTGTGGAGCAGCATGTTCGTAACGTTACGTTATTTGTTACGATAACTTGCACGCCACTTCGCGATAAATCGAAATGAGTGGATGATCGGAGAAAGATGCTTGTATGCAAAGGGTTAATTGTCTGCGGGATCCGTGGGTCGCGGCCGGTGGAATCGCGAACTTTTCCGTCAAAGGGAGCACATCGTGAAAGTCGTTTTTGTCCTTTGTGCTGGTTTCGCGAGGGCAAACGGTATCGTTGGACATCGGAACAATCGTTGGATCGTCTAATTGGACCGCGAACTGGGGAAAGCAGCGCGGGAAACTTAATTGGAGCGACGTCTGAACCGAAACGGAATTGGAGGACGTAATTACTGAACGAACCAGAATTCAAGTGGGCAAGATATGCACCGAAGAATGGTGCCTCTTCGACGACTGGTCAACGAGTGCCTCGACGAGATCCTTTGTCCCTCCAAAGTTCATTCGGGGTGCACACTGTAAACCCACAATCCGAAAGCAAAGTCGTACTTTTTGACTCGAAAAACGCTCTACTATCCTTTTCAAACTGGCGACCATTCGAAGCTTTCAAATAAACGAGTCGATGTTTCTCTATTCAGAGGACTCTGCGTTTTATTACTGCGTTTTGCAGACTAGAGGTTTTTCTGCAAAAGAAAATGTCCGTGCACCATTTTCATACATTTGTCTATATCAGTCTGCCGGGTCATTGAAAATTTCTTAGTTGTTAAAAATCACGGTTAACAAAGAGGAATCTAAAGGAATAATAAAACATGAAAGCACAGTCGATCACATTGTTTGTACATACTCGTGTTATCTGACGATATGGAATGTGCACGTTGCGCCGGAAACTTTCAGGAGAATAATATTTGAGGATCACTGATACAGATCTTTTCGTCGATCTGGGAACTTCGAGGTTCGATAAGAAAATCGGCTCTCGAGACAGCTGGCGGTACGTCAATTATTTCCGCCGGAGAACGCCATGGTATCCGATACAATTACAGTTGGAGAAGCCTCGATAAGATCCCATTGAATTGCAAAACTTCGAAGAAACCGCACCGCGCTCGAAATTGCTGTAGTCGAGCCCTGGTCGTCGAGTAGAATCGATTGTTTCTCGAGTACGTCGGCGAGGGTTGCAGGGGGTTGAATTAATGGGACATGACGTCGTCGTGACGAGTGCGGAACGTCCATTATTGGTACGCAAACTATCCCACCATAGTGGTCGCACGCACCTGTGAAATCACTGATCCCGGTCGCTTATGGGCCACTCGTGAACCCCTAGTCCGCTATTCGTTTATGAAGTTTCGAAAACTATGAAATTTTCATCGTATAATCCGGGATGAATGGCCCGTAAAATGTGGCTCGAATGAAATGCCAGAATTTTCCTGGGGAGGTTGGAAAAATGGGAAAATGTCGTTTACGATCGCCGTAAATCTATAACTTGACTTTAACGTTTAACTCGGCGAATTTTCAATCACGAACAATTATAAAACAAGCAATGTTGAGATTACTACGAACACTAGGATACAATTAAGTGAAACTTCGTAGAAAATTCGTTGAATTTAGGTGAAAATTGCGAATGGGATCGTTAAGACGCAAACAGAAAATTTATCGTTAAGATCAACTACCTTCTGACAAGTGAATTTTCGAGTATTTAATTAAATCCTGATAGTTTCGCGCCCGTTAAAACAATCCACCGCCAAAACCAAATTTCACAGATCAGGAAACCTCTAGGTCCGGTGTATTTGCATTACACGGCAAACAAACATGAATTTCCCTCAGGTTTTTGGGCAATATTTGACCACAGAGCGGCGGCGGCGGATGTTGCCCGGCGAATTTCAATTTGGTCGACGTTAACTTGCAGAACTATGCGAGGAATGGGCCCTGGCGAATAGTCGCGAATGCGTGGAGGGCAGCGGTTCTGCGGCCACGACGCACGAGGAATCCGAGGATGCGTCGGAAGCCCGGTTCACCCTCAAATATTTGGGCAGCACCCTCGTCGAGACTCCGTCGAGCGAAGAGGCGACGGCGGAAGCCATCAAGACCGTCATTACGATGGTACGTACCGCGTACACACTTTAATCCATCCTAATTCCACGATCCTGGCTTTTCACTGCTCCTCACGAGCAAACCCGGCGCGGCGCGGCGGCTCCCTCGAGGAATCGAATAAAAAGGAAACGCCCTTTGTCGTCCGGGATCCGTCTTTAGTCAAAGCCCCCGAAAACCCACGGCAGACTCGATATCTACTCCGTGGACTGAAAAGGGGAATTTGTGCTTTGCTTGGACCCGTTTCATTTCCGGTAGAATCGAAGTAATTAGAATTTCAAGTAGTTCGTTGTTCCAAGTAATTTATTGTTTTTATTTCACGTATAAAGTGGCGAGAATAAGTAATTTGACCTTTAAGATCATTTCAGTCTTGAACATAGTTTATTTTGGAGAGAATTGAAGTATTGTAATAGCAATTCGAAGCGCGGTTCACTATGCTAACCTCGTGGCTACAGTGATTTCATTTTCTGTGGGATTTAATTGGTTCCTTTGACGTCTTTGACACGTTCTATTTCGGATTGGATTAGAATAATAACGATTTGAAACGACGCATCGTCTCGACCATTTCAGTTTAACATTTTTTTAATCTGATTGTCCGTAAAATTCGAATTTATCTTTGAAGTTTTTCACTTGTTTTATTTGTAGCGGGATCGATGTAATATGGACTTAAAGTAATTCATTACTTCGACCAATTTGTTATTCGCTATCACGGATTGTTCCATTTCATTAAAATAATTAATGGTTTCCATTCCCTTCTGTATACGGTTAACGCAACAAGCGGAATTTACATGGTCCCTTTGACGCCGCTTACACGTTTTATTTCGGATAGAATCAAAGCAATAACAACTTGAAGCGTTGTATTGTTCACTATTTTATTTTACCTTCGACGAGACTGGAGTAATTTGATTTTTTGTGGAATTCAGAGTATCTCTTTGTCGTGTTGGAACACGTCCATTTTGGATAGAATCGAAGCAATAACAAGAATTCGAAACAATACAATATATTTTTCATTTGAATTACACCGTAGCAAGAGTAATTTGATTTACTGTGGAATTCGAGTAATTCCTATGTTGTCTAGTCGAGATTAGTGTTTCTAAAACGCAGATGTTATTTCAAAATTATTGTGCGTTAAAATTCTATTGTATTGTTTCCAATATTTAGCAATTGGAGAGTACATAGGTGAACGATAAATATAAACATTTCCCTTGTTTTAAGGAATTATGTACGACAAAGAAGTTCCATAACCAGTTGAAAATTAGCAAAAGACAAAAATGTCTACGGTAGTCTGAGGTAGTACACACTTTATCTGCTACTTGTGTTATCATTTTGTCCCGCTCGCGGACCACAATATTTACGTTTTCATTCCGAGAATTCTGTTGAAGTAAATAACATGGATGATATCCGGTACATTATATATACAGGTATGCGAGAAGATGTTGGCATATTAAAATATTGGAGTGTATAAACTGTATAAACTTCTTTCATTATTTTTGCGTTTCTCGTCCACTCGAGACGGCGATCCCGCATGACACGTTAAGTGTCGTACATTTTTCTGGGAAAATCTGAAGCGGGGATTTTTCACGGCGCCGAAGACTGTTGCAAAGGCCGGTAAACGGAACAATATTGCAAGACGAATACCCCACATGCACGTGATCGATCGTGGGTATCGGCGGCGCGACAGCATGTATCCAATTTTGCGCGTTAAAATAGACCGTGAAGAGTTCGTCTCATGAAAAATCGTGGTCCCTCGTGATCGAAGCACACTACTTCAGGAAAAATGGAATACACGAATGACGTCGCTTATAAATCTCTCGGTTGCGTCGTGTGCACCGGAGCAACACGCACACCCACGCACGCGCCAATCGCGTCGCGTCCGCCTCATTAATTTATCGACCAATTGAACTATGCGCGTCGCGATCCGACAACGCCGATAAACTTCTCCCGACGCAACTTTCCCCGATGAAATTACTTCGCGAACTTCTTCGAAAATATCCCCAGAATTCGACGGATTTATTCATTTCGCGCTCTGCCGGGGATGCTCGGTGTCTCTACTATGTTGCCGGAAGATTGAACTGAAATTCGCTCTGTCGCAAGCTTTGTACCGTATTTAAAGCTTCAATTAATCAATTACGGAAGCGACGCGGCGCATAAGAGCGTTTTCTCATTATACGATTTTCGCGGAATGGCTAGCAAACGAATGCATACCAATTACTGTTCTGTATGCCACCAGTTTTCTAATTTGTTGACGCCCGAAATGGAATTACCCAGCACTGAATACTCTGTTATTCATGCATTTTTGTTCGTAGTAATAATAATAGAGTTCATTCGGGTCTCCCGGAATTTTTGTCGTATCGGGGAGTTGTAACATAAACTCGTTCGTAACGGTTGTAAATATAAATGTGCTTTAAACGAACGATTTAGTCGTGGGAGATTTGTACTTTGCAACGAATTGAGACAATTTTTATTTTTCATAAAAATTCGCAATATGTAGAAACAATAGCTTTACCGTTACGATTCGATAATGCATGCTTGAATAAAGAAGTTCATCTATGTATGTGTAATCGAGCAAACCAAAGATGTACGATAAAGTGGATGACAAACAATTTTTACAAAGCCAGTGACTTCAATGTTGCGATGCTTAATCCAGCGAATCGATAGCTTCTCTTTAATAGCAGAACATTTCGTTCTGGGAGCGCGTAACGACCAGCGTATTCTAATTCCGCAGGACACTCGCTATTTAACCGGATTTGCGTAATCTTCGGTCAAGCTAATTCGTTAAATGCGGCATTTAGTCTGCTCAAGGCTTGCGATTACGTCGCCTTACGTGAAGCGTTGGCCGAGAAGATACTTCGTTTCTGAAAACGAAATTATCCCCGTTCTTTCGTTCGCTTTGAGCATCGTCTTCCCTCGGGCGATCCGATAAAAAACTGCCGGCACAATACTAATCTGCCTGGAAAACCATGTTTCGTTGGCAATGCATAACGCTCGGAGATGTTTCAGAACGAATTGTATCCGAGAACAAGATTCGGTTTGTCATTTGTTTTGATTATAGAGAGAGAACGAAGATTTCGCTCATTGCATTTTGATATATCTGTATTCGATAGATCTATAAATATATATCTCTCAATATATATAAAAATACAGTGACTGAAATCTTCGTTCTCTCTCTATAACCGAAACAATTGACAAACCGAAGCTTCTTTTCGGATACAATTCGTTCTGAAACATCTCCGAGCATTATTCCAGCATTGCGAACGAAACATGATTTTCCAGGCAGATTAGTATTGTGTCGGCAGCTTTTAATCGGATCGCCCGAGGGAAGATGATTCTCAAAGCGAACGGAAGAACGGGTATAATTTCGTTTATTATTAGCGAACATAGTGTGTCCAGTCAAAATACAGTGACTGAAATCTTCGTTCTCTCAACGAAAATGATTATTCGTATACATGCAAAAGTTAAAAATGTATTTCTCAACATTTTCTGTGATACCATCAGCAACTTCAATTCTTAAAGCGAGGGTGTATATTGAGAACCAAAAATGTAATTCTGAGATGAGGAAATTGTACAACTGAGAAGATTCTGCAACTCTTCTAATGTCTACAGTTTGATATTACGCCCGATCGTACGATATCGTACGATCTCCTACCGATCGCGAAGAAGAATTCGTGAATTCTGAAATTTGTTCGATCCCGTTGTAACTTTGGTTATCGCAATTTGCAACGATTCTTTTGGTCGCAGGCAAAAGCGAGCGGCAAGAAGCTGCAGCGGGTTTCTCTGGCCGTGAGTTTAAAAGGGATCAGGATGACAGACATAGCCACGGAAGAAGATCAGCTTCAAGTGTCTATATACAGGTACGTACGGTACATAGTGTTAGCGATTTACTGTGCACCAGAGGCTTTCCCGTTTCGCGTAACACGCGCGTACGTTACGGCTGTCACGGTTTTCAACCTGTAATCGCACGAAAACCGGATTCGTCGGTACGAGAACTGTGCATCGGTCGGCTCGTTGTGCATTTTCCCAAGCGTCAGCCCGACATAATATCCGATAGATTCGGGGAACAGGGCTGAAATACATTCGAAACGCCGCACCGCGTAATAACGGCCGACGAGCAAACGTTACACGATCGCACACCGGTCACGGAGTATTATTCCCTGTCCAATTTCGAAACCATGATTCATCGTGCTGCCATGTCCGTGTACGAGCCGCTGTCCGACAAGAAAACATACCCTCTACCGCCCCACGAAACAACTGGTTTAACCCTTATTCATCGCTTATTGGAATTTTAGTAATAATATATATTTTATTTTCTCGATGAATTTTTATTATTCGTCAGTGGGTGTCAGGCGACGGGCTAGTTTAATGCGATCCGTAAGGTTGATGAGAAAAGGAGAAGAAAGGGGGACATGTTTTAGGATCTCTTATTGTTCGGCGGACGCCACCCACGACCACGTGTTCGCGTTCATCGCGACAAATTTGAACGAGACGATGGAATGCCACGCGTTCCTCTGCCCGAAGAGAAAAATGGCGCAAACGGTGACGCTGACGGTGGCACGGGCGTTTAACACGGCTTACGAGGCTTGGCAGCTGTCCCAGGCCGATCCCAGGATCCATCACGCCCAGGATAAGAGCCCCTCGTTAACCGAAGACAGAACCGGTAGGTAAATTAATCTATTCCTCCTGGCGAGGTCCTGCGGTACAATTCTTTTCGGCACAATCCATCTGTTGGGTCGTTAGTAACAATGCGTCTATTCAGAAAGCAAAAATGGATTTGGTTACATGAGATAATCGCTAAGGCAATAAACATCATGTCAACGGACCCGTGGGTCTGTGAATGTTCTGTACAGTAAAGTCGGGTTTACTGTCCAGAGTCAACACCGGGTTCGAAGTCCTGTGCCTATTCATTCCACTGGAGGTCGATGATTGATCTCGGCTCGGGTATATCGGTGTAAACACCACACATTGACTCGATGAATCGAAATGTTCAACTTTCTTAATTTTCATTATTTTTTTAATGAAATTTCACTATCGTATTTCTGGCATCTTTCTGATTAATATAAGACCAAACACGATATAATTCCAATTGTATTTAGTGGTTAAATCGACGATTCAAGTTTCGGTCGCAAGGAAAGACAGCGTCTGGGAAATAAAGAGACACTCATTCTCTCCTTTTCTATGTTCGGCTGCTCCTTTGAATTTCATTCTGGCTTTCTCTATGTTCGGACTCTCCTTTGAAGTAACAAAAATACGATCACAACACCAGGATTACTGTCCTCCAAAAACACGGCTGTTGGACAGTAAACCCGACTTTACTGTATACCTAACTGTCAGGGTTAGAGACAGAACGCGGGCCTGGTCCCTTATCTCAAGTGGGCAACGGACTTTTCCGAATTGCCACTTTTGGTTTTCTCCTCACTCCGAGTCTAGCCTTCATTGCGATACGACGTCCTTCCGAGCTCAGTCGAATAAACTAGAGTTAATAAGAGAATACGCAGTCGTCAGTTTATTTAACCACCCATTTCCAATACCATCTGGTCTTTCAATTAGACGGACATGTTTCGGATCTTGCCGTTCGTTGAGACTTTTGTCAAATCGTTTGCAGCTTGATCATTCAAATGTTTAATTGAATACATTGTGAGTCGACCGGCAAAAATCGCTAACGTTACCAAGACAATTAGATTTTCGGGCAAACCATGAGATTCTGCGATCTCGCTCGTGCCGTTTGATCTAACCTAAAGGTACATCGTCGAGGCGGGGCAATAGTGTTCGTGCACTTAGATCCCCGAGAGCGAGGATATTGCGGAAAGCTTCGGACGCCGGGTTATGAGTGCGCCCAGGAAATTGTCCGGTAATATTGAACTTCGTGTGCAGCCGGGGCGGCAACATTATGGAAAAGTAGGACAATTACAGTTCCTACTGCCGCCTTCATTCGCGCCAACACTTCCGTGCACGTTTCCCTTCGAACTGGATTAGCTACGATTATACTATTCATCTGGTTTCTATTACGAACCGCGGACGAATGTTACTCGCAAATTTATTATGACATCGGAGTTCATGCTATGTAGTCTGTCCGATGATACTGCAGATCTAAACAAAATATTTGTATACTCTATTGCTGCGGTTGCAATGCTGTTGACTGCATTCATGACAAAAATGAGTGATATATGAAACAATAGGAGGATAAAAAAAGATTTAAGGGTATCAAGATATTGTTACTAGAATTTCATGAATTTATGGCGGAATGGAGCAGGTGAAATGTGGAACAGAAAAAGATTAAAAGAATTCATATGGGATCTTCGTAAACTCGATCCTGAACATGTAGGAATTTCAATTTACGGTTTCTATATTCTATAATTCAGTTTACATATCTGTTCTACTCTTCTATGTTATCACGTCACGTGCATTTGTTTACGACGCACGAGGAAGACTATAAAGCAGAAGATACGATATCATGGCGTTTGTAATACAATCTCTGTATCACCTTTACAACGTGAGAGCAAATAAATCGCAGGACACGTTCGCGTTAGCGTTGTTTTCCGCTTGCGTTACAGTTACGCGAGATCGCGTTAGTATAAATAATTGAACGCATCGATAAGTAATGAGGCTGTGCAGGGCTTCATTTCATACAATAATAATACCCCTGCGCATCCACAGCGTATCTACATATAAATCTGCGTTAAACGGAAATTTCATTCTTCCCGAATAATTGGAATAAATTGGATACGGTTGAACAGCATTCTTAGATTTTTTAGACGTTGCAGATCAGTCAGATTTCGTTACAAACGCAAACTATTCGCTGTCAAACATTAAATAATTCAAAGCGCCATAAATTTAACAAATCTGAAATTTCCAGAGGACGAAGAGAAGAAGAAGACGAAGGAGAAGGAGAAGGAGAAGGAGAAGGAGAAGGAGGACAATGAAGAAGAGATCAAACCAGCTCAGAAAGTCACCGACCAGACGAAGCGAAGCGATCAGCGGTCCACAGGGAACGCATCGCAGAAGAACCTGCTGATCGACTTGACGAACGAAGGAAAACCTACAGGAAACTCTTGGGTAAGCGATGGAAAGGGGTTTGCAATTAATTTGAGGTTCGGACTTTTATTGTTTCTGCGAGTGCTGTTGAAACGAGGGTTTCAGGTGTGCTTCGAGGACGAGTCTGAGCACGCGAAGACGCTCAAGAAGGCTGCTTCCGGTACCGGCGCTATTCCGATGACGACATTGAGGCACACGAGCACCGCGGCATCGCACCACGTCGTGCCCAGGCCGGCAACAGCTTTCAAAATGCAGAACGCCTGGGGCGAATCGAGGTCGGTGGACCTGATGTGCTCGTAGCAGGCGTAGCCCTCGGCCGACAGCTTCCGGGACGTGCCATTGATCACCGGCCTCTGGAAGCATCTATCCAACAGCGGCCAGCCGAAGAAACTCAGCCAATAGATATCAATTATCAGCGGTGAACACGTTCACGTTGCAACGCGTTGTCGGGCGTGTTCACCGAACGTTTGCCGATTTCAAACGAGACGATCGAGACGCTCGAGATCATCGAGATTATCGAGGTGATCGACTCGAGAAAGGGTACGGCTCCTTTTCCGACGTCAACTCGCCGAATACGCTTACCCGTCACGCGAAATTTCCATTATTCCGTGATATATTAAGTGTACATATTCATTCCTCGCAGTTAATCAATGACCTGACCTTGTTCGAACTAGACTACGGACGGAGTTCAGTTTGAGGACCCCACGAATTTATAATCACACGATTAGACAGCGGATCTTCATGCGAAATAATAAAAGACTTTTCCTTCCGATAGCTTGAACAAGTCGAAAGTAATGTAACAATATTATTGAATCGGTTGAACGACTGTTCTTTGTTTCACTTATCAATTTTTACCTATCAAAGCATAAAACACGCAGTCTAGTCGTGACCTTCCAATCTAATTTTAATGTTTAACACTACTTCCATTGCGGTTTTATAGTTTTAAGGTAGAATCACGACCTTGTGGATTCTACCATCAGTTACCGGTCATCTCGAATATTCGAAGGGATAGATTTGTTGAATAATTTTGAAAGGTGTCTTTTGACACGTTCGGTAAAATAGTGTTAACTCGTTGGGTATTCGAATATCGCAAACTTTCGGGATCCCGTCTGGACCCGACGTTTCAGATGCCCGCATACCCCTATTTTGCGAACTCGTAGTGCTATAGTGGACAGTTTCGAGATCAATTATGTGTGTCTGGTGATCTTAGCGCGTGTCCCGTCCTCGAAAAAACAATCGGTGTCGAGCAGTGCTCGAGAGGACCAATCGAGTCGATAAAAAGACAGGAGAGACAAAGCGAGGGACAGCGAGCGAGCGAGAGAGCGAGAGAGAGAAAAAGAGACAGGGAAATTGAGAGAAGGCTTCGGTCTACGACCAGGAAGAGGGAACAATTTTCACAAACTATACCTTTTGTATAAAGCGTGTATCCGTGCCAATTCTTTCACACATATCGTGCATAAACCCGTACAACTATACCATGTACGTGGGATTACAAAACCTTCTACTCCTTTAACGAGATCTAGAAACCAGGTTTCCTTTTCGAACGATTTCTTCCACGTCGGATGGAGAGCGAGAAACAGAAACGACACGTCCACGTCGAACGGAACGATACTTTTACGCCGTACCTTCTCCGTTACGAAATAGCTGGGCTATTTTGTTAGTTCGACGATTTTTCGATGAGGCAATGCACCGATGATATGACCCGAACTCGATGATAACACCGTTAACCTTTCAGTGGACTTTGAGAGTCAATTCTGACAGCGCGAGATTCTACTTGATTTTTACTGAACGAACGAAGATCAACGTTGCTTCGACAAATTAGAAACACTGTAGGATGCGATTGATCGTCCGAATCTTGAAACAATCATGGTCGTTAAACGATTGTGTACTCGAGGGTTAATTCGCTGATTGTAGATCTTTGCCGCGGGAATATCACGGTGATTGCGCGTTCCGTTTCTCTTGTTAGGCTAACGAGCGAGCTCACGCGATTCTGATGAATTGTAGCGTGTACCGTCGGAGATCATCATCGAATCGACGAGATATAGGATAAGAACTCGATATTAGAGGAATGTGTTGATGTACGTGTATCACGTTGCGAGAACGTGTAAATGCATTTAGCCGTAGGATATTGTTCGTCGTCGAGTCGTGAACATAAGTCACCCCCGATGAAAAATGAGTTGCTGTCGCGCATTGTAATACGCACGGCGCGGCGCCGCGTCGCGATTCATTGTACGATACGTTTTAAACAGTTGTTGAACAAAAGTATCGTGTAATTGTTACGTTGAATAATTATTGTTGTTATCGCGATGCATACGATTAATTCGTGAAGCGATCTGTTATTCTTATTTCGTAAGTACACGGATATTTTCATACGTCTTATTGTTTCGTTCGCAGAAGCTTGGCGTGCACGACTGCAGAAATATGTACCACGAGAGCGTGTTAACTAATCGTCGAGTAGTTTGAAATTTTCGACATTCTGTCGGCCACGACTCTAAAGTATTCGAGCGATCACTATTTTCGTAGGTATCCAAATAGAGTTTAGGTATTGCCGAAGGGATGGTGTGACATCGCATTGCTACTTGACGTTCTGCGATACTGTGTTACGTTTTCAAATGGAAGCTCATTCGAATTTAGTTGTACGTATACATTATGCGGCCACGAAGAGACACCGAGATAGTCTGATCCGATCGACGCATCATTGGCACGAATCAACGATAATTTTATATAATCCACCTCCGAATGCCATTGTCATCTAATATCACTATGTGTTTAGAACGTAAGAAATACAGGTCTGCGTATCTAGACTGCGTGTTTTTACTCGAACCAGGACCAGAACCAACGATCTCGCTCTACCAAACGTAAACATTTCCGTGAATTAGCTATGAACAGTATACCTATTATTGATTTTATACGGCACGGCCAGATTTTCGTTGCTCCCCGAGCGGTTTCAAGATGGCGACGGCTATCGGCACTATGCACCGAAGCCGCCGGGTGGAAATTAAATTTTTGTTCGTGGGAAATGGAGTGTCTAGGGAAATGAGAAGCGGAGAGAATTTAGGAAACGATGGGGCTTTTTTGCATGAAATAGTGGAGTCTCTTGGAAAGGATGGGGCCTCAAAGCAAGGTAGGAATCCAAGGAAGGGAGGGGCCCATGGAAGAACAAGATTCAGAGAAGGGAGGAGTCCAAGAAAAGGAGGGACCCAAAAAAGGGTGGGGTCCATGAGAACTAAGGGGTACTCCCCGCTCAAACTTCTTGAATCGGCAAAACGCTCAAACCGGTAGATAAATTTATCGACCGAGTAGTAATTTTTTTTATTAATCAAGAGCTTAAAACCACATGTATATACATATATTGATACATATTGCTGGCAGTAAGATTGTAGTCTAAAAATAGTCCTATATCAGAATTCGCTAGATATCACATCATTTCGCAGTCAGGTACCTATTTCTTATAAATTATTGCCTAAAATACTTAATCTCTAATATCTTTCTATTTTTTGCAGGTAGGATTTCGTTTATGGACTATCTTTGGGTTTTCGCCTTAGGCCTAATTTTTTATGATTATCCTATTATTGCTCTGCTTATTACTACTTATCACACTGTTCCCAATCAAGGGCTGATTACACGAAAATCTTGTTAGACGTACAAAAATCATTGATTATATTTAGCGCTTTAATGTTTAGTTTTTCCAGGAAGTCGACCGAGTAGTAATCTCAAATAAGACGGTGGCGTCACCCATGGCCACTGACGAAAGACTGTTAAAGACAACAAACCTTACGGGAGTTCCTGTCACTCAAATATTTCGGTTTTCTCTTGCGCCCTCTAGTATATATTCTGGCTCCAACCAGAGAAACAGAAGACCACCGACAATATTTCGACGGTGCAGAAGACTATTGAGAAGATTCTCGTCGCGACGCATCGGTGAGAAGGAGAATCATTATGAAACCATATCGATTATTATTAAATGTTGTATTCTTCGCCATATTTTAGACGACGTTTTGGCACTATTTTGATACTATTCTCGTCGGTGGTGGAACTTCTAGCGATGTGGTATTTCAGATCACTGTAAGTTCCACGTTATCCCCGCGCTCACCTGCGTCCACTTACTGGTATCGCTGAATAGCACAGGGGCTGGCAGTCTTTAATAAATAGTATCTCTTCGGTGGCACAAGGGCTGGCAGTCTTTAATAGTACCTCGTCGGTGGCACAAGGGCTGGCAGTCTTTAATAGTATCGGCAGAGAGTAAATGAGAGTGCTCACGCCCGGGCTTTGGCCGTGCCACTATTGGCTGCACATCAACTCGCAGTCCGGACAAGAACCTACATCAACTCGCAGTCCGGACAAGAACCTACATCAACTCGCAGTCCGGACAAGAACCTACATCGACTCTCAGTGACTCTCAGTCCGGACATCATTTTTGGGCTTGATCAGAATAAAAAGTTTATATTGATTGATTCGCAGCACCCGTATTATATTATAAACAATTTTTATTTGAATATGTTCTCCAAGTTCAGTAACTATAGTTAAATTCCGACTTCCTAACTGAGCATATAATTTCTCCAAGTCCTAAGGAATTGTAAATAGTACCTTATACATTTTCTAGTTTGTTGGAAGTAGAGCTAAAATGTTGTTCGATCTTTTTTGTTTAGTATAATGTGTCTACTTCTGTAATCCTTCCATTTATTTGACCTTATTAAATAATTATTTTCTGCAGTTATTTTAATACATGATATTTTCTTAATTTCATGAAAAAGAGAGAGAAACTGAACTTGGAGAACATATTCAAATAAAAATTGTTTATAATATAATACGGGTGCTGCGAATCAATCATTATAAACTTTTTATTCTGATCAAGGCCAAAAATGATGTTGTCCGGACTGAGAGTCACTGAGTGTCGATGTAGGTTCTTGTCCGGACTGCGAGTTGATGTGCAGCCAATAGTGGCACGGCCAAAGCCCTGGCGTGAGCACTCTCATTTACTCTCTGCTCTCTGGTATCGGATAGTATCTCGTCGGTGCACCGACGCAGAACATTTTTCCCAGAGTCGGTAATGCAGAACCGTGTACAGAAAAATGCATTTTATGCAAAAAAGCTGTACCATAAAGATTCGTCCGATGGCGCCTCCAGGACCTTTCCTCCAACGACGCTACCGCTCTAAGTAGATGAAGTTAACAGGGCTGCCGTATGCGGCCGCTGTCATCCGCGTGTCATTCGGAGCAACGTTTCCTCAAGGATGTCCGCGGTAAAGATCATCGGGATCGGAGATCCGCGGCTTCCACGCTTCCGAAATCCATTCGATAGATCCTGGTTCGATCTCGTCGATTTCCCATCAACGGAGACCGGGAACGACTCCATGGTACGTTGTATTCGTGTGTTATCTCCGCAGAAGAGTGTCTGTTTTACCGTGCGATCGTGTTCGGGAGTGCGAGGAGAGAGAGCGTGCTCCTGTAAGCGGTGGTGCGTGTAGCCAGGGCCAGCCTTACGGTGTTCCCTCGGATGTTCTCGAAGAGATATCGACAGGAAAGCATGGTTGTCTCCGGTTGTTTACCTCGTCGGAAGCCACGCAGAGACTAGAGGCTGCCCGGTGGACAAGGCTGTGCGCGGAACAACCTCGAAATTCGGCGTGTCGTGTCGTAACAAGAGCAGGCGGATTATCCAGTACTCTCTCTCGGGCCTGGAGGCTGACGCCGAGCCGAGCCGAGCCGAGACGATTCGCGGACAACACCGTGGAAGCTGGGCCCTGTATAACTGTCCTTTCGCAACCGCA
Organism: Lasioglossum figueresi; assembly: GCA_028455805.1. Classification (NCBI taxonomy): domain Eukaryota; kingdom Metazoa; phylum Arthropoda; class Insecta; order Hymenoptera; family Halictidae; genus Lasioglossum; species Lasioglossum figueresi. The sequence continues at coordinate 16,879,828 of CM052200.1, read as the reverse complement.
GGGCCAGCAGGACACCTCGAACAGGATATGCGACTCGCGTCCTCGGATAACGCGGTAGGTGGACACCCGAACCTAAAGTAGTACCACCGAAAGACATGCGGGAGATAGGTCAGTGTTTTCGACGCGGGTTCGATCCGCAACGCGACTTTCCATACTGACGTCCTAGCGTAACAGTTGTCACGAGACTGACCCCGTCATCTATTCAATCCACGTCTCTCGTGTCTTTACACGTCTGATGTCTCGTTAGAAGAGATAGCTAAAGTCTTTGATTCTTCTGTTTTAAGTACGTTTCTTATACCAGGAAATTTTGAACGTGCCGTTTCCAAAGGATCAACCGATTTCAAACTGGTCCGCCATCTCGAAAACTTGCGATTACAATATGTTTAGCGGTAAACATCTATCTCGTGTTCTCTAAACGTCTGATGTCTCTTTAGAAGAGATAGCTAAAGTCTTTGATTCTTCTGTTTTAAGTACGTTTCTTGTACCAGGAAATTTTGAACGTGCCGTTTCCAAAGGATCAACCGATTTCAAACTGGTCCGCCATCTCGAAAACTCGCGATTACAATATGTTTAGCGGGAAACATCTATCTCGTGT
>CM052200.1:16840937-16879133 GCA_028455805.1 Lasioglossum figueresi | reverse complement strand
AAAACTCGCGATTACAATATGTTTAGCGGGAAACATCTATCTCGTGTCTCTAAACGTCTGACGTCTCTATAGGGTCTAGACTAGAGCTAGAGTCCTTACGCGTACTGCGTTCACTTTATTCCTCGTGCTGGAATTTCGATTGAAGCGTTTCTAAAGGATTTATCGATTTCAAACCGATGATCTCGAAAACGTCACGATTACAATATGTTTAGCGGGACACATCTAACTCGTGTCTCTAAACGTCTGATCTCTCTTTAGAAGAGATAGCTAAAGTCTTTGATTCTTCTGTTTTAAGTACGTTTCTTGTACCTGGAATTTTGAACGTGCCGTTTTCTTGAGGATCAACCGATTTCAAACTGGTCCAACATCTCGAAAACGTCACGATTACTGAATGTTTAGCGGGAAACATCTATCTCGTGTCTAAAAAATGTCTGATGTCTCTATAGGGTCTACGCTAGAGCTAGAGTCCTTAATTGTACTGCGTTCACTTTATTCCTCCTGCTGGAATTTTGATTGAAGCATTTCTAAAGGATCAACCGATTTCAAACTGATCCGTCATGACCGTCATCTCGAAACCGTCACGTTTACAGAATGTTTAGCGGGAAACATCTATCTCGTGTCTCTAAACGTCTGATGCCTCTTTGGAAGAGATAGACTAGCCAAAGTCTTTGATTCTATCGCGTTCACCATGTCCCTCGTGCTGGAATTTTGATCGAAGCGTTTCTCGGGGATTAACCGATTTGTCTGTTCGATTGCCCACGCGACCTCTGACTTTCGAAAAGTCAGTCGATCGACAGGTTCCGCCGGCGTTTACTGCTGGTTTTCTGCTGGTTAGACTGCGGCAGAGGTGGGAATTATTTAGCGAAATATATAGTTCAAATATTATTGAATATTTTAGATTTTATCTCGCCCGATCATTGAATTTTTATTCACATTTTTCACTGTTTTAAATTGCACCGATATGGTTTTCCCATAAATGCATAAAATCCGAGATGCGTATCGAAAGAAGGTTAATATTTTCCTTGTGGATTCCTTTGTTTTGAGAGGAGCGAGATCGAAAATCCGCCTGGTACGCGTGGCTTGGTACTTTCAAGTAGATTCGGTGGGTCGTGATCAGACACACGAGTCAATTCCTATTCAACGGCACCCGTATTCGCCGGTTCTTTCAAGTCAATTCTCTCGAACACTAAACGTTGGATAATCGAATATTATTCTTTTTGTTCCGCGTATTTCCACATGAAAATATATTCGTAATATTGTCGGTGTAAAAACGACTATTATTCGAAGCACTTGGAATTTTTAGAAATACGGAGTTTCACGAAAACGTACTTAAAAATATTTTTAACGTATTTACAATTTGATATAAAACTGGACCAAACGAGTTACTTTGAGGAACTACAGAAATTAGCTTACCGGACGGCGAGAAATTGTGAGGAAGAATTACACTTTTATTTAACAGCCACCGCTTTAACGTTTCTGTTCGGTTCAAACAAAACTTACAACTACAATTTTGTAACTCGTAAATCTTAACTCCAGCCGCGTTCCCTTGGAGTTTTAATTTTGACTGCAAACTAGTTTATTAAATCAGAGGCTGCAATAAATACCGAAACATTATTTCAGATCTTTTTGAAGCTCGAAATAATGTAAGAATTGTCAGAATGTAAGAATTGAAGATTCCAGCAGCTCCTAGATCCTCCCAACACTCGCAATCTCGCAACTAGGCTCGTTAGATCATCTTTTTTCTATAACAGGAAAAAATTCGAGCGTTGAAGGCTCTGTCGAACACGTGAGCGTGCAAACGCCAAGATTCTTCTCGTCCCCTGCGCTCGTCGAGCACGTGAAAAATAATGGGGGAGCTAAGGATGACCTAAATGCGCGTTAGCTCGCGTTTTATCCACGGAGATCGAAAGCAAGCGAGCAAAAGCAAGCGCCCTGCCCACGAGTTTCATTTTCTAGCCCAGATTTCGATTTTCCGGCCACTCGGCGTCCATGTGCGCTGATTAACGCATTCTGGAGGCTGCACAACAAGATCTAGGATGGAGGATTTCGCTGCGTGCCACGGGTTGCACAAGAATATGCAACGGCACAAAAAAGCGAGCCGAGAGATCAGGAAAAACGCACGGTTTCTGCGTCGTAACAACGCGATCGACCTTGCGCAACCGGCTACCGTCTCTTTTAGCTTAGAAAAGAAAGGACGCCGTTGTGCGACGCGCTAATCGAGTAGCTTGCCGTGAAATTCGAACAAGGATTCCTGAACCGTGATCCAAACTCATGCGTTCACACCTTCAACATTCAATCTCGAACATACAGGGTGTCCCAAAAGTGTTGTACTTCCTTGAAAGCGATGATTCCTGAGGTGATTCGAAGTAACTATTTCCTTTACGAAAATGTTCTTCGCGGCTTTATTAATGAATTATTAACGAAAAACACGGACCACTCGGAGCCAGAAATCTGTTCGCTATAACCGCGCACTGATTGGCCCGTGTTTTTCGCTAATAACTCCTTAACAAAGCCGCGGAGACTATTTTCGTAAAGGAAAAAGTTACTTCGAACGACCTCAGGAACCGTCCGCGCCCCTTCGAAGAAAGTACATTGTTAGGACACGCTGTATAAGAGAGAACAACAGCCGTGTCGAGAGTAAGAACCGATTCAGAATTAGAAACGGAATCGTGCTAACCGCTCGTTGGTTTGATCGACCGCGAAATCGAGAGCCGACTTCCAGATAATCCGGCTCGCGATCCGATAAAACTACGCGAACGTGAAGGAACTTTCGTTCATCGAGAGTTGCGTTGAGCTCGCATTATGCTGCTTCTCATCGATTCCCTGCGATAACTTTTCAACGATCGCTGCCGGACTTTTTTCCAGGACCAATTAAGCCGGTCAATGCTTCTTTTGCTTCCAGAGGTTTTGTCAGGATTAGACGGAAACTTGAACAAGCCTGCTTTCCATTTAAGCAAAACGAACCGTCTCGAATTACTATAGTGCAACTCGGAGAAAATGGAATGAAAGCAAGAGACCCAGTTCGAAGTTGTTATTTCGCTAAATCTGTATGAATACAAATTTTATCCGTATCGCAATTCATTAATTGGAAGAATTATTTCTGTCTGTAATAGTTTGCGGATTTGATGCATTTATAACAAGGTTGAGTACATGGAACTTAAGATAGTGGAAAGATTAACAAAACTTTGTCAATTTTCGGGTAATTTTTTGGTGGAAGGAAAAGGGGGCCACCAACATTTTTTTAAATGAGAAGTAGCATTGATTTTTTGTTATTGCGATACCTCTCGTTAAACTCAATAGAATTTAGTTACATTGGTGGAATTGATTTTTGACTTTTCTCGAGAGAACGGGACACCGTGGGACGCGTCGCGTCGGCGTTTTCAGACAAAAAAGAGAGCACGGCACCGATGAGTTATGAAGCTCGTGGCTCGTTTATTATCGCAACGGCGCGGCGGGGTTAATCACGCTCCGTCTAACGATTTCCTTGTTAAATCCCGCTCTAGCTGATGATACCGGGATTCGTGCTATTCCGCGGTGCCTCGGACCGAGGCAAGATATAGCTGAATTCCGGACTGCGCCTCCGCTTTCTTCGGAAAACCAAGCAGAAAGGCCGAAAGAACGGGAACACTACCGTGGCAATTTAGAACCCCGGCGTTTATTATCTTCGCTTATCTTCGCCGGCTCGGGAGGGACGCGAATATCGCCGGGGAAGCCGCTTAATCGCCTCGATTAACATTTTCCTCGCTGCCAGTTTATCGCTTCTGTTGTTACCGTCGCTGTACCAGCACGCTGCGAACCACGAGCTTACGCGATAGCCACCGTCCACGGTTTACCAACCAACAGCTTTTCGCTCTTTCGTGCGACTGTTTGCCAAACCGATCCTCCTGGATGTTCAAAGAAACGCATTGTGTTCCATTAAGTCCGGCATTATTAACCCTAACGTCAATAACAAAAATTCAACGCATACTTTTATACCTCGAAGACCATCAAAATCATCCATTTCATGCATTTATTCTGAAAAAATCTTACCGCAGGGGACTGTCGTAAAGGTTGGGACACGTTGTGTTTTTTAGCTATAAAATTTATTGATCGATAGATTGTTTAATTGAATAGAAATAGAGAAATACGGCAGTCCCTTATTACTTTCGCCGTGTTAAAATTTTCGGTTAAAGAAATAAATGTCTACGTGGTTTCTGTGTCTCGAAATCAACACAATTTTCATTTTGCATTAAAATCGGCGGTCTGTCATAGACTGACGATTCTAGACAGCGGATCACGGTGCAAATAAAAGTTTTTGTCTTTCCTATAGATGGTGTAATCGGCAAACGAATTGGAAATCTTATGAAACTTTTTCGGACACTTCCCATTGCCAAGTTTCGCAAGAAGCCGCTATGAAATCCGCAGTCTCTTGACGAAGAACTATTCGACGAGCGATCGTTTGCTCCACGGTGCAATCCGGAAAGCTTCTTTGAGCTAACAGTCTTCGTGGTTTTTCGGCTGGTACGTGATTCGTTTCCGAAGCTCTCACCTTCCGCCGGTGCAGCCTGAAACGAGCGCCGCTGATCGATACGAAATACGTGTTTCGCGTTACGCGAGCCAACACCCTCGAAAATATTGTCGAACTCTAATGGCCAGTTTCCTCGATCGATCTTTCGCAAAGGTTCGCCGACGATACCTTTTCCTGGAATCGATCGTTAGTGGCATCGATCGTTGCCAATTTCAATTTCAATTTCAATTCCAGCATAATATCATGAAAAACTCGTTCGATATATCCTCTGTAAAGACGATCGAAGGAGGACCGAGAATTTCTCAGGCACTTGTATGTGCAACAACGATCGCCGTTAATGTTATTAGCTTTGGGCAAGAGACGATAATCACCCGGATTCTCCAGTGTTCCCGAGGCGTAATTACTCCGGCCGATACGATACCATCGCTCGTTGATAATTCGTTACTGGTTCACCGTGTAATTCGAGCCTTTCCCCTAATTACCAGACCCTCCCACCTACCTCGAGCATAACAGTTACTCGTTTGCCTACTCTTGGGCCTTCAAACGGTTCCGATAACCACTGGTTGAAACAGGGAACGAAAGAGTTGAGGAACTTCTTAATTGGTCATTTTAAAACGCGGACCGTAAAACTTTGAAAAACGTCCTCATATTAAAAGTTCTAATGAGAATGGGTGAAAAAACATTGTGGAGTGTAAAAGTTTGAACAGTACTTATATGAAATATGAAGATATAAGTTCGTCTATTGCTGGGACAGAGATTTTGTTCAACAATATTAACAAAGTCGTCGAGTATTGCAATACGTATTGAATGATAGACGACGAATAGTAAATACTTGGACAATATTAAATAATTATTACAGTTGATATCTTGTCTTACAATTGGTATGATGTGACAGAGATTTTGTTCAACAATATTAACAAAGTCGTCGAATATTGCAATACATATTGAATGATAGACGACGAATAGTAAATACTTGGACAATATTAAATAATTATTACAGTTGATATCTTGTCCTACAATTGGTATGATGTGACAGAGATTTTGTTCAATAATATTAACAAAGTTAACAAAGTCGTCGAATATTGCAATACATATTGAATGATAGACGACGAATAGTAAATACTTGGACAATATTAAATAATTATTACAGTTGATATCTTATTTTACAATTAGTATGATATGATATACCTTAAGCCTTAAGTTGATTATTTCTGTCTCACCGGCTTATAGTATTTACGAAACCTTGTTTAACATACGTTCCGAAGTTGTACTTGTTTCTATGTAACTTTTATTACACCGATACTGAGATATCTGTTCCGTGAGACCGCTTCTTAAAGAAGTTCCTTCAAGAAGTTAGAAATAGTGTTCGTTTACAATAAAAGTTTCACAGGAACAGAGAATCTCTTGAGAGAAGTGTAGAAGCTCAAAGACAATCTTTTTAAAAAGATAACTGTTTATTTCAATGTACGATTTGCAATTGACATATTACAATAGTTCGGATCAGAATAATTCGAAAAGAATCTTCATCCTGAAGAACTGAGGAAACTTCTCGGTTGCCATGGGATTTGAATTCTTTTGTTATTTTCTAGTTAATTCGTTTCCAGTTTCTCGGAGGGAAATTATAGTTACCGTGTACGTGGAAGGTAAAATTAGTTTTCCCTTCGAATTTCTCGCCGCGTGTTCACGAAAGTTTCTCGGCCCGATTACGGGGTAAATAACAATTAGCGTGGTTCGCGTTCCTGATAACCGGGGGAACGCTAATTAGGCGTGCTTGATCGTAAAATATGCCGAGTCGTCCCCCTCCCTCTGCTGGGCTTACGATTCTTTTTTTTTTCTACCGGAAAACGGTGGAGCAGAATAATCTCTGATCTCTCCGAGGAAGGGTACTCGCGTGTCCCTCCGTCGGACAGTGAAACACGGTGCGAAAAGGATGCCTCTACAATTTGTATGCAGAACAGGAGGAACGACTGCGAGGGAACGAAGAGCATTTCCCGGCGCAAACAATGCTCGTTCTGCCCGTTCCAGAGTTTCCTTTGTACTGGAACTGAGGCCAAAAGACTCTTAATACATGCATACGTACTATTTATTCACATAAAAAATACTAAAACTGTTCGGGATATATACGCTCCTTAGTAAAGGACTTTGAAACATTTATAATGTCAAATGAGAGATTAAAATCGTGGAACAATTTATTAGCGAGTGTTCAGACTTCTTGTCCGGAGCTCCTGAAGAAGATAGTGTAACAGTAGAGAGTTTGAAATAACTATTCTTTATCAATGAAAGTGTCAATGAGTGTTCAGACTTCTTGTCCGGGGCTCCTGAAGAAGATAGTGTAAGAGTAGAGAGTTTGAAATAACTATTCTTTATCAATGAAAGTAACACGACTTCAATTAAGATACAACAAGACACAATGCAACTGCTTCGCACGCCGAATAAACATACAATCCTGTCGCCGTAATTCGTGTTCGTAGTCCGTGTCCGTTAGCCGTTTGTCGTAGTCGTAGTCATAGTCGTAGTTCGTAGTCGTACTCGTATCGTATCGTATCGTATCGTATCGTATCGTAGCGTAGCGTAGCAATGAGCTCTGTCGTGTGATCGTTTTAACATGAATTGCCTCCGCGGCGCGGACGCATCCTTTTATATGTTCCGCGATAGAACATTCTAGAAATTAATCAGTCGTTTACGTTTGTTTTTGATATGCCGCGGCGCTTACACATACGGTGCCGGACAAAATGATAGGATATTTGATGTATTTGTATATTTCATATAACACAATAGGATATATGTACATATTACGCGCCCTGTACATTAGATATGTCCTTCAAACTATCCTTATAGAATTGCAAGTTTGTATCTTGTACACGAAAGAAATTAGAGGAAGAAGTGTAAACATGGGCTGACTTTGCTCGGTCAAATTGATGAGATGCATGTAATATTTCCTGTTATTATGTACTCTGACAGTAATCTATCAGCAGTGACTAGAAGCAGACGTGCAAATTTTTCAGTTAACCACAACATTTGTGCCATTAAAGTTAAAATGGGTCGAGGAAAACAATTAGACAAAAGTGAAACCGACCGAATTTTGTTATCGCGGTCACAAAATCAAACTATCGCGAAAATTGCGAAGTTATTAAATAGAAGCCGTCACGTTGTGTATAACTTCTTAAAAAACCCGAAAATCTACGGAAAAAAGAAAAGTACTGGCAGACCTCGTGCTACAACAGAACGCGACAGACATATTACGCGTAGCTTCTAATTATAAGGGAACTGCAAGAAAAATCGCTGAAGAAACAGGTGTTTCAGGTAACGTAATAACTGTTCGACGTATTCTCCAAAGCAGTAAACAAATTAAACGAAAAAAAACTAAAAAGAAAACCTCCTCTAAGCGAGCAACATAAAGAAGCTCGTTTAAAGTTTGCTCGCGATCATGTTTTGTGGAAAAAGAAGTGGAGAAATGTGACATTTAGTGATGAAAAAAAATTTAATTTGGACGGTTCTGATGGTTGGAACTACTATTTCCACGATCTAAGGAAAGAAGAACATTATTTAAGCCGTCGACAAATGGGTGGCGGAAGTGGCATGGTGTGGGCCGGTATTGGATATCGGGGAAAAACTGACATAAATTTTTTATCAGGCCGTGTGAACAGCACAAAATATCTTGAATTAATAGACGATCGGTTAAATAAGCACGCGACTCGTATCGCAGGCAGTACGTTTATTTTTCAACAGGATAATGCTGCGATACATACCGCAAGATGTATTAGAACTTATTTTATTGTTAAAATGTGACATGCCTCGAGTTCGCCCGTCCTTAATATTATTGAAAATATGGGCAGAACTTTCAAGAAACGTTTATGAGAATGGAAAACAGTACAAAGATGTAACGGAATTAAAACAAAGTATTGTTACAAATTGGAGTTTTTTAAGACAAAAACGTATTAAAAAATTGTTTAAATCAATTCCTAATCGCTTGGTAGATGTTGTACAGCGAAAAGGTGGTTTTACTAAATGTTAATTTGGAATTCCACAAAATATTTCTATTCAATCAATTGTATTTTTTAATAATGCTCTATCATTTTGTCCGACTAAAATCAATACGTGTCTACATTATTTTCTCTAATTTCTTTCGTGTACAAGATACAAACTTGCAATTCTATATGGATACTTTGAAGGACATATCCAATATACAGGGCGTGTAATATGTACATATATCGCGCACGCGGCGCTCACACATACACAAACATTTGCACGCAGGAGAGTTCTAGAACCTCGATCAGATGATTTCCGGTATTGATTAGGTGTGAACTCTCCTTTTCTACGCCTACATCCTACAATAGTTACATCGATTTTCAATTGGTAAATGTTTGAAGCCATCGCGCGACGGAAATGGGTCGTGGCCTGGATGGTTCCGAAAGAACGGAGGGATTATTTCAATTTCGCTTCTTATCCGACTATCTCGAGGAACGCGGGGGTGTAAATTGGCCGGTTTCCAAGATAGCTACCTCGTCAGCGTTCGGGAAAGGGTGTAGAAGTCAAGTCGAGTCCGGATATACATTCTCCTTATCAGTTTTCGCGCGAGCAGGGGAGCTCGAACGGGGCACCGAGAAACGCCTGTGCCGTTTTTCGCGGACTTTCCAGATTCCGCTTATCGCGGCTGGTCATCGGTCGCGAACTTCGGGCCCCTATTACACGCGTCGGCGAGATCCCTTCGAGCGGCAGCCTTTTTCGCGCAGTCAGCCGCGAACAATCCTATTCCCGACCTGTCGATTTATCGTCGACGCCACGGCTTGAAACCGCTCCGAAAATAACCGTTTCAAACTCTTATATAAAGCCCCTGATTCGAACAGACCTCGAGAGCCTTCAGCCTAAATAACTTTGTCCTTTCTTCATTATCGAACACACGAAACCATCCATTGAACGTTGTCGAACAACAAAATCGGAAACGTGACCTCAAGTGATTCAAGGCAGATCGTTTGAAGAACTGTTTTGTGTACGGGTCTCTAGCGACCCAGTCGTAGCCTGACGATGCCAAACCGGCTGTCACCTGGCACAAGGGAGCTCTCCGACCGAAAATTCCTTCTCTTTATCGAACTCGAGCGGAAGTAACCGGTGCCAGGAGCTCATTCGAAGCATAGTGGCTCAACGGATGCCAGATTCTATTGTCTTTCTCGGCCTCTCGTGCATCTCACGGCCGAGGCCGCTGCCACCGAACAGACAACACATTCTTCTTCCTCCTCGTTCCTAACACCTCGCCTCGATGTATTATACGTACACACTCGAAGAAGACGCGAGCGAATGCGAACCGAGCGTTACGCGTTGACATCATCGTGAGAACGAGGGTGCGTGCGAATCTCGGCGAAAGATAAACACGGCCGTTTTGCCGCGTTAATTAGACCAGAAGCACAATTACGCGGAAAAAAGACCCTCGAGATTCGATCGCGGGCCTGAGAAACTCGTGAGGATCGATACCATTGTGGTCGACTCCTTTTATGTGCTCTTCGCAGTCTGAACATTTGAAATTAGTGGCTGAATAGAAATTTATTATTAATCGTTAATCATTCTCGAGACTGCCGGTCTTTAATGAAAATAAAAATTGTCCGAGTTAATTGTAAGAAACCAACGTGAAATGAAAAAAGGATCTTCTCTGTCAAATATCTGAGAAACTAATAAAGAAACCAGGATTTATACGTATTTGCAACCTAAATACAGAAATTCTCTCCCGCAGTCTATTCGTAAGAAGAGATCTCGTAGATCCGACTGTGCTAACATCCGCTATAGAAATTCCGAGCTGCGATCGTTTAGTATCTCCCTGTTAATTATCTTAACTACAGATCGGTTTCGACGCAGCCTTCCGGGCACGATACAGGTATGAAAACCGTACCGGATTTAGGTCCGTGATTTCGAAAGGCATTTCTGTCCGGTTAGTTCGGATCGATCGATCGAAAGCGGGCGTTTGTAGCGCCGCGCCGTTTCATTCGCGCATGCATAGGAGGGCAGTAAATTTAGTTTGTCGCACGCGCTCGACTCGTTAAACGATTTGCACCATTGACCGAATCCCCTCGCTCGCCGAAAATATAGATATAGACCGGGTTATTGCTATAAATACCGGCGCGACGGGTCGCTAGCGGCAACGTAAATTCGCGCAACTCGTGCACCCGGTTACCCGCACGTTCGATATCAGTTTGCGGTTGCAGCGCGTCAACGTGTTATGCTGCGGTTATACTGAATACGATTTTCGATCGCACGCGACACGTTGCCGGTCTCGTCTCGATCCTCGTTTCGATACGTTGATTGACACGGGGTCAATGGTGACCGTCGCTATCGAACAGCTGAATCGCGATCATCATAACACGAACGCCGCCGAATATCAATTTACCAGGTGCACGAATTAATTCCTGGCTCCCGCTGTTAGTTGATTGCAATTTTACTTTGAATCCGGTTCTTTCGACCACCGCACAGCAGGGTACCTGGCCCGAAAAGTCGGACAAAGTAGGTCGTCGAACTCGTCTTAACGTCCGCTGTAACATTATGAAATAAAAAATGCATTTAACATTTAAAAGACCAACATTATTGTTATTTCTTGCAGAGAAAATATATTTTCCGAACTTTTGTATTCAGTGGCGAGCAATAATATTCGGCCGCTCTAAAAAGGACGATAACTTTTTGAATATTGTACTATACGATTTGAACTTTTTTGGAAAGTTAGAGCAATTAGTTTACTAGGTTTATGTGAAAAAAAAATTTTTTCAAAAATTACAATTGATCGGAATTGTAGAAAAAATTCATATAAAATACATATAAAAATAAATATGTTGCAAATTTGAAAAATACGTTTTGTAGATCCGTGTCAATTAAACATATTGTGAAACTTCGTCAAAATCGGTCGACGTTGCAATGAGGTACAAACGTTTAAAGATGGTAATAATTGCAGATTTTCACGATTTCCGGCCTCTCAATGCAATAAATCTAAGGATCTCACATGTTTCAACGCCTGTCGTTTTTTCCCGCATCAACCGATTTCGATGAAACTTTCACAGTGCATATAATTGAAACAGATCTACGAAACGTATTTTTTAAATTTTCAATATAGTCCCACATAGAAAAGTTGAAAATGCAACTTTTAGTATTCTTTCTACAATTCCAATCAATTGCAATTTCTAAAAAAATTTCTTTTCACATCCTGTAGTAAACTAATTGCTCTTGCTTTCTAATATTTGCTGTCTAATATTTAAAAAGTTATCGTCTTTTTTAGCGCGGCCGAGTATAATTGCGCGCCACTGTATGTATAGAAGTTTGTAGATGTTTTAAAAAATTGTAATAATGGAGTGCTTCGTATAATGTGAAGCGAAGAATGTAAGATTGAGTAAATGGAGCGTTTGGATCTTTCGGATCAATTGAAGAGTTTGGAACAATCGAAAAGTTTGATTGGATCGAGAAGTAAATTGCACTGAGAATCGCACCCAGTGGAGCTGCGCCCGTAGAAAGTTTGCTCGCTATACTTATGCCCTGATGCGACCCGCAGCGTATCCTTGCGATACGACGCACACCTGGCGACCAATCGATGTCGCGTCAGAGAACACCGCACCAAAGAGCCGCATTTCGTTCAACCGGATGCGACGATCGTTATCGGGACGCAGCTTTGGAGCAAGCTCATACTTTCGTTTTGTCGCCTCTCTCATTTGAATATTTCCTGCGGGAAACAATGCAATGAAATGCACCAGACCGAAGATATCAGACGTCTCGGTAGCCTGCGCCCGCTTTCCACTGAATCCGCCCGCAAAAATCGGATATTCGGCGCGTCGGTGCTTTTTCGCGGAACCGCTTCCGCGCTGGGATTATGCAAGTTCTCGACGCTGACGTTGCACGGTGCAGAATTTCAGTTCCATATACAAAGAAGAACACGTTTAAACGCGACTACACCAAATATTGTAGGATACAACAGCTTTCAGTTTGAACGAATTTAATCAAACACATCAATTCGCGTTCGCTGCCAGAGAACAACTGCTTCAAAACTGCATCAAAGCTCTTCTCGCACGAATTCGCACATATTCACTCGGATTCGCACACGTTCGCGATCAGAGGTGTCGTGATTGTACAAGCGCCGATCGCGGGATTTTTGGGTATCCACTTCTATGTATATTCCATATACATTGCGTTCACAAAGTATTCGTACACCTTTTAAAATAGAATAACTTTTTTATAATTGTACCAAACGACCTGACTTTTTTATAATCAATTAGAAGCATTGGTTTACGAAATGATATGCAAAAAAGATTTTCCAGAAATTATAATGTACAAGGTTACATGCAACAATAAAAAAAAGGCATTTTTTAAAACTCTTTTATTTGGAGTCTCAAAGAAAATTTAAAATATATATGTTTTGTAGATCTATGGTTACACACATGTTGAAAATTTCATCGAAATCGATTAACATACACACGAGCTACAAGCGGTTAAAAATGGTGAAAATCGTAGTTTTACACCACTTTTGATCAGTTTCTGCTTAAAATCCACAGAATCGTACATCCTTCGATTCGTGTCGTTTTTTCCCGCGTCAACCGATTTCGATGAAATTTTCAATATCTGTATAACTTGTTGGAATTTATGTAAGGAACAAAAATAATCTACTATTACTTAGTAGGTTATACTATTGCTTTACTTTCGAGAACGCTCGAAAGATACATTGTATCTATGCGGTCCACATCAAGGGACCCTCAAGCTTCAAACGTTTCTGAGATCGTCATTCGTTTTTCAGAACGATTCTCATTCGCGTCCTAGTTCTCGCAGAGTAAAGACGTGCCTCTCTACGTGAATTCAAATATATAGATTCAAATAAAATTCAATTTATAGTTTATATAGTGTTCATAGTTTCATTTAATACCCATATTCCAATATAACTAACATAGATCTACAAAACATATATTTTAAATTTTCATTGAGGACCCAAATAAAAAAGTTTTAAAAAATGCCTTTTTGTCCATGTAACCATGTAAATTGTAATTTTTTGAAAATCTGTTTTGCATATCATTTCGTAAACCAATGCTGCCAATTGATTATCAAAAAGTCAGGTCGTTTGGTAGAATTATAAAAAAGTTATTCTATTTTGAAAGGTGTACGAATACTTTGTACACCCACGGTACGTATAAACCACGGCACGAAAAAGTATTACTTAGAGCTGTGAACGGTCTTAGCATCGTCAAATTATTGACCTTCTTACATCGACAACTTTTATTTATTTATGTATTTATTTATGGTTTATTTTAATGTGGTCATACCACATTATTTCGATCGATACAGTTCTCGTCGATACAGTTTTCACCGACAATATTTCACCGATCTAGATTTGCCCGACAATGATTCTGACCGACAACGACCTTCGTCCACGACAGTATTATTCGATATTAACATCGTATGACAACAACGAAAGCCGACCATATCTAATTCTTCTTATAGTGTAATAATTACATTTTTATACAGAAGTAAAAGTGTCAGTGTAGAATAGTTAAAGGAAAAAAATGTCAGCACCATCTTTAGAAACGATGTTACTATCGGATAATACCGTCAACTAAAATTGTTGTCGGTTAAATTCGTCGACGGTCAAAGTCGTTTTCGGCCGAAGTTATTGTCGGCCAAAGTTATTGTGGGTCAAATCTGGAGTCGGTGAAACCTGTGTCGGTGATTTCCATGGGACTCAGCGACGACATGGTTTAACATTGAATATATCTTACACGTTACTTGTGGAGAGGGTTACGGTTAATGTTTACATTTCAAAAATTTGGATTTTGATGGTACGGACGGCAACAAATGGTTTGATAACATTTAAGGTAGATATAATGCAGGCATAGAAGGCTCTAGAGAACCCGGAAAAAAGTGTCTTCTGTATCGGAACACTTTGGTTTGCCTTTTCACAATATTCGTTATCAGAATGGCCACGAGGTTCTTCGGGTCATTCGGCCAAGTTTTACGAAGGTTATCGTGTTCGCTCGTGTCTCGCAGCAATTCACACCAACGACATAACCCGAGTAATCCTGCTCGCAGATGTCGCTTTACATTCCGCTATCCGCGTATCTCGTCTAATTGAGAAAAGTCATATTGACTCGCAGGCCTTGTCCATGTCGACGACTGAACAGAAAGAGAGAGATGGAGAAGGAGAAAGAGAAGCAGACAAAGGAACGGGATAAACAGAGCGAGAGAGAGAGAGAGAGAGAGAGAGAGAGAGAGAGAGAGAGAGAAGGTCCGTGTGCGCGTGGCGTCATTCACTCGGCAACGGTTTGGTTCTACGTCGACTCTCGGCTCTCAGCTAGCGGCCGGTCACCTCAGGACTCAGTCTTCGCCGAGACGCCGCGCGCTTCGGGTTTGTGTCAGCTCCGTGTCCCTTCGTGTACGGCGCGATTTGCGAGATTTCGCACCGGGATCTAGCGGATCGATACGGTACGACGATCCCTGGCAACGTTCGCAACGCCTTCAAACACGTTCATAGACATTGAAGATTCTAAAACGTGAGGTTCCTTCGGAGCATTGGAAGAATCTGAAGAGTTTGCGGAAGTTTTGGAGAAGTTCGGCGCGATTTGCGAAAGATTTCGCACCGGTATCTAGCGGATCGAACGGTTCGGTAAGGTACGACGATCCCTGGCAACGGTCGGAACGCCATACAAACACGTTCATAGACTTTGAAGATTCTAAAACGTGAGGTTCCTTCGGAGCATTGGAAGAATCTGAAGAGTTTGCGGAAGTTTTGGAGAAGTTCGGCGCGATTTGCGAAAGATTTCGCACCGGGATCTAGCGGATCGGTAAGGTACGACGATCCCTGGCAACGTTCGCAACGCCTTCAAACACGTTCATAGACTTTGAAGATTCTAAAACCTGAGGTTCCTTTGGAGCATTCGAAGAATCTGAAGAGTTTGCGGAAGTTTTGGAGAAGTTCGGCACGTCTGGAGGCTTCGGAAAGTTTGAGGTCATTGAAGAAGTTTGGACCGTTTCGAGCCATTCAAGAGCTGGAGGCGTTCGGAGGCTTCGAAGATTCCGACACGTGCGTGCGGATAGTTTGAAGTCATCGGGGACTTCGGAGAGTGCGCAGTCGTTGGAGAAGTTTGGAACGTTTGGAGCCGTTTAAGCTCCTAAAATGTTTGGAGCTTCTGACGCTTTCGAAGTCGTTGGAGAAGTTTGGAGTGTTTGGAACCATCGGAGAGTTTAGGGCGTGCGAAACCGCTGCGGAGTTGAAGCTCGCGATGCTTTTGGTTCGTTCGAGTCCTTTGGATAATCTGTTGAAGAGCTTAGAGCATTTGGAACTGTTGGGAAGTTTGAAGCTCGTGAAACGTTTGGAGCATCCGGAGACTTTGGAGCGTTTCGATATATGTTTGACAGTTTGAATCGTTCGAAAAGTTTGAAGTTTTCGAAGGGACTAGACGTTTCGGAGAGTTTGAACCCTTCGTAGAGTTCGTACCTTGCGTAGCCTGTTTTGTGAGCCGTCGAGTGAACGGTGTCCGGCGAGTGCGAGGAGAAGGGCCACGCTGGCAAACCGGTTGCGTTGAGAAGGTCAGTTACTGGATCGGTGTCAGGAAACGCCGCGCCGTCCGAAGCAGGTTCGAAGGGCTGCCCTACCAGAAAGACTCCCTCTCGCTCGCGTCCGTAAACACGTACGTGTTGCTCGAGGGGAACTAGTCGGGGACCAGTTCGCGTCCGGGGCCCCGGGAACGGATATACGTATACATATATTCCGGTGGACCCGTCGAAGGCCAAGGTTACCGAGCTGTCTTTCACGCGTGGACATCATCCAGAGTGGAAAGAAAAGCGGACCACGACAAGGCAAAGGACCAAGGAAACAAGAAAGGAAAGGGAAGGGAAGCGAAGCAAGCGGTACACCGTCGTGGCACGTGGCCGAACAACACGGAACGACTACTCTCGACTACCGACGAACCAGCTCTTTCCGTTCTCCTTCTATCGTCTCCGCTGGAAAGAGCACGGGGAAAGTGGGAACGGTGAGTGTGTTGCGTAACTACGAGGGGATGTCGATTCGAGGGGGACTGAAATTAGCTATGCACCTACCGGTGTTCCTTTTTTCTCGTCGGACACCTGCCTGGAATAAATTCGAGGTACCTTAGAACATACTCGCTGTTCTAGGTCTAGCTTCAGAGCCGGATTTTGTCGGTTCGGTCTGGTAGCTACGCGGAATCCTGCGGCTATCGCCGCCTGTTGCGAACCGCCAACTGCTGCAACTGTCTATTCAACCCTTTACACGGGAGAATTATTTTACATAAGAATTCAATTATGCTGATAACAGTTAAATACGAGTTCGAATAAAAATTTGTCCAGTATTATTTTCGAATAATCATCTTTTCACTGGCCCGTTGTCGACGCTGTGCACGTGCGATTTTTCCCCCGTTTCATTGAACCTAAAGGTGGCGGCGCACCTTTCATTGAAAACTCAATAGAGCAACCCAAAACGGGTTGTACACTCAGTTCTAGAGGATACTGAAATCTGCATGCTATGTCATTAAAAATTGGGATAGACGGATTCTCGTTATTATTATAAAATAATGTAAATTGTAATGTAAGTTATTAGTGCTAAAGCTACGGTTAAACTATCGAACGACAGAGCACCCGAACGAACACATTACCTCAATGCTTACCTAACATTAAAACCAATAAATGATTATCACTTGCTTTATTACGTTCCAGACAAGATAACAAAATCGAGACATTGTACAATTATGTTACAAAACACGTCGGAACAAACACACGTGTCCATCAAGTGTCTCTAGGATCATTACAAAAATCGTAATAATAGTAAAGCAATGGATCCTAAATCTATACTTTTCAGTCCGATAATTCTACTATTACGAACGCACGGAACCGTGCAATGTGCCAACAATAACCATACTCGTTCGCGTCCGCAATTAGCATGGCGAAGTGGAAAGTCGGCATTATCTGCTGGTAATGGGCCAATATTTGTTTGTCAATCGACGAACGTGGAACGTTGTTGCGGTTCGCAAGCGTCGCTCGATCTCGCCGCGAGAAGAAAGTGTAAACGGCCGGATTCGCCGCGGCATTGAGAGGGACTTTGTACTGTGACACTATACTGGCACAGGCTGGAGGCTACGGCTAATTATTGTAAGCGGCTGTTAGGGTCGCGAGGCCGTCGCACAGAGGGCTGTTTCTATAAAATAGCCTGGAATTAATTGAATTATATTCTTTCGTAAGCTAGTACTTACTTGATTGTGAAAGACTGGCCAGGGCACAAACTGATATCTGATCTCATTTGTTAAATACAACCCTTGACGGAAGGTATTCGATCATCTAAAAAATGAAAATAGAACAAAATGAGTTGGTACGTCACGTGAGGACGAAATTCCCGAAAATAATCTTAAACTCTCATTTTCAAATGTTTGTTGCGAGATCACAGAAAATAGCAGAACTACACGATCTGAGAAACGTTTCGAACATTTTGGATTCGATGTCTAGAGATAAGGAATGTTCGGTTGGTTTGGAATTCAGTGGACACAACTGAACGCTCGTCATTTGGGAGAAAAGATCCGCGAGGCGGTCAGATCGAATCATAATTATCTTGCACAATCGTGGTACTTGTCTCGTGAACCCGGTTGACAGCGGGTCGTGCCATCGCGTCGTAAATCGTAACGCCCCCGGGAACTGTCAGCGTGCAGCAACGTTGCGGTACCGGTGTTTGCATGTTTGATAACGAGTCACGTACCCGAAAGACTTTATCTACGGTTTTAGCGTTTTATACGACCGCGAATCACTGTGCACGTGTTACAAACGTTGAAGACGCGGCCGATCAAACAACTGGAGCGGTCGAAAACCACGCTGAAATTTGCACAACTGTGTCGTCGGTGATAGAGAACCTCGTTTTGTCACTGTGTTTGCTGAAGTGTCGTCTATTGGCTGACGCAAATGATCGCGCAATTAGCTCGTTTATCTTCGCCGCGTGATACACCGGAATTGCCATACGCACAGCTGCCGCACCGCGTCACAGTGGGCTGGAAACCTGTTTTTTTCTGGCCGAAATCATTTTAGCGTTGGTTCACGGTTTTAGATTACGGTATAGTAGGTCGTTGAAACCGTCTCGACCCCGGATGGAAGATTATCAATTCAACAATGTACATTAACGTTTAAAAAATTGGAGTGACTCGCATTTTTGATGAAAAAACATTTTGTTCGTGTTGCATACATGGTCTGTAGAAATATTTGTTTAGAAATTCAATTTTGGTTATCGATTGCGCGTACGATCTCGAAAATCGATCACTGTTCGACAGCGTCACCGACGATCGATATTTTACCACGTGATCGGCGCTGCATGTAGTCAACCTTCGCAACTGATTAACATTACGATGCGATCCACGATCGTAAAAGTTCGCGATCGGTTTTTTCTCGATTTATCGTGCGCGCATACTGCTATGCAAACGAAGTTTTTGAGAGCGCGCAACCGAAGGTCGTTCTCTCAAACTTAGAATTCCTCGAGACGTATGCGGATCAACTGGAAATTGAAGAATCTCGTTACGCTCGTCGATGGATTCGATATAGCGGTCTCACGGTTTTCATTTAGCTAGCAGCTCGTTTAAACGTTCCCGGACGTGTTCCATTTACGAATTCACCGCAGAGCTTCCCGTTCGCGTAGCTTCCCGTTCGCGTAGCTTCTTATCTTTCCTTCGGACCCGTGAGTATTATTCACTCGTTTCACGTGTGTGTTTTCGTTCTAGACTTTTGCGAAAATCTTTGTACGTTCGGATCGATATTAAACGATGACTATTCCGATTTTTATTCGCGTTTGTTATACAGCGCGCTCGCGCCGCATCGATCGCGACTCGCGTCCGCGAGCAGAGAGAAAAGAGTATCGACGGAAGCTTTAGGGATTCCGAATTAATCCATCGCGTTGCGAAGCCCTTCCTCGACTCGTCATTAGTCTCTTTGCGGTCTGTTTCATCCGTTGTCGACCGGCGTCCTTCGCGCCGAGCGATTCCATCGGATTAATTCGATTAATTCGACGCGGCTCGACTGGGATCGGCTTGGCCCGACCCGATTCACACTCCGAGTGTCGCGTGTTTAACCCTACTACAGCTCTTTTCCCTCAAAATATTGAAATCGTGAATGTATTACTCAGTGTCTCTCGATTCAATTAACTAAATGCGTTCCACATTGGGCACAGCAGAAATACCAATACCAAATTCTCATTAATTCCATTAACAATTTGAATCGGTTGAAAATAATGCATCAGTCTTTTTAAATCTTCAGTTCTTTTTAACATCTGCCTTATATGCGTTCCACATTAGATACAGCAGAAATACCAATACGAAATTCTCATTAATTCCATTAACAATTTGAATCGGATGAAAATAATGCATCAGTCTTTTTAAATCTTTAGTTCTTTTCAACGTCTATCTTATTTCCTTTTATGCGCGTTATAAGCCTGTGAATGGTTTCAAGCATCGATTCCACAACTGTAAAAATGACTCTCCGGCCGAGTTTATGAACAAGCATCTCCGTTGATTTAAAAATGGATTTGTACACCGACCTATTCACTGCGAACAGCATTTTAGGAGCTGCAAAATGCAAGAAGGTTGAAAGAGTTCTCGGATAGCAGCCATCTTATCTTTTCAATTCCTATTTCGTTGAATAAGTTACTGCGGTTTAATGGGATTTATCGATGTTGCCGGGCTGTTTGCCGCAGTCAGAGTGTTAATTCGTAATTCACGGTTCGATCGTAACCAGCGGAAATACCCGTGATTGCTGATCGAGAGTGGACGTGCATTGTTTATGCGGCGATTTGCTACAGGCTCTCTCGATCGATCCACGAAACACGCTCTCGCGTGCGCCTAATATCGCATGAAAGGCCGCGCCGTGCCGCGCCACGCGAAGAGCCTCTACATGGTTTACGACAGCGAGACGGTAGTTAGACGTTATCGCTATCATCGGTTAAACAAACGTCTGCTTCGATCAATTTGCACAACGAATACCATCGATACATCCAACAATTCGCCGTATTCGATCCTTCACCGGTTTCGAGATATAAAAGATTTTTCCGAGAAGAACGATTCTTCAAACTGCACAATCGGATGTATCTCTTGTTTATCTTTATGGTAGGTATAATAAATAATTCGTAGCTGTTATGTTAACCTCAGATTGGTTATTCGTCAGCTTCCTGTAAGATGCAAGTGAGTACGGGTTTTCTGAGAAGAACGATTATTCAAACAACTTAAACTGATTTGAGCTCTGTTTTCTGTCTGTCTGTCTTGGTATCAGGTATACAAACTGATTCGCCACTCTCACAATTAATCAATTCTAACTTTATCACAAATTCAAACCGGTGACTGAATTAATCCTGTAGAACGCAGCAAGTGCGTAGGAAATGTTGAGGATTACCTTTAAAATTGTTCAGAAGAAATAGCAATTCCATTCATCGTTCAACATGACAGTATACATACTCGAATGAAGAGATATACTAAACAATTTATCTATTTCTCACTTCTATAATGTCCGAAATCGTAAAAGAAAATATCTGAATCATATCGAAGACCGCGCTACAGTTAAAACTTGAATGTATACGAGGTGTGATCAAAAGGTAAGGTGACTTTTTATTTTTATCAAAAAATATTTAATTATTCATCAATATTTATATTGTCCCCTTCAAAGTAATCCTCCTCAGATGTGATACACTTGTGCCAGCGCTTTTTCCAATCCTCGAAGCACTTCTGATACGCACTTTTTGGTATAGCTCTGAGCTCTTCCAGCGATGCAGTCTTTATCTCCTTAATCGTTGCAAATCTCCGTCCTTTCATGGATCTCTTCAGTTTTGGGAACAGGAAAAAGTCGCAGGTGGCCAAATCCGGTGAATATGGTGGCTGAGGCACGATTGTGGTGTTGTTTCTAGCCAAAAAATTATTCGCAAGCAACGATGCGCGAGCAGGTGCATTATCGTGATGCAAAATCCATGAATTGTGTTTCCAAAATTCCGTTAAAATTGCTTGGCATGAATCAAACGAGATGCCGACATCATCAACAACTTCTCTAATGGTAATTCGACGATTCCCCAACACTATTTTCTTCGCTTCTTCAACGTTTTCATCGGTTGTCGACGTGCTGGGGCGTCAGGGCGAGCTTCGTTATTAACATTTTCTCGGCCTTCTTGGAAGAGCTTGTACCACTTATAAACATTTTTTTTACTCAGAGTACACTCACCGTTTGCCATTGTCAACATTTCAAGTGTTTTGAAGCACTTAATTCCGTTTTTTACACAAAATTTGATGCAAATTCTTTGATCCATTTTTTTCGACAGCAGAAAATCGCCGAACACGCAAAACACTTCTAACATTTATGCTTCTCGCAAACAAACAAAAAATGCTATATAGCTGAAACTGTGAACATATGTTCGGGACGAGTGTACCAGCATAAGAAAAAAAAGAAAACGAAAATCGACTGTAGGTATCCCGCGAAATTCAAAAAGTCACCCTACTTCTTGATCACACCTCGTTCAAATTAATTTGTCTACCCAGCCTACCCCATAGCTGCTTCTTCTGCAGGTGCAGCGTATTATTGTTTTAGTGCTCTGCTCGTAAATGCAGAGTATACTTTCCCGAGTTTGCCTCTTGCAAACATGATCGCGCTTCTGCAACGGCCGGAAACGTTCCCGTCCTTTGACGAGGACAGATTCGTATCGGGCACCGATTCCTGATATAACGCTCGTTTCGTTGCACAGAAGGGCAAAGACGGGGCTGAGGCACATAGCCGATTGGTTTAAAGGTCGATCGATTTTCAACTTGGACTTGCTCCAAATTCGCGCTACCGTGAAATCGCTTTTACCGCCGCGCCGCGAGCAGAATGCACTCGACGTTCCTGCATTATACAGTAGATTTTCCTAGCTTCGGGGTGTGGGTGTTTGGAGGGGGTGAGTGAGCGAGCTATGTTCATTCGACGTTGCGCCTCGCGACAGTATTTTGTCGTGTAAAAGCCGCCAGGTGCTCCGCGCGAATCGTGAAATTTACACGCGAACCCCGTAATTGCTGTTCTCAGTTTCCTCGCCTAGGAAAATCATTGTTCGACTTACACATGTTTACATTCAGCTTAAATGTTCGTTGACTGGGCAGGTCGCCCTATTATGTCAAGCATCCTGTTCACGATCTCGTGCTGGCGTGGGAGAGTTCGGGATAAAAGCGTCTTGCCCTTGCCCTCTTTTCTTTGTAAGTCTTCGCGGGGTCTCTAGAAAGGGCAGAGTTCTTGTGTGAAGTGAAATCGCAAGCGTGGAATTAGCTGTGCGATATTACGTAGTGGGTGGTTGATTGCTCTGTGGGGCACTCGGCTGCCCCTGTGCGAATCGAGGGCCACGAAGCCACGCCCTCTCGGGCCAACTTGATACATCGAGTAGACATCGATGAAGTCAAAGAGCAAATAGAGAGAATATTGTAGACGTCAGAGATTGCCCTTTTGCCACTGGTTTGACTTAGCTTCGTTTGACAACGAAGAACTACAGAGCCACGCCCACTCGGGGAACATCTAACTCGTTCGAGCGTATGTCTGACGCCACGTCGGATTTAACCGCGCATTCCATCGGCGCCGGTTTACCTTGTTTGCGTTAATAGTGCGGCTGTAGTTTGGAAAACATCCATTACGGCTCGTTCTCTCTCTCTCTCTCTCTCTCTCTCTCTCTGTCGGTAATGGGCTATTATCGGAGCGATTAGCATCAGATTCAAGGCTTCCTATTGATCATTCGAATCGTTTATTAACTCTCGCGCGCGCGGTTAGGTTGTCGGACAGCAATTACCATTCTCGCAGTCCAGACGTTTGTTCTTAATCGACGAGTGGGAAGAATTCAATCAGAGGAACGTTTAAACCACTGCGCCCCTCGTTGTTCTGCTCGAGGAGCTAGCGGTTAGTGTTGTTCGCGATTGCTTTCGCTTTCGCACGACGATCCGCGGCGCGAGTGACACATTAGCCGCAAGCCGGCGAGCGTAATTAGCGCCGGCCCGTTCCTCTGCGGTATTTAACGCCGGCCTCTTTTTCTATCGTGCAAACTGCGTTTCCGGCGATACGTTGCCGCCTTGATTTCTTTCTGTCGGCGACACGCCACGCCACGCCACGCCACGCACGCATATGCTGTCTTAATAATATTGGTTCCAGAACGGAGTAGACGTTTCATAATGGCACCGCGATACGTTCCCGTTCGCATCGTTAACGCAATTGTGTACGAAATTGCGGCTGCTCCCGCAGGATACCCGCAATTTAACATAATGTCCCGCCATCCCAACGTAATTCGAATCATTTTTACCGCGATCCTCGTCGTCCACGTCGTGTCACGCTCCAAGGACACCAACAAAAGTGTCTCCAAGTTCGCACGGTCCCGGGTTCGCGGCCTGTAGATCGTGTTGATAAATTCCCAACAGAGAGTCACGACCACAGATCGGATCAAGTTCAATAGGGTAACTGTACCCATTACCGCAACTGTATTTTTTCGCGATGAGATTAGAAACATGAAAAAATATATATTTTCCCATGAATTTTGTAGAACTCAATGAGGATGTATTCTTGCTGGCGAGACAAACAAAATTGTGAGTCATTCTGATATTTGTATAGTCTCAGGAGTTGAGAAAACATTTATCATAAACAGTAAAAATACAAAAAATGAAGGACTGTTGTTCACGTGATTGTATATTCTTTATATTGCTTTAAATGAAAAAATTTAATTCTTTCTTTAATGATTATTCCAATGAAAAAAAATTTCATTCTTTCTTTAATGATTCGAATCGGTTCAAACTAACGCATCGATATTCGTAAATTCTCATTAACCCGTCCACTGTCGTTCGTGATTTTCGTGGAGTTCCACTGGGCCAGCGATAATAGTTAGAAACGCGCGAAGAAGGGTGCATGGCGGAAAACGTGGTAGCAAAAATTGCTAAGGAAACGAAGGAAGGAGCAGCGTTCCGTTCAGAAAACGTGCACAAAACTGCAGACAGTCGAGAGGGGATGCTCGAGGGGCACTCGTTCCGCAAACTTTTCCCCGAAGGCCAGCAAGCCTAAAGAAGATGGAAAACGAAGGGCCAGCACGCCAGGAGTCCTTTCCAGCGGAAACGAGCCTGGAAACTAGCCCGTGCTGGAGGGACGGGACTTCAAGAGTCGCGAATTAAAATGCGCGACGGAGGTACGGGCGGTGTGTTTGTTTCCCTTCAGGCCAGCGACAACCCTTTCTACGAACTACCTTTTTCTGCGAACTCCTCTCTCTCTCTCTCTCTCTCTCTCTAGATCTATAGTACGTCTAGGACTATAGTACGTCCTCTCGACTAATTAAAGATTCCTTTCATTTCCTTTAGGATGTAGGAGAGGAACGGGGTTAAAAACGTATGCATGAGGCGATCAACGTTGAGATTCAGAATTGCATTCGGTATGACCGCATCTGCACGCTCTTGATAGTTTCCGAGAAACTTGGCGCGCACGAAAATAATTCGGCGGCCAAACAGAAATCGCGTTTACGTAAACGGATTTCGGAATATCCAGAGGATTCGTCGACAATCATGTGACCTCATCCAGAGACGCTATTAATAAATCTGCCCCGGTGGTAACCACTTCTGCGTGGGATAACTTCGGCCATATCGCGAACACCTATGCCAACCAAAGGCCATAAGTGCTAGAATAGCTTCTGATTCTTGAGCACTAAACCTGGCGAACATTAAAACTGACTGCCGCGTATTGCCTTATAAAGATGATAAGGTTAAGTTTATATACATTTGCTGCTATTTGTATTCAAACATTTTCTATGGCAGAGACTTATCTGATCTACTAAAGAAGTTTTTCAATTTTTTTTTTCACTTGAAGCAACTCTTTCGAAGCTGTTCACAATTATCAAGAAACAATCGTTGCTAGACTCGTTTCGCGTTTAATCAACCGCTAGAAATTTAATTGCGGCACATCCGCAATTTCGCTTCTCCTGTTTGCAGCCAATTAGGAAGCTAAGAGAAGATACTATTACATTTTCCTCGACGAAGAACCGTTCCAGGGTAATGTTGCAAAAACACGCATTAAATACTAAGGAAGCCCGGCTTCCTGCGTTTAAATAGCATCGAGAGCAAAGGGTTAAAACATCATGCTAGGAAACATATATGACTTCAATCGACGCAGCTGCGGTTCGCGTAATTATCTTATCCGTGCATTCCGCGCTTGTTTGTTTTATTAAAAGCAAGCGCCGCATCTGTGAGTAGAGTTTCCAGGGTTGTAGCGCAGCGGTCTATCCCTGATACGCTAAAGTTAATTAAGACGTGGATTCTGCGACATAGACGACGTAGATGACAGAGAGATTCCACTAAATAGGTATAATGCTTCAAAGTTTCTGTTCCAGTGCCGAACACACAAACTGAATGCAATACGAAGCATCGTCCTATATTACGATACAAGAATCTTGGAATTCGTTGTCGCTGTGTGCCGTTCTTCGTGCAAAATAAAAGTTGTCCGCCTCGCTTGCAACGTACTGGAGCCAAATTTCATTCTCACCTTCATAAGTTTAACGAAGCTGGATATATTAATTAGAATTCTTAAATCAAGTTGTCAAATTTCGAGACGTTCTTCAGAGTCGGTACGATGTACACACGTCGCTCCTGAAGGACCGATCGCGTATCGTTACTTATAAATACTATACAGTTAGTAAGATCAATTTTAAATATGGTTATTTTCTTATATAATTAAAATGGGGTTTAATTTTTACGATAATTAAGGTACTATAGGATTGAACTATATGATGAACTATGGGGTTGAAGTGCGGATGGTGTATGTATGTATGCGTGTCTATTAACACAGTACCGACCGGTGATTATTGCATAATTCTGAAAAATTTATGGTAAACGGCTAAACACTTTTTAATGGAACCTTCAACAGCAACAGCAATTTTCATTGTGAACTAACAAATCACGCTCGATAACGTCATCTAATAGTTTCATTTAAGATTGCAATGTAAAAGAAAATTTCTATGCTTTCTTTTGGTACAGCAGAATTATTGAAAATCCTATTAATAGGCTTCCGGTAGGTAAAGTGTTAACAGACAACCCTATATATAGCTAAATTGATAAAAGTAGAGAATCAGAAATAACAGAAGAATTGTAAAATTACGATCGCCAACGAATTGCAAAAAGTGAGCAGATCGAAACGAGCGCCCCGCGACATACACGTCAGTCGTTAACCTTTGGATATCCGTGTGCCCAAATACGTTAATAAACCCGCTTTTTCGTTACGGCTTTTCCTTACGTTATTAACCCTTAACACTCGAGTGGTGACTCAGAGTCACCGTTAAATATTGCTGTACCATACTAATAAGCTGAGATCTAACCAATTACTAAACATTTAAATATTGTGTGAGGTATTATATTAATTTCATATCCTTAAAATGAAAATAATCATATAGAATGGAATTACACTAGGTCGGAAGAAATGTTTAAATTTCGAGATAAAATAGCTCCGAGTGAAAAGGGTTAAAATAGATTTTACACGCAATGCAACTTAACACGGGCATGTTAATGTTGTAAGAGTTGGATTCGCGAGTTGGTTAAAACATTGGAGTTTCTTTGAAAGAACGTAGCTTTGCGAAGTCTCGGAAGTTGCGACTGCGTCGGAAATGACCCGGTGCGAATGTGTCAACATAAGTAGAATACGAGGTCCTTATCCGGATCATTTTCAGAATGTCACTTAATTCCATCGTCGCGAATGGAGAGCAGGAAGTTCAACGAAGTTCCCAGCTGAAGATGGCGCAGTTTCTCAGCGCCAGCTCTCATCCCGTGGTAATTCCTGGTCGCAGTAAGGTCAGGTGGCGCGGACAGTTAGCTGCAGGGACAATTAGTTGCCACGGAGAGTCCTCTAATTGCGAGCAAACAGGGTAGCCGACTCGCCTTCTTGTTTCCACGGTCTCCCTAGAACAATGAGCTGCGCTTTCATCGGCGCGTCGCGACGCTTCGTATCGTACCGAATCTTTATTCGCGGACAGTCCTTCGATTAACGCGAGTTTTACGAGCTCTGGCTACCGTTAATTTCCATCGAACCGTTGAGAATACGCCATGGGAGATTTATGGACGTCTCGCGTACCGTCCGAACGTTATCTGCATACTCGTTTCGAGCGACGATTAGTCGTTCTTAACATTTTATCTACCGGATGCCTATTTTTAGGCTTTTCTCAATAGTTGTGCTCGTTAACTCGCAATTAGCTCTCGGCCATTAATTTTGACCCAGCTCATCGAAGCCGGGAGTTAAAAATTTTATTTTAAAAGATAACAATCGAAACGATCGTATATCACATAACGTCGACCATACATAAGCAATGTGACACGTCATTGTCGTCCTCGAATGGTTACAAAAATTCCGTAGTCACGAATTATAAATATTCAATAATTAAGGAACATTCACCGGTAGATAATGTGTTGAGTGGGCCGTGCTGTACGATAAAAAATACGCGGGGGCGTGTTTCGTGGACGTATCGGACACACGTGCATTCGTATCGCTGGACACTGGGTCTGTGAGTCGACTGACTCAATTTCTGTCAGATAACGTGGAGTTTATGGCTGTGATTCTGGGCGAAACATGCCGAGACCAAATATCAGGTGTACAGACATATTGCTCTTCTAAAACAATAAAATCGACAACATGCACCAATTACTGCGTACGGAAACAAACTACGTATGCAGAGACCATAAAAATATGAAAATGATTGACGATTTTGTTAGCCTCGTCAACGAGAATACATTCTCATTGAGCTGTACAAATTGATTCATGGCAAAATATATTTATTTTCACGTATTTTAATCTCGTTCGGTAAAATACCGCAGTAAAACGTACACCCGCGGTAATAAGTACAACTACCCTAGACCTCATTCTAATTAGCAGGCTTCCTGCAGATAGAAGGGCCGATTCGATATCACGCTGTTATCGAAGTCGCTCGTTAATGAAACCGCAAACGCGACGATAACGATCGACACGAGTGCCATGACTGAAAGGATCTGTTCCGGAGAGGAAGAGAGCAAACGAGAAAGACTTCGCCGACATGTCCACGCGGTTCGAAACAGTTCGAAGCTAGGCTAAAACGTATCCTGCGATATAATAATTGGAGCGCGCGAGTCGAGGGGTCAGCCCGCAATTAGACGAAAGAGGTTGCGAAGTTTCTCCGGGGAGTAATGTTACCGCGGATTGGATTAACTCGCGTACACGAGCCTGCCACGGTTCGCTACGTCGGTCGTGCAATTTGTTCCACGGTGACCAAACGAGTAACCTCCGTTTCCAGTTTGTAACGCGATCTTACTGGGAGAAGCCATGAGAAACGTGGGTCGTCACCACCGATCCGGAGGTGCGAGACGCAGTCGTGTAGATCTACGCGAAGAAATAAGTCGAGAAGAAGGAACAATATCTTTTTAAGTGAAAACTTCTTCTGGCTCAAAAACGATTTCGTCTTATTTGGAATTTCTCTCAAATACGGGGAGAACCGCGACAACGTGACGATCCTTCTGCATGCTTCGTCGTCACGATTTCTTGTTCCCTCGATTAGAGAAAGTAGAAGCTCGATTCGTTGTTAATCGGATCGCTGATCGTATACCATCAGGGAAATTATGGGGACGCTTTCCTCTGGAATCATCGAGCAAATTCATCGATTGTTGCGCCGATAAAAACCGCATCGGACGCCGCGCCGTCGAAAGCGTGAACTCCAGACGCAATTACGGAAGAATTCAATTTCTTAAAATGCTTTGCAATGTTCCCAACACTTTGCAGTCTTGTTTTAATTAGCATTGCATATACAGTTTCTTTTCGTAATTTACGCAGGCTTATCTGAGAGGTGGAAAAGTAAAACAAACTGCAGTTGCAGGGTATTGATGTTCATGTCTTACGTCGAATTTAGAACTTTACAGGGATGGTCGACGGTTGCGACAGGCGCGTTCCAATTCTCCGTTTCGCATAAATTGAATGAGCGTGTTCGCTCGGTGCAATATATTTACTTTTTCCTCATCGGGCGCAGGTTAATTGCATTTATCGAACTGCAGCGAACGAAGGAGATTCCTCCGTGGTTTCTTTCCAGAACGGTGAGTTTCCTCGGGTTTCGTTTCGGGATGCGAGCATCGTCGTCGCGGCTTGCGAAACCGGCATAAATTCGCGGAAACGTGAATGCGCGGTTCTTTTCCATCGGGCGGGCGCGAGTTGCAAAGGCGCGACCGCAGCTCCGCGAGATTTATGTCGGCTCTTTTTATCCTTTTTCTCTTTCTCTCTCTCTCTCCCTCTCTCTCTCTCTCTCTCTCTCTCTCAATCTCTCTCGCAGGATTCTCTGTGGAGCAAGAAATTTGAAAAGGCATCTTGCCCGAGGCGGCTGACTCAGAGCTCGCTCTATCGCTTGGCTCGTTCGTCTCCGAGATATTCGCAGCTGAACACTGTTATATCAGGTCGTTCGGAAAGTTCTGCGGACTTTCTGCTCCGGAAAATGTTTATTGCAGCACTTGGTTTACAACTTTGCTTCCAGACAGCGACTGTATCCCCAACCGCTCTGCCGCCGCGCCGGTGCTCTTCGAGCTCGTTTATTGATCGAGTATTCTTTTAACAATAAATACAATTCGTCGTACCAAGTTTCAACATTACCCAGAAGATATACTAAATAGACGAGAAAAGGCATTGCGCAAGTTTTTCCTTGTGTCGTGTCTCATCATAGAGATTAAACGGAACTATCTGTCTCTTTAACATAGTTTAACAAAAACTACACTTTCCGTGTTGACAGCAATATCTCAATACTGTTCAGTTCTTTTCGTTACTCTATTGCTTCGATTCGCACATTTTCATTTTAGCCAGAAACGCATGAAATCTGCACAAATTGGGCTCTATCCCCAACCGCTCTGCCGCCGGCGCTCTTCGAGCTCGTTTATTGATCGAGTATTCTTTTAACAATAAATACAATTCGTCGTACTAAGTTTCAACATTATCCAGGAGGTACTAAATAGACAAGGAAAAGGCGTTACGCAAGTTTTACCTTGTGTCATTTCCAATCATAGAAAGTCAACGGCACTATCTACCTTTTTAATTTAGTTTAACATAAATTACACTTGACAACAATATCTCAATGCTATTCAGTTCTTTTCATTTCTCTATTGCTTCGATACGAAAATTTTTATTTTAGCCAGAAATGCATGAAATTTTGAGTCACAAGTAGACAGCGGATTTTTATGCAAAATTAAAAATTGGCCACATCAATTTCAAGAGATAGGGATCACGTAGAAACTTTTTTCTCTTATGATCGACATAAATAATCATTCAAATATCAATTTGTCGTACTAAGTTTCAACATTACCCAGGAGGTACTAAATAGACAAGGAAAGGGCGTTACGCAAGTTTTACCTTGTGTCATGTCCAATCATAGAAAGTCGACGGCACTATCTATCTTTTTAACCCTTTGCACTCGAGGCTTTTTTCACTTGCGCGAACCAGCAACTCGAGACGATTTCGGCCAAATTCGGCAAACACTTTACAAGTACTTTAAAAACATTTATAAACAAACAAACGTATACAAATAATAAAATTTCTCCAGTTTATTCATTTATATGTTGAAAACAACAAACTTTGATAAATATTACGCTCTGTAATTAGTTTTGGTGTGATATTTTGTAAAACAATATCCAAGATGCATCCTAGGTTTGTCAGGACACGTATCACAGTAATATGAAATTTCCCGCCTACCTCCAGGCGTATTACGGTCAGAACAAACCTTGCAGTCCCTTTTTGGTCCTTTTAGTATTACGCGAAGCTTCCCGTTTAGTCGGATTTCATCGGAATGCGACGTAGACGCTTGCTCTCGTTGCTGGCGATACGATCCTCTCAATTGTTCGACAAATGTTTTCAGAAATCGCAGATGGCTCGGTGGCTTTTCCCCTTTGTTGGTCTTTTCTAGTTTATACAAAATGTATGAATCGATCAGAGAAATTTCCATGCCCCAAAAAAAAAGCTTACGCCACCATTTAAGCGTTTCTCGCAGAAAACAATAGGTTGACGCGTATTGGTCCGCCCGATCAACACCACCCATATATTTTATATAGTTCAATACAATATTGGGTTTCTTGACCATTATATCCACACCACCTCGTGTAATTCTTTTGACCATCGTCATTCCTGTGTCACCCCTCGTAGTCAAACAAGTGACAACCCTCTTATCTTTCCACCCTAAAACTAAGGTGTTGCCCCGTCGATACGCGACCGTGGATTTTGTCGAAAAATTTGGCTTTTTTATTTCCTTGGGCAATTCTTTCCTGTTCGTTAAAATTGTTCCGGTAAGATTACATTTCAATTTGGCTAGTTTTTGAGCTAAGAAATAACTAGTATAGTAGCGGTCGGTGTACATATGGTGCCCCTGAGCACCTGGAATTTTCTCCAACAACATTTGATATAAGTGTATCGGAATTCTTGATGAAACTGGTAAATCGGGTCTGACCAAGAGCTCTGTGGTGAGTGATCCACAATATGGCAAAATGCAGCAAATGTAGCCAATCTTTGAGTCAGCTAGAGCATAAACTCTGATACCCCATTTTGTCGGTTTTCTCAAACACTTTTTAGTTACTATATTTACTGCCAAGACTGTTTCAAGCGAATGCTACGCTGAGACTAACTAAACTGAGATAAGATTTGGCTATAATGTCAGCGGAGCCTTGTCCACGAAAGTACTTCCGAGAAAAATATCTTATCGCACATCGTAAATAAGGAGATCGAGTTACAAAAGACCATAGCGTCGTAGCAGCGCAGCTCGAGTTGACACTTCAAATCGGTCGGGCGCCGCTCGAGTGCAAAGAGTTAATTTAGTTTTACATAAATTACACTTGACCACAATATCTCAATGCTATTCAGTTCTCTCCGTTTCTCTATTGCTTCGATACGAAAATTTTCATTTTAGCCAGAAATGCATGAAATCTGGAGTCACAAGTAGACAGCGGATTTTTATGCAAAATTAAAAATTGTCCACATCAATTGCAAGAGACCGTGTAGAAACTTCTCTCTTTTATGATCAACGTGAATATTCTTTTAACTTCGTAAGTGCATAAATGCATACATGCATACACAGTTCGACGGATTTTTTTTCTTCTGAGAATTCCCCTTGGTTCGTCCACCGTCGTTAACCAAGGAATCGTTCGCGTTACCAGACGACAGATTGCCAGAGAACCGCAACAGCAGCGAAATAGCCGAATTCGCGAAAAGCCGTACGTTCGACGAGTTCTTGAACTACATTCTTCCTTTCTCATGAATTTGAAGAGATCTCGACCGCGTTTGGAAAGTGCTTTGCACACGCGAGCACCTGCGCACACGGACAAAAGGCGTGTACCTGCTCCGTAGACGAATCGAAAGTGTTTTCGAGGGAAATTCCAGCTTGCTTCCTAATTACGCTGGCACGCGTAGTATTTCCAAGAACTGCGCGAATGCAGCGAGGCACGTTCGTTTTGTAATCGCCCGGCCGAGTTCCAGAAACGCGTTGTTCGAGACGCGGAGGACCTTCGAAACTGATTAGTGCGTCGTTGCGAAAGAGCAATTAGTCGGAAGTTTTCGTAAAGGCGCACGGCACCATACATAGTTGCAGTAGGGTCTGCGCGCCGCTTATGGTCGCAGGATCACGCTATCTTCCAGCTTCGCCTTGTGCCCGCTGACGCAGAAACACTCGAGAAACTCCTCGAGCTACCAAGCTGAGTCACATCTATCGGGATACTTCGCTAATATACGAATACATAGTGGAACTCTGTACCGAAACACTGCCAACCCGAGCCAACCCCGAAATGCGCCGCGTGGAATAAGGTAGATGTCGCCTTTATAAGTCGTTTAGTGGTGCAGTTCTTTTTAAATAAGATTTTTAAATAGAGATATAACTACAGTAAAGTCGAGTTTACTGTCCAACAGCCGTATTTTTGATGGACAGTAATCCTGGTGTTGCGATCGTATTTTTGTTACTTCGAAAGAGATTCCGAACATAGAGATGGACAGAATGAAATTCAAAGGAGAAGCCGAACATAGAGAAGAACAGAATGAAACTTATCGCGTGGCCGAAGACAGGTCCGCAGACCTGATCCTTTATCTCAAGCGAGCAACGGATTTTTCCGAATTGCCTCTTTTGATTTTCTTCTCGCTCCGAGTCTAGCCTTCGATGCGATACGACGTCCTCCCAGTCGTCAGTTTATTTAACCACCCATTTCCAATAAAAGTCGGGTTTACTGTCCAACAGCCGTATTTTTGGTGAACAGTAATCCTGGTGTTGCGATCGTATTTTTGTTATTTCAAAGGAGAGTCCGAACATAGAGAAGGACAGAATGGAATTCAATGGAGAAGCCGAACATAGAGAGGGACAGAATGAGTGTCTCTTTCTTTCCATACGCTTTCTTTCCTTGCAACCGAAACTTGAATCGTCGGTTTAACCACTAAGTTCAATTGGCATTATATCGTGTTTGGTCTTATATTAATCAGAAAAATGCCAGAAATACGATAGTGAAATTTCATTAAAAAAATAATGAAAATTAAGAAAGTTAAACATTTCGATTCATTCGAGTCGATGTGTGGTGTTTACACCGATATACCCGAGCCGAGATCAATCATCGGCCGCCAGTGGAATGAGTAGCCACAGGACTTAGAACCCGGTGTTGACTACTGGACAGTAAACCCGACTTTCCTGTATATGAATTTTATAGTGTATAAAGTAAAATTAAATTAAATTTTACAGTTTATTTTTAAGTTAACATTTGTTTTCTTTTTATTTTTGAATTTTTTTAATCCATTTTTCATTCTGCTGCCATGCGCGTTATTTGTCTTCTCTGTATTATTAAAATTATTTGATTCAGCTTCTCTTAAATTATACTTATAATTGGCATTTATCGTCGCGATCAACGTAAACAGAGTTATACGATCGAGCCTCTCACAGTGGTTTACCTTACACAGAATCACAAAATCCTGATGGGTATTTCGATTTACCACCTTGAAATAGTACATCGAAATCTGATTACATTGTGGCGTGTATCAATCTTGAAGCTCGCACGAAGTTTATTGACGAAGCTTCGATAACGTAAATGTTATGGCACGCATAAATCTCGCCGTGAGTCACCCGAAATTCATTCACAAAGCTTTGGAAACGTAAACGTTACGACGTACGCGAGTCTTGCTCGAATAAAAATTTATCGACGGAACTGCGGAAGTGGAGAAAAATTGCGGTTATCGTAACATTTGACCCGAAACAATTTCTCGAGCTTACCTCCTACATTTCATCCATTTTCTCACAATTGTGAGCAAGTTATTAAGGATAGGAGAAAAGATTTTTTTCAGCAAGATGTTCAATTTCGAAGCAGTAGACCTATTGAAACTTCTTCGAATATACAGTTTACGCTCGCGTATGTTTCCGTCTTTCTGCAAACGTCACTAAACTATTATTCCAGCTGCCGCTTGCATATAACATTCTACTGATTTATTTTATTATCCCACACGTTTCCTGGTAATATTTTGAAAACACACAGGTCACCCTGAAATCGCTGCTCCCAGTTCGAAAATATTTTTCAATATTCGTACGCGAGCAAAATTGCATGCTGAAACATTCTCTTAGCCATTGTATTAACACATTTTTTAATCGACGGCTCGTATACGACATATCGCGGGAATGAATCATTCATAGGCTCGCAGAAACGGGCAAGTCGAGAGGCTCGCACAACGCCGAGGTCGAAGTTCGAAATGCAAAACTGCATCCGTTCGTTGGGGAGAACGCTGTCTCGTAAGCGCCGGTGAGGAATCGTAGGCGGAGAAAGGCTATAGGTTGTCCGAAATGCGATTCCGGCCGGTGAGCAATTCAATAATCGTGATCGAGCTCGCTTTGACCGTGAACGCGGCATAGAAACGCATCGGAGAACTGCATCTCTGTAGCGAGAGCTCTGACTCGCCCCCGGGAAACCTCGCAAATAGGATTTCAGCCAACTGCAGTGATTCTCGTTAATATTTGGCCGCTTTAAAAGCGCATAATTCCCTTCGAATTCGACCAAACTCGAGTTCGGGATTTAACTTGAGTCTCTTTGAGAGGTTAGCAGGATTATTAGTTTACTTTCACGGCGAGAGAGATTTCGTTTCTTCATTCATATCAATTGGAAATAATCATTCTTTTATTATTATTATTATTATTATTATGTACGAATCGAAATCCGTTTATACAAATGTTTACAATACTAAAGAAAAACAAAAATGAAAGTCTTAACCTGAAATTACTTATAAAAAGACATGTCGTCAGCTGTAAGAAAACAGGTATTAAATTAACATATAATCGTGCGCAATTTTCTCTTGAATGATTGCAACGACCCATTGAAAAAGTCAATATTATGATATAGCGAGGTAGAGTCCGCAATAATACGATTTATGGATCCATTAATCCATATTTGGATTTGTACTTAATTATTTGAAATCTTGCCCTAGTTCTCAAAACACGTTCAGGTATGTAGAAATTCATTTGCCCCAGGAGTGTTTTAGAAGAAATATAAAACAGTAGACAGACTAAAGGAATTTAATCTGTAAATAAATAGGCGAATCATTTTTTACGGAGAATGGCGAGCTGCGCCGATCCTAAAAATATGAAGTTGACATCAAACGATGTCCCCCTCGATACCATTCAACTTTCGTGTGAAACATATTCCGGTATCATAAATAATGTCAGAGATATTCGAGGGAATCGATTTTAATGGGACAGTCTGTATCGCGTACGACCGTCGCGCCGTGGAATTTGACTTGGCTCAACTATGTAGATTCCGGAATGGAGTTTCCCGGAGGGAAACTTATGATGATCTAATATGTATACGCCCACCCTGACGTTCGACGAGCGAACGACGAAGTCTTCGCTTTCGCAACGAAGAGAAACTTCTGAGAAAGGGAAAGCGACTCGCAGACCGATAGAAGAGCGATGAAGGGTCGAAAGGAAGGCTGGACGAAGCAGATTGGAGGAGGAACGCTCGAGGAAAGGAGAAGAAGGCAACGAAGGAATCGATAGCCATTGTCATGGCGAC
This sequence comes from Lasioglossum figueresi, assembly GCA_028455805.1. Taxonomy (NCBI): domain Eukaryota; kingdom Metazoa; phylum Arthropoda; class Insecta; order Hymenoptera; family Halictidae; genus Lasioglossum; species Lasioglossum figueresi. The sequence continues at coordinate 16,842,629 of CM052200.1, read as the reverse complement.
CGCAGCTTCGACCAGTTCGAATCGACCCTTTCTCTGGCAGTTTCGCGATATTCTCGTGGCGAAAATCGTCGACAACAATGACATCGTTAGACGCCAGGATCGGCCAAGGGAAACCGGCCTCCGACTACAATTTCCTCGACAACACGGTAAAAACGCGCGAGTTCGTTCGATCGATCTCAACGTGGTTTTCTCGTCAGCGGAACAAGGGCTCCGACGGAGAAACGAGCGCTCGAACAGCATTCTCTAGCGAGCAAGCTGAAATATCGTTATCGGACGGACTTACCAGCGAAGCCGAAACCCAGACGCTAGTTAGAGCAGTCTAACGGGGAAAATTGGAGCCGCGGTGCAATTTACGGCATCTTGGAGATGGTGCTTTGATGCGCGAACACTCCAAACTTCCCAAAAGACGACTGAGTCGGCCGGAACACCGGAAACAGAATCGCTGCGCTGTCCCGACTAGCTTCGCTGTTTCTCCTCGAGCAGGGGGTCCCCCAAACCGCCATTTTTCTGAAATAATATATAGCGAAAACACTTGATGAATTTGAAAATGCTACTGCGTTGCTTTAAAAATATATGAAAATGATGTAATTAAGAAATAACAGTTTTTATTTTGCTTTAGGAAGATCCACAGTCCGGTTATCACAGTTTGGACTATTCTAGTGAATCGTTATTTACGAATGGTAGTTCCAGTCGCGATCGAACAAATTGCCAACTGAAATAGTGTATATTCTATCGATGATCCGTTGAAATATCTGCTGCGCAGAGAGATATCGATTGCGCAGAGACCAGGCTTCGCGCCGCGTTGTCGCGATAACGATCGTAATTGCCGATTTCACAGTAAGTTGCACGGGCATGAAAGCGTCGCGTTCACCTCGCAGATGGACGCGTAGATGTCCGATCGCTATCAAGATCGACGTGTACACGTTTTTCCGGTCGCGAGAGCGGATGCGAGGGCGGATTCCATTCCGGTTTCGTCGAAACACGCGTGTTCATGAGAGTCCTGTCTTCGCCAGTCTGGTAGAAGGGAATATCGATCGAAATCGAGGACTGGCCACGAGGAACGAGTCATTTACATACGTTATCGGAAACGCGGTTCGTGTAGACGCAGAACGTAATCATTAAGATCGCGTGTGGGGCCGTTTCCATAAAACAGCTCTGGAATTAATCCGAAAATGTTCGTACCGTGACATCGGTCCAAATTGGGCTCTCTCGTAAGCTCGTGCTCGATCAAAGTACGTCGACACTGGCTGTGAACATGCTGATGACAGCGGATCTGATCGGGTTTGGTTAAGTAAACTGCGTATCATCTCTTAAAGCAATGTGTTGGGCAGTCTTCTATGGGTGTGGGAGGTTAAAACGCTTGTAGTGTCATGCTTTGGATTTAAACGTGTTCGATATACAGTGTCGGACAAAATGATAGGACATTTGATATATTTGTATATTTCATATAACACAATAGGATGTATGTACATATTACGCGCCCTGTATATTAGATATGTCCTTCAAACTATCCTTATAGAATTGCAAGTTTGTATCTTGTACACGAAAGAAATTAGAGGAAGAAGTGTAAACATGGGCTGACTTTGCTCGGTCAAATTCATGAGATGCATGTAATATTTTCTGTTATTATGTACTCTGACAGTATTCTATCAGCAGTGACTAGAAGCAGACGTGCAAATTTTTCAGTTAACC
>CM052200.1:16827469-16840837 GCA_028455805.1 Lasioglossum figueresi | reverse complement strand
GTCTTGTCTCAATTGAGACAAAAATGCCCATCTCTGGACCACATTATAGCTCCGTGACGTCGCTCTGGCTCGGACTATAGCATTTCCCCCACTTAATCTCTCGATCAGGCAACGCTGCTCGTCAGTTATCCCGTTTAAGAGGTGGGGATCGAACTGAGTGTCCACCAGCGTCGCGTAAACAACTTCCCAGCCCCCGACAGTACAAAGCCGCGCGTCGAAAACGAAACAATCGATCGTTTATTTAATTGTTAACGTTGCGTCGCGTTGGATCGGCGAGGTATCGATCGCGTTTCGCCTCTGGCCTCTCGATTCTCGTTTCTCTTGCGTAACGAACACCGAATCCGTTCGTTCGCCGACGAAACCCATGAGCGGATCCCCAACGCTGATTTCGCGGGATAAACGGACACGGAACGCCGCGCCGCGCCGTTACGCAACGTCGTACTCGAACTTAATCGTTGAACAGAGAGGGGATACGTAGATATATATTTTAACCGGCGAATCAATTGGTTCTCGAATGACATCAGATGTTCGACATCGAATCTGTTGTCCGCTTCGTTTGTATCATATGCGCGGTATTAGCACTGGATCCAAACATTGTAATTAGCTCGCAGTAGCTGCAGCCAGCACTGTCCGGTGTCCTTGCCGTGCAAATACTAAAGAGGCACTCGAGGCAGCATGATTGAAGCAGTTGAGGCTGCCTCGCTGTGTACACAATGCTTTCGAGCGTTTCTCCATTGTCCAGTTTCCCAGCTGACGGACTCTTGCCTTCACGCCAGCTGTCGCAGAAAGTTACGTCTAATTAAACTTCAATTCTGTCGGCAAAAAGACGTCCTTATTCTACTTGCGCCGTGTTAGAATTAATGAGGTCATGATTGACCTTTTTTCTCGCAGTTGATTGTTCATTGTGAACGATGTCTGTGATCTAACTTAAAATCCTTTTCCGCAAATACGTATAAGCGTGTTTCAATTTGATTGTGTTGTGATTTAATCAGGTCACGGTTGAGTGTTTTCTTGTAGTCGATTATTCATTGTGAACGACGTCTCGGATCTAACGTGAATTCGTTTGGTTGCAAACGCGTATAAGCACGTTCTAATCTTTTCATTTTTTAAAGTAGACTGGGGCACGATATCTTTTCCTTTGACCTGATACTTTTATGGCCGACGATGTTATAATTTCATTTTGTTAATATATTGGGTTGGCAAGAAAGTAATTTCGGTATTTCAAGGTGAAATTGAGCCTAATTTATGTTATTCGAGCAATGAATGTTAACGAACAAGATACGTTACCTTTTGTTCGATGATCTTTCGCCAAAAAGCATAAATAAGAAAATGTTTGATTGATTAAAGTTCTTCGCTTGAATAAAGAAATTCGGTTTTATTTCGCCTTAAAATACCGAAATTACTTTCTTGCCAACCCAATATATATGAAAGAAAGATATGGAACAGATGCAGCTTTAATTCAACATCGCAAGATTTAATGCAACAGCTTGACATCCGTAGAATTATGAAGCTTTAGGTAAGTTTCTATTGACTGTGAAGCTTCAACCTGTTTTAAAGCGAATCGTAATGGAAAAACTGGTGTACAGAGTACTCAGAAAGTTGATTTTTTTCCGTGTTGCAACGACAGTCGACCGCAATGCGGTACCAGCGGCGTGCATCCGATGCACCACGCGCAGCGGGGACAGTTCTGGACGCGTCACACCGGCACGCCAGCCTTAACGCGGCTTTAATTGCCCGAAACGGTCCCGGACACGGTTTCGCCCTACCGCCTCTTTGCAATTCAGATCTTGCTCTCTTACTCCCCTATACCCTCATCCCTTCGTCGTTCTTTACCCTGGCTACTCGAGATTAAAATACAAAGTCAGCCGCCGCGAACAGTTTGCTTTACATAATTGACGCCATCTTGAATATTTAGAGAATCTCATCGATGCTTTTTTTGCCTCGATCGCTTCTCGCCGTCGGAATTGGGAAATTAGGCTTGACACGTTCACCATCAACGTTTGTCTTGTGAACAGTCTCCAGGCAGTGTCTGTCGCGCTTGGAACGTTCTATTAAAATGCAACGTATCATTTTTATGAAACGATCAACACGGTGTCTCGTATTGTTGCGACACTCTATCGAATGTAACGTATCATTTCGTAAAATGTTCGACACAGTGTCTCGCGTAGTTGTAACATTTCATTAAATGCAACGTATCGTTTGGTGAAACGTTCAAGACAGTGTTTCTCGTGCTTGCAACATTCTGTGAATGCAGATTGTCGAGAAGAACGACGCCTAGAGCAGATGTACCTATTACTGCGGGTGTAAAAATAAATATTTTTCCCTGAACAAATTTGTACAATTTAATGAGTACGTACAAAATGTTATTGATTTTATTTCTTAATATTTTCTTATATCGTATTAGGTTTTCTGGGCCACCAATTTGTTTTTGTATTCAGAACACATTCTCCCACATATTATTATTTCATGATAAATTAGGAGTAATATTAAAATATAATACGATTGAAGGATGATACCGCAGTAATCGGTACAGCTATTAAAAGTTGCTAGATGCGTTGCTTACAATTAACGTGGACACAGCTTAAGAATGAAACAATTTTAGAAATCTGTCTTCAGTTGCAATCCGTTGAAAAAGGAATAATGAGAAATGTGAAACTTGAATTTATCGACGTAGCAATATTATCAGTCCATTGAATCGTCAATCGCACTACCGATATTTATGGACACCAATATCGATAGCGGGATCTCGAGGGTGAGGTAACCGCAGCGTCCAACGACCGCGTTGCAATCCGCGGAGAATCGCGAGTCGGATGACTCGGGCCCGTGGACTCGATGCAACACGATGCAACACGATGCAACACGATGCAACGCGTTGCACCGCGATGCAATTAGCCGCAGCTGTCGTGGGACTCGCCACGGTACCGTTAATATCGGATGCGTTCGCCGGGAGCATCGAAGAACGTTATTCTTAGTCGTCGTTACCGTAACTCGACGGGAACCGTCTATCCCCCCGGTGATCGTCGGTCTCTCGCGTTAACGGGAAACTCTCGGGACGCCCTCGATCGATCGTGAACGCTCCACGGGAACGTTCTGGCTTCGCGAATCGACCGGGAAAACCGTCTACACCTCCTCGGGGGAAAGATAAACGCTCTGACCGGCACGGTTAAACTTTCCAAATTCAATTTACTCGCGCTTTTCTCGCGGCCCGGCGCGCGATACGAACGGCAAAGAAAGCCCTCTCTCGCTCGACTCCGATCTCTTTAGCTGTTATTTAGGAGACGAGGACTGAGGGAAAAAGAGCAAAACAGGGAGAAAGAGGCTATTTGTCGCGCGGCGCTTCTCCACTCGTTCGTCACCCTCCTTTACCCCCGATACAACACGTTAACGCTCGACAAACGACGCGTTTGTCGACTGGCTTTGGCCAGTGTCCTTACAAATTGTCGTCATTAGACAAAATTAAAAATTGGATTTTAGTTGCAGCACAAGGTTGCAATTAAGAATTCCTTTCTCTTTTCTTAGTTGCGCTAAGTTGTACCGGAAAATGTACATAAATCGTAACCGAAATTATTAGCTCGCGAAGAGAAGCGCAATTTGTTGACCGCGTAATTATCGATTGACGCCCCTCTTTACTCTTATCACGGGATCGCGTACGTTAAGGTTGATTTGCATTGTGAGCACACATTGTATCGTATCAGTTCAAACATATTGACACCTATTCGATCGCTTGACATTTTCACGGAGTGAATGCGGGATTTTATCGGATAACATCGACGCTCGAACGTTTGCCTCTGCTGCACAGATACGATCTTCGTGCGAAAGAATGCTTTGAAATTGAATGGGTACTGCGACTTTTAAAGAAAAATTTCTGTACATTCTTCAAATATGCACGAACGAACCCACAAAGTTTCAGAATACGTTTAACAATCCTTTCTTTTTATCGTCAATATTTGCAGTATCGAATCCCAGAAGATTGGAAACATTCGTCGAATGTGTAAACCGATAAAATTTTCCGAATATATTTATCACAGTTCATTTTCAACGAGCAAGAGTTTGTTGGTTAACGTAATAGCTGCAAGCGCGATCTCTGCATGGATGAACGTGCGGTGAATCTGCGAATCTGTAAATATTCTGTGGTTTTGGAACGTCGAAACGATTACGTGGTTGCAGGCAGCGACGCCTTCAACCGCGCGATGCTGATGAACGTCGGCTACGTGGAAGCTTTGAAGGAGCGACCTTTCGACTGCTTCATTTTTCACGACGTCGACCTACTTCCGGAGGACGATAGGAATCTATATACCTGTCCCGAGCAGCCCAGGCATATGTCGGTTGCAGTTGACAAGTTCAAATACAGGTATCGTAACTGTGTAACCAAAAAAATTGTCTGAAATCATCTGCCATCCTTGTATACGAAAATTCAAATGGAACATCCTGTTCGCCAATTCACAGTCGATTTAAACGGGTAGACTCCTTTCCAGGATTCCAAGTGTGCAGGATGTGCCTTCTCATTTCTTGATAAGAATAAACGGGGTTTTATAGTAGTCAAAAGCACTAGATAAAAGATCAATCTAGGCCGCAATTGTCTCCAAAAGTCCTATTTTTACGTGTACGAGGCGTACTTTGCATTGTTCGGAAGCATAAAGCTGCGCATGTAACTATTTTCAGAAAGCTGCGACAGCTACATCCTGCCGAATAATGCAAATTACGACTCGTAAATGTAAAAACAGAACTTTTGAGGATGATTGCGGCCTAGATTGACCATTTATCTAGCGCTTTTGACTACTGAAAAACCCCTTCTTTGCATCATCGAGAAATGAGAAGACGCATCCCGCATCCTTGCAATCCTATGAGCGAGTCTACCCTATTAATTGCGATTTTTTTGAGACTGGCAACCGAGACGATTGCTATTCTTGCAGATTACCGTACGCCGATCTGTTCGGTGGCGTGTCGGCCATGTCTCGAGAACACTTCCGTCTGGTGAACGGGTTCAGCAACGTGTTCTGGGGCTGGGGCGGCGAGGACGACGACATGGCGAATCGCATAAAAGCCCACGGCCTTCATATCTCCCGGTACCCGGCGAACGTGGCACGCTACAAGATGCTCACGCACAAAAAGGAGAAGGCGAATCCAAAGAGGTGAGAACGACTGGCTTAAGCGCGATCTCCAACCCTCGGACGAACGCTGCTCCCTGGCATAGTAATAACATGATCGCGGATACCCATGCAAATTCCCCCGTTTGTATGCGTGTAACTAGACCGCGGATCTTCGTGCGGGATAAAGGTTTACCGAGACGCGAGAAACAGGGATCGAATAGAAATTTATTTTAATAAGTAGAGAATGGAACGGGATCCTTATCTGACAAGCACACTGTAATTATCCTCAAAAAATGTTTTTATCGCACAAATATACTTGTGCAATCTTCAAGTTTGTAGTCAAATTTTAAGGAAGTGGGACCAAATAAAATCCTTTTTCATTGATATAATAGCAGTTGTGGATCGATAATAAATAAAAATCGTACTAAATTCTGTCGAATTTGATACTTCAGAATATTTTGAAAATTCTTATTAACAATAAATACATAAAGACACGCAGTTTAATTATCACATATCACAATTTGACACACAATTTGTAACACAACATTATTCTCTTCGGCTCAATTCTTGTATCTCCATAACTAGTTCCACGACTAAAATTAAAAAGCACCGAAAAACAATTCTCTTCCGGTAAAGCGTTAACGTTAAAACATTCAAAATGACTTCTGGAGATCGATGATTGCAACAACCCAACAAAAAAATAAATGAACAGACGATGTGATAAGAATGGGGTAAAGAATGCGAGTATTAGTCGTACGAGGGTTAAGTCGGTTTGTAGTTTTTAGTAGTTTGGAGTGCTCACCTGTGACGGGTTTCCAGGTACGAGTACCTGAAGACGGGCAAGAAGCGATTCGCCACGGACGGACTGACCAATCTGCAGTACGAGCTGGCCGACAAACAGAAGCCGAAGCTGTACACTTGGCTTCTGGTGAAACTGACGCCCCCACAGCCCAGCTGATGGCTCCCGTGGATCGGGTAGCGGACGAGGCCCGAGCAAGACGACGATGCTCCGACCACAAGCACCGCTCTCGGTTCCCAAAGATAAACGAGACATCGATCGAATCGAAATCGGTTCGAACCGTTCGAACGACTTTCCTTTCCTTTTCTCGGCGATAGGAATCGTCTCTCGTCTGAGGCGGCGACGTTCGAACTTCCACCCTACCCGATGGACCGGGTACGTGGACGTTGGAACCGCTTAAGGGGAATAAACGCTGTGACCATTAACTAAATCACTCGGGAATTATTCACGAAGAATCAGCCACCTCTGATTCCAACCCTTTTTTCAGATCGTACAGTTTCCGTTCTCTTAGATCGAATATTTACTGTATTATATTTATGAACAATAAGAGACTGTCTCGACAGTGGCGTTAACGGAGTGCAAAGAATTTATGATTGTTTTTCACATGTCGATTACAATCGCTCTGAGCAGAATGACGAAATGTTTATTAAAACGTTATTAAGCAGCGATGATCGTACACGATTGTAAACGAAGGTTCAGTTTATCGATGTAAATGAGTTTTGAAAATCGCAGGTGGCTCTCTGTTTGTGAATATTTACCAACGAGTCGCGTTCGCGAATTTTTTCGGACGCCTGTGAAGCAAGTAGTTAAGTGATTCCTTTTGCATTGAATTAGTCTTCCTTTAAGGTGTAGAAACGGATATTTTATTAAAACCAATTCAGTCGCAACTTCGTGTAAACTACTTGCGAATTAGGGTCTGCATATTCTGCGAAGTAACGCAGCCACCGATCTGCAGCTCGTCGTACGTGTAGTTAACTTAAATTAAGAACGGTAAGGTTTTCTTACATTGTATAAAGGTATAATAGTTTCAATTAAGTGTGTACGGAGATTTTAATATATTAATGATTTACAAAATGGAGCAGGTTTAATAATAACTTTCGAATCGTTGGAAACGAGTTATTAAACCTTCTTTTGGGGGAGATGTTCGATTGGAATTTTCAATCGGAATTCCTGTGTTCGTCAGTATTCCGAGTGGCTTGAATTTTTATATCTAACATTGCGAAAATGTTTAGCAGTGACTTCTACATAATTTCAGTTTTTATCTCCTTTTTTCCGAAAGTTACATTTTTTTTTTTTACGTTTAAGTGGCCCAGATGTCCGTATGCTTATTACGGTGTCAGTATTTCGTCGAGTAACTTTTATGTAACGATTACACAGCTCATCGTACAACGCAACCGTTCCGAATAATGTAAAACGTTATTCCAGATGAACGAATGACTAACACGGTTAATAAATTTAGTTTGAAACTCGTGGGTTGATGAACGCTGGTAAATCGGCGCACAACAAAACTAATCTTCTGAAACTCAGAAAAACAAATGTAGGGTGATGCTCTACTATGCATAGATTACGCTCGATGAACATGCAAGAATTCACAGTGTTTGTCCCCCTTAGACATCCTGGCGAGTTGTTTCTCTCGGTTCTCGGTCGTCCCGGCCGCGAACGAGAGGAGCGTTGTTACGTGATATATTTTTATTCCTCGTATTTTTTTATCGCAACGGTAGGCTAGACTAGCGTGTAGAATTTAGCGCGCGAGCTAACGTGCCAAAGGGGAGCGCGTGCACGCGTGCATATACAATACATGTAAATACGTGCACGCGCCAGTTTCGATAGAGAACGGGACGAGCGTGTCGAGCGGACAAGGGAAATACGCTCAGTCATTCTTTCTGGAATCCAACTACTAACGGTATAATATTATACAATGTATAGAGGTATACGCATACACATGTACATGTACACGCGCATGTAGAGGTACGCGCACCAGGAGCGTCGGGTGCAAGCGATTCTAGATACGAGGATCAGGTTCAATATTTATCCACGCGGCAATTAAAATGTTTGCCTTGATTACGATAAACTGTCGCCTTTTCCAAAAATAAACTAAGTTTCTGTCGTACAAGGTCTTTCCAGTTCGATCGCACGGAGGGCGATTCTACAGAAAGAAACCAGTCAGAAATGTAGATTAACAATTTGTTCACTTCGTTGGCGAGAAAATCGGCATTGAAAATTACTGAGGTCTCGTGCGTTTGTATTTACAGTAAGTAGAATTGGCTGATAGCGTGCACAGAATCTCTTGCCTCTGCACTAAGTAGAATTGCCCGGCCATGGTCAGACGCACCAGCCAATTCGAAATAGCATGCGTTCGTAAGGAATGTTCAAATTCGATTTCCTCGGGAACTAAACCTCAATGAAATTTCATTCCACGTTTACGACTAATTTGTAAGTCTAAACTCGCTTTGTTATCGGTGTTTCTTAACAACAGGGAAAAATTAACCCTTAGCAGTCGAGGGTTGGCTCAGACTCACCACTAAAAATTGCTGTTACCATTATTCGCAATATTGATTACATTATTGTACAAAATTGTATTTGCATTATTTACATTATTGTATTGAAGAAATCGTATACAATGAAATTACTGTAGATCGAAGAAATGTTTAATTTTCAAGTTAAAATAGCACCGAATGCAAAGGGTTAAGCGGCTGTCGGTTAACTACGGACCATGAAATAACCAATGTACTTTGGAACGAATAAACTAACAACTTGCACTGTAAGCTGAGAAGCAAAGGGATTTGTGGAGTAACGCAGACATAACTGTTTTATCGTTGTCATAGCAAACTTCGTGACTGCGTCGCGGATAATTATCGAACCACCCTCGTAGAACTCGAACTCTTCCGGAAGTGTTGTTCGCCTAGTACTCGAGAATGTTTGGTAGCTGAGTCATGGTTGTCGAGTCGCGTCATGGAAGACGACCCGTTCTGGCGAGCGGAGCCAGAGTCATTTTCATAGATTAGTATAGATCGACGCACAGTGTTCCGAGAGAGAAAGAGAGAGAGAGAGAGAGAGAGAGAGAGGGGGTATAGACTGCGGATTTTATGCACTTACCAGAAAAATTAATAGGTCTAATAAAAAATTGAAAAGACAGGAGGATGTTAGAATATTGTTATATTATTTTGGAGTTTTTCAAGATGATTAAAAGAGAAAATTTTATTTAACTTCAGTCTGATGCAATGGGCTTGGACTTCTACTTATCGTTAGACTATATTTGGACGCATAAAGAGTAGATAGCATTTTTCTGGTTTGCAGTTTCAAAATGCTTTGGGTTTTATCGAGTTAGAAAGCAGTGCTCGGAACACTGTGCAGCGTCTCTTGCCGAGCCGAGTGGAGGGATGCTTATTTTTTTAAAATTCCTAGACAACCGATGACGGGGCGGTCGATGACGGTCGAATGGAGGCGGGTGCATCATCGGCCGCTCAACCGCGTATAATGGAGACGGTACTTAAGCGTGTAACGCGACCCGTTCAACGTTGAAACCCTGCGTACTCGAGAACTCTCGTTGTTACTATTTTATACGTACGTCCTCGAGGACTGTACACACGAGTTATTCGTTACACACGTGACCCGCACAGAAATATGTACCCATGCGTACATAAATATACGCGTACGTGCATAATAAACATACAGATGCGTACACAAACAAACACGCGCGTATGTACACACGCGTACAAGCACGCGTACAGAGACACACATACACGAAGACACGAACATATCACGCGTAAAATATCCGTGAGCGTTTCGATCGTTTGGATTTAATTACTTAAATCGTTAAGGGTGAGAGTACGGGCTGTGAAACTAAATATGCACTTTGTTTGCGGCGACACGAGCCTCGCGGAATGCAACGCGAGCGCCGGGAGCGAGCACAATAAGGTTAGACCAATTTCCTACGGGCAAGGATCGCCTAATTAACAGAAGCGATTCGGGAGCCTTCGGAGAATCTCGAAGGGAGAGCAAGCTGCGTTTTTGCGTCCTGAACGTAAGGGCGGTTCCAAGCGATTTCAACTTACCTACTTTAACGATACTCTACCATGTACTATCGCTATCGAATAATCGATAATATCCATAGATAATCGTGATAAGCCAACGAGATATTCGAGCAGAGACGATCGAGAACGTCCGTCTGCGATCCACGCTTCCTTAACGATCCTTAATAATCCTTAACGATGCTCCGGCAAGGCGACTCTTGACGACGACGATTGTTATTTTACTTCCGATCGAACCATATTTTTGTTTAATTTGTAGTCGACCTGCTCCACTTGATCGATCAAGCGGCGACTCTTAACGTTTTCGATCGATCGACTAGATAGAGACAAGAGTCTCCTCCGGAACGAAGAACGAACGATACGTTTTTGTTACACCGACTTCGTACTACTCCGAAAAATCGCGAAGCAACGTGAACTGCGAAGAATCAGAGAAAAGAAATACATTGTGTACCGGAAGTAAACGGTCACCTCTCTCAACCACGCTGGGAGATTACAATTTTTCACAAGCTACACTCGTGTTGTATCGAAACAATAAATCTTGTTAACGCTTACCTTTGCGACGTTCTTACATCTCGACCAGATATACGGTTTTTTCAAATTCTAGCGACTGTGGTACCTAGGTCCGAGTCTAGTAAATTATGCAATTCAATACAAGTGAATCGTGATTGAACAGTTTATCTGCTGATGGTTGCTCGATAGACCTCCGTGATGATCTCCAATAAATTGCTCATCAATTATCACAATCCCACTTGCAGAAACAATAAATTCTATGCATGCAGTAACATGTCAGTACAATGTTCATCCTTTAAGATGCCTAAAATCTTGATCCCTGAGGAGAGTAACGTGATTCAGGATTGGATGCTAATCCAATCACAAAACATTTTTATTTATATCCATTTTGTCGTGAAACTTTTACCAACATATTCGCGTCCAGAAAGGGTTAAAAGAAAATCATTCAGTTTCTTTCAGACGCAGACATTTATTATAACGTGTTACATTTGCTTAAACGTGAAAAGAGGGCCAGTAGCAAGCTTCTGATGAAAAACGACCGTGTCCCATTATGGTCTATCCGTTCTTCTCGCTCTCAGAACCTCCTGCACAATTTTGCTCATATTCTTGACAGTGAACTTGCTGGTGCTGTTCAGAAGCTGCCTGATGAAGCGATGATTCGTCAGCCGATAAGCCAGAACGACGTCCCCCTGTTCCTCCAGCTCGTCGTCCTTTAATTCTCTGTAAACCGAGGTCAAAGCGTCGCGGAGGTTGCCGTGCGACCCTAAAAGCTCCGGTTTTAAGAGAAAACTTGGCAGAGTCGCAGCCAGCACCGTCTGAAACATGATCGAGACGCGTCACGCGATCCGACGGCATCGTGTTCGCAAGTCAACGACTTCGAGGATGCAGATACTTACCAGACAGACATCGAAAGGTATCCAGTACTCGATCGACTCCTGATCGGAGGCTCGAAACCTGTAATCGCCCTCGCCAAACAGAGACTCGCCTAGTGTACTCTTGACGGTCGAGTCTTTATCAACTGATCCGGTCTTTTTATCCTGATCTTGGTTCTGATCCTGATCCTCTTCGAGGACTTCTTCGATCTCCTGAAAAGCCACCAACGATAGAACTAGCCAATAGATTGTACTTCGTTGTCCTTCTTCATTGCAATTATTGATGATCGATTTTTTAGAGGACACGACAGTAGGAGACTTACCTTTGTAAGATCACACATTGCATGAAATGTGTGAACATTGTTTGAAGCTCCGTGGAATCGTTTAAATTTGAAAATTTTTACGCGAAGGAAAGCAAATTTTTAAGCTTTGACGAATCAGCTTCGGTAGATAATAAAAAAGAGACTTTCAAAGAACTGATAACGAGAGCTCACAGTGGTGGGGGTCGTCGATTTTAATGAAACTTTTTCTGATGAATCTAGAGCAAAAATAAGCTTATCCGTGTTCGAGTGTTTTCGACAATACTCATTATTCATCAAGATAATTAACATTTAATTTCATGATATCTAGAAAATTCTAGTATTCTACTCCCTCTTACGATTAATAACTTTTTTAATTTTAAAAGGTTTTTTATTTTTGTTCATTTTACTTTCAATTTTAAGTTTCAAGTAATTATCTCTTTGTTTCTCTTCTCTTTAAAAATGTTTTCTTTTCTCTTTCCTTCTAATCTTGCTATTTATTTATTGGTGCTGTTATAAAAAAATAAAAAATGAATATGAATGAGTATTGTTAAAAACGCTCGGACATGGGTCTGCTCATTTCTGCTCCAGATTCACCAGAAAAGGTTTAATCAAACTCGACGACACTGTGACTTATTGCGAGTCCAGGACCGTGAATGCAGAGAGGAGGAAATATAATTTTCTAAGGTATACAGCTGTACATACCTGTTGTTCCGAGATCAGAGACTCGGGTGTCGTAGAATGTGCAAAACGCGTCCGTTCGTATAGCTCCTGAACATATCTCTCCCCCTCTGCAACATCAATGCAGATCCTGGAACCGATCGCAAGCGCCAGGGCTTTCGCAAATCCTTCTCGCGGATCCGCAGCCTTGCAGAAGGCTAACAGCAGAGCAGTATAATTGATAGTGCGTCGGCTGATCATGTACATCCTGCTGAGCAGTTCCTTCGCCAGGATCAACCGCAGAGTCTCCTCGGTAAGGAAACAGCTGTCCCCTAGCTCAGCGTTAGAATTAATTGCTTCGTTCGCAGCGTCGAACTTGTCGAGATCCAATCGGTAGACCTCTTCTTCGTACAATTCTTCAGGATTGCGATGGAATTTGTCTCCCAATAGCTCGAACACACGGTTCGGTGTTTCAGTGCACTCGAGGAACCAGAGGGGAGTCCAGATAAACTGATCGACGGACACCACTTCTGTTAAATCGAAATCCTGAATGCGGTACCTGTCTCTTGCGATTAGTATGTCGCTGTGGGTCGGTGTTGGCAGGTCCATCGCGTAGATCACAAATTCCCGCCAGTCCACGTAGCTAGCGGAACCGAACAATCTGTGGATCGTATGTATTGAAAATAACGCGTTTATATCTTAACACTTCACCTACCGGAAGACTATTAATAGGATTTTCAATAATTGTGCTGTACCAACAGAAAGCATAGAAATTTTCTTTCTTAAACTATTAGTTGACGTTATCGAGGGTGACTTGTTAATTCACAATGAAAATTGCTGTTGCTATTGAAGGTTCCATAAAAATTAATCACCGGTCGGTAGTAATGTGTTAATAATAAAATATATAGTTTATTTTCTGCTTATCAAAAAGTATACAGGGTGTTCGACAACAGGTGGGAGAAAATTTAAGGGGTTGTCCTCGACGATAATATAAGACGAAAATGAAGAATAAAAAAATTGCGATTTCGGCTTCGTTATTTATTTATTAACACTTAAAAAGCCGCCTTAAATGCGGCAACAAGTCTAACAAAAGTGTACGTTGCGTAC
>CM052200.1:16655383-16827369 GCA_028455805.1 Lasioglossum figueresi | reverse complement strand
ATTTTTTTATTCTTCATTTTCGTCTTATATTATCGTCGAGGACCACCCCTTAAATTTTCTCCCACCTGTTGTCGAATACCCTGTATAAGAATAGCAAGACTCAAACTGACTATCGGTGGCATCGAAGAAGAAAGAACTGCAAGGAAGAGAGCGCAACCGATTTTGCAAATCGATATTGTAGGATTGATGAGGAAGGGATTTCAACTACTCAACGCTTTTAAATAATACTATGTTTATTAGACGTTCGTACTCTAACACGCACTGGCTCGCATTCTAACGATCTTTTCCGAATTCTGCCTCTCCAGCCGAACTTCCACGCTTTTATACTCTTTCAACCCCTTGCATCCATCTCGCTTGCACCTTGTCTCTCGCTTGCACCCTGTCTCTTGCATCCATAGTTTATCTTCGTGAAAACCAAACATTCTCCTATCGCTCAGCTCTAAACACTCTTCATCCACGCTCTCTCAGTCACTCGAGTTTCCTAAACATATCGGCGCTGGTTCGTCCCAACATGATCCGGTCGCCTACACGCACGCACAACGAACCATTCATCCCACACTTTTCTATCAGGATATACAAGGGCAAATTCTTTTATATCTTTGTTCCGAAGAATAGTGAAAATTGTCAATGTATCAAGTTGTTGCATATGAAATGTCCGAAGTTAGAAAATTCTTTTACATCTTTGGTCCGAGAAATAGTGAAAATTGTCAATGTATCAAATTGTTGCATACGAAATGTCCGAAGTTAGAAAATTCTTTTATATCTTTGATCCGAGGAATAGTGAAAATTTAACAAAATTGTAAATTATTCGATTTTAGAATGGAAATGTTTTACCTCTCGACGACAACGCAAATGTTCGCCGGTTGAAGCCGGTACCAGCAGCACGGTAGCAACATTGACTCGCCCTCTTCAAGTCCATGACCGACCAGATCTTGAAGAATGAGCACGAATGCCCGTGCAGGCATGACTCCATGAGGAGCCACCCGTCTGAACATCTCCATCAGCCTAGATAGCTGAGCTATGCGGAATCGTGCGTCCATATCGACCTCTTTGACCAACTCTGGCTTCTTCGTCGGTACCTTCATCACGAACACGTTCGATCGGATGACGAAGCGGTCGCCATCGATTAGCATCTCCTTCTCCAGATACCTGCCCTCCTCGATCGCGAAGCAGAACACGGTGACTGCGTCGTTCACGCTTTTCATCTCTCGCCAGTACCTGTGGTGACATAAAACGAGATCAACCTGAAATTACGACGATCGCAATACTCGTCTGGGTGACGTTTAACCCCGTTTGTACAGTTGTCCAGACAGAGAAGTGGCCATTATGTCCACTCGAATAATATGATCATCCAGCTAGAGATTGATAACCCTTGTCTAGTCAACCGGGTACCCAATAACCCATTTACTGTATTTCATTCATCAATTTGTTAATGTTCCTCTAAAAAATATTCCAAAATCTCTCTGAACGTCCATTCTTTACTTGCTAATATATTCGAATAAAATCATTATCCAGCTAGAGATTGATCATTGGACAAAATCATTATCAGAAGAGTTAACCCTTGTGTAGACAATCGGGTACCCGATAACCTATTTACTGTATTTCATTCATCAATTTGTTAATGTTCCTCTAAAAAATATTCCAAAATCTCTCTGAACGTCCATTCTTTACTTGCTAATATATTCGAATAAAATCATTATCCAGCTAGAGATTGATCATTGGACAAAATCATTATCAGAAGAGTTAACCCTTGTGTAGTCAATCGGGTACCCGATAACCGATTTACTGTATTTCGTTCAACAATTTGTTAATGTTCCTCTAAAAAATATTCCAAAATTTCTCTGAACGTCCATTCTTTACTCGCTAATATATTAATTTACAGTGTTATAATGAGAATTTTGTGCAAACATGTTAAATACAGAAAGGTTTTAAATAATCTATACATTTTGGTTGACTACACAAGAGTTAAACTTCTCCACACAAAAAACCAACCTGTCCACGATATCATCATGGATCCGATAGAAAGTCCCCCTCATAATATCCAACAACAAATCAAACTCGCTGCGAGCAGCAGCTTCGATCGCGTCCAGCCTCAACCGAATCCTATCGATCTCAAAATCAACAGCATACTGTCGCTCCAGCGCGAGATCCTGATCACGGCTCTCATCGTTTTTAACATCATTATTTCTACCTTGTCTCTGGTTCGCAACGTCTACCATCCCAGAAAGTTCATCCACAAAGTTTCTAGAATAAACAATGTTCCTTTCGATCGCCTGGACGACTTCGATCTTCCGGATCTCGGTATCCGCCTGATCCGGATTGGTCAGTAGCTCGTACAGTTGTTTTCGAAAAAGGGGTCTATCACACGTAGGAGCAACAAATCGCAAAGAGGTGACGGCTGACGATTTCGTCGATTCAGCCTTGCCCTTGGACTGTTTAGTATCTGTAACATCCTTCTTCGAGGTCAGTTTTAACTGAGTTGAAGTTGGTTGTTCCGCTTCAGGGGGAGTAGGTATCTTATTATCCACCTCCGTTCGATTCAACTCAATCTTCGGAAGCCGTGTGTCCATCAAAGGCTTGTCAGCCATGCCCGCATAGTAATCCATGATCATCTGCAGCGTGTCGACGCACCGGTCCAGCTCCGCTTGAAGAATACCAACGTAAACGTTGTACAGAATCGCGGCTTCGCGAATAGTCCACTCGTCAGCGATGAACCGTCTTCTTTCCTCCTCTGCTTCCCGTCTTCTCTCGTCACACGTGTTCCACAAATCAGCCTGGAAGTCTGCTAGTCTACGATGCAGCTCGCACTTGACGTCCGCATCGTGTCGTGCATCTTCATCGATATCGTTGAACGCTAAATGAAACTCGTTCAACAGGTCCTGCTTGTTGTCAGGTCTCCTGACGAACTCGCTCGCGCACTTCTCCACGGAACTCTTGTACGGAACAATTCCAGATGTCTGGACGCTCTTCAGGAACAGCAGCTCCTTCAGGTCTCCCAGGTACGTCTCCTCCATGTTCGTCCAGAGGCTTGCTAACACATTGACGAAGCCGGAGGATGGCAGAGGAAGGTCCACCCACTGCCAGTTCGTCTCCCCTGGTCTGGCTATCTTCGGCTCGAGAGATTCGTACTCCTGTCCTCCGTCTTCCATCGCTATCATGTCTTCGTCTCTGTCGAGCTCCATCTCGAAGTCAGTTTCAGATTCTTCCAGTACCTCCGACTCAGAAACCATGCGTCTGACTACTGGTGCCTTCGAACCGGTGCTACGGGACCTAGCCTTTTCATAACCTTTCGGGACCTCGCCGAACAGCTCATCGGACGTCTTCCTCTGCAGCGGTTCCCCTATCACCAGTCTCGCCAGCTTCTTCAGCGTGGTTTCGTCCAGGTAGGTGTAATAGAGGAAATGGCCGATTTTCCGCGAGGCGTAGAACTTGTCGATCGAAGGAGAACTTTTTGTTAAAGCCTCGACCGAACCGTCCTCTATCTGGTATTCCTTAGGCTTCTGCAACACGCGAACGAATAATTTGGCGAACGTCGGAGTTGGGATGTCTTGGATCCGCTTGATCGGAGTCGGCACCAGCCTCGACTGTCTGAAATGAACAAACATCAACGAAAGTGTTCGATGCGAATGGAATTGTGACTCTGGTATGTTTCGATTACCTGTAGGAGTCCAACGGATCGTCCCCGCTGTCATAAACGATCCTCGGACTAATGGATTGTACGTCCTCCACTGTGATGTCGTCAAATTCTAAGGTCTCCGGGTCTGGCGGTATCTTGTAACCCGTCAGCACTGTTTCCAGCAGACACATCTGCTCGTAGGTGGTTGGATAGTCGATCAGGACCCAGCCTTTCACGGCGTTCAGGGTCTTCACGTACGCGATGAGCATTTTAGTTGAGAGGTCGTTGGTGATCGGCTCACCCAGCGTCAGGAACTCGTAAGCCCATTTACCTAACCGAACGGATTCCTTAACCTCTTAACTGCGGAATTTAATTTTGAAAATCCCCCACACAGTGCGGAATTAAAATTAACCAATGACGAGTATACGCGTCGAACGCAGGGCAATGTGTCCTATTATAAATTTTACGAAAAACGAGGAAGGATTACATTTTTGTTTGATAAAAAATTAGCAATTAATTCTTCAAAAGATTATTGTATTGCACCGCAACAGAGATTTTGATTGACGTGTATACACGTCGAACGCAGTTAACTGGTTAAGAGGTAAAGATACTCTAGCGCATGAAAACCAAATTTTCGGAATTCTTCACGGAATCGTAATCGAGTGAAAAATCTATTTACAAGTTCTTATCGTACAGCCTTTGAAGTGTGAAAAGAAATTTTGACATACGAATTTTGTTATACAGTGAACAAAGAGTTGCGATCTAGCTCCCATCGCCTGTTCCGAACAGGGACAGAGATCGTGTAGGGAAACTATTTTGTTACGACTACGTCGACCGCGCCGAAGGTACAAAGAATGCCGAACGCAGAAAAGGACAGCATGTAAACACGGACTGCGAGGCGACCGAGGAAGCTCGAGTTTCAACAAATAACCAGGTCAACGAATATACGAAGCCTAAGAAAAACGAAGTACAGAGTACTACGGAAGATCGAGGCCTACCCAGGTACGCGGTATCGGTCAACACAGGATCCATATCATCGTGCGGCAGGCTCCTAGGCGTCTGCGTCTGTTTGTTTATATAGAGAACCGTAGTGGAGCTCTGCCGTTCTCGTTTGGACGTCGTGGAGGGCTGCGAGGATCGGCTGCGCGATCCTAAGAAGATATCCTCGGACTTACTGGCCCCGCTGTATATTCTCACTTTGGGGCAAGAAAGACGATCCTTGCCGGACTCGATCTCCTTGATGAACTTGTCGGTAGCCTCGACAATCTTTTCGTCGATACAATCTACATCGTGCATCTCGTTCTTGTACTGATCTAAGCAATAGTTGACGGCGTCCTCCATCCTCACCAGAGGGATCTCTAGATTATTTAGCAAGCCTCGCAGCATTTCGTGCACAATTGGATTAGCTATACCAAGAATGATGGCTACGTTCTCGAATTTCATGGACAGAGCTGGCGAAACCACTCTGGAACCACCGATCCGATTGTCAACGTAGTTGAGGAGGCGGTGCACGACGAAGCCGAGGACATCGCGACCGAGTTTCATCATTTCTGTTTCACCACGGCCGGACACCGAGTTGTACATGTCCCACGGTGGATTCATCTCCAGGTAGTCCTCCAGGAGAGCCTCCTGCAGGAGCTCGATCTGTTCGAGCTTAACACGAGAAGCTTCTTCGATCACGAGTTCATCAATCTTCCTGTCCCCGGTGTCGGTCAACAGCGTGTCAGCGATCGGCTCACCTTCCAGCTGACCCTTCAGGAACTTTACGATCCACTCGCGCAAAATCGTCTGCGGCACCACACCGTTGTTCAGCTGCCGATAGTCTTCGATCTTCAGTGCCAGGTTCACTATATCCTGCACAGTCTCCCGGCACAACATTGTGTGCCTTTCGTGGAGCTTGCGTACCTTCTCATTGGTCAATCTCTGTCGCAGCTCGCACATTCTCTGACACTCGGCTTCAGCATCCCGTTGCGACTTCCACACTCTGTCTTTGTCTCGCTCGTTGGCTGCCAATCGGTCCATCTCGTTTGCCGTCTCCGTCATGTCCTCTATGATCTTCTGGTTGTCCTGCATCACGTTCCTCTGGTCGCGCACCTCGCACAGCTTCGTCATTATCTGCTTCTCGTACCTGGACTGATCCAACGTCCGGCGTGCGATCGCTTCGTCGAACATATTCTCCTGCTCGCAGGAAATTCGCTCCCATAACTGGTGCAGCAACGTCTTCTGCATCTTTGAATTTAAGGCGGATACCGCGCCTGCACGCTTCCGGCGACACTTTAACCATTCGACGTACGCTCGAGCCATTTCCGGGTCCTCGACTATTTGCTCCAACTCCGTTGCGAAAGCTTCTTCTCTCTCCTCTTTCTTTTCGATCTCGTCTTCGATCCTTTTCGTCCTCGCCGCTGTCTTCCGAGCGAAACGATCTGCTTCCAGGCTCTCCTCGGCTTTCCTGATCTTCACCAAATCTGGCCTCTGCGACAGGACAGGAGACACCGGACGAGCCAAAGGGAAATCGTCTGACGATTCACAACGGAATCTCGGTTATCCGAGCGTTCCGATCTTTTCAAGTAACCCTTGACCCCTTGCGGCGTAACATGGAGTCAGATTGTGACGCAAGTTTGATGCAGAAAGATTTTGTTCAAATGTTTGAAATAAAGTATAACGCGAGGGGTTAACACTCGAGAATTTCACAGGAAAGAAAATGTATAATCAATGTATGCTTACATTTACTTTAATGCTGTTAGGTTATTGCATTCGAAATGTTCGATTTTAGAATGGAAATTTTGCAGTGTGTTTTGATCAAGAAATACTATTACAGTTGACTGGTTCATTGTACGTCTCTTTGAGGTACAAAGCTTAAATTTCCTTTTAAATAGACTTGCTCTTTTTGTATATGCGAAAAACATGTTGACGATAGCATTATGTGATATTTGGTGAAAATGTGGTGACTAATCGATAGTCTGCAGATTTTATGCGTTTATAGCAAAAACGAGTGGATGCAATTTAAAACAGTAGAAAGGTTACAACGATTTAAGAGTGCTATTCTATTTTTCTCAGCTTGTTAAAATGATTAAAGTAGGAATAAACTGTTTACCTGGCTCCAGTCACTTGCAATTGGTGCAAGCAATCTTTATTTTGCATAAAGATCCGCAGTCTACTAATCGACGCACTATTCGTTGATAGTTAACATATTACCGACCGGTGATTATTGCATAATTTTGAAAAATCCATGGTACATGGCTAAACACTTTTAAATAGAACCTTCAATAGCTACAGCAATCTTCATTGTGAACTAACAAGTCACCCTCGAAAACGTCATCTAATAGTTTCATTTAAGATTGCAATATAAAAGAAAATTTCTGTTTTCTTTTGGTACAGCACAATTATTGAAATTCCTATTAATAGGCTTCCGGTAGGTAAAGTATTAAAAGAACTACAAAATGGAGATGACAATGTTTACCATAATACAATGTAATGAAATCTAATGAAACGTGTGATTCTTTTTAACGTTACTGTTCAAACTCGGACATTTCGTATGCAACGACCTAATACATCATTGTCGCGGGTTTGACTCGTTATTATGCGGCAAGGGGTTAACAGGAAGTTGAAATGCATGTACATTCGAGTAACCGAAGTTCCTTGGGATTGCTATCAGCGCACGCGAGCGAATACCTCGGGGACGCAGTCCTCAACAACGGGTTGCACGACAGGGTACGGTTCCCAAGAAGGAACGTCAAGCTTCTTCCTCTGCCTCTTCAGCTTCCGGAGGATTGCAGAGAACTTGGGACGCTGCCATCCTTCGATCAGGTCCTTTCCCGTTAGCAACTTTTTCGCTTTAGGATGTTCCGGTGGCTGATACGGTGGAGGATCCTCGCAAACGACGCTCACCTCGAATTTACGCGAGGCGGGTACGAACTTCTCCCTCTCCTTCTGCAGGGTGATAAAGTGCAGCCTGTCCTTAGTCTCCAAGGACAGGTAGACCTTGTAGAACAGACGCAAAGATGCAGTGCCATTTCCGCAAGAAATTTCGTCGATGGATTCGTCGTCAAGTTCGATCCCGAGGAATCGCAACCAGAATCTAAGATGCTTCAGGTTCACCCTGCAGAGAGCCGGGTCGTGCGTTACTATTATCAGGTCTAGCTGGTCGCGACTAATTATGTCGTAGCTGAGGAGGATTTGAGCTAGAAGCTTGCCGTCCTTGGTGTAATAACCAAACACCTTCGGACCGAGATCGATCAAGATCCCAAGACGCGCTTGGATCCAGCTCTGTAGAATGTCGCCCATTTTGAAGAGTTTCGATACGTTTCGTGTGAAACTGACTGGTGAGCTCGATTTCTGCGATTTGTCTGATCGCAGACATGTTCAATGTGTAAGGTAAATGTCAAATATACAAGGTAAAGAATTTTATAAAAGCTAAATCAATAAATTTTAGTAGTAGAAGTGAAAAATTGGTGCCCAATTAAATTTTAGCACTGGAAAAGAAACCGTTTTGCGGTTAAAGCTATATACTTTTTTACATTTCATTCTTAGTTTTTTTATTACTTGATATTTTATATCGAAAAAACTTACACTTAAAGAACTGCACCACTAAATGGCTTTTATGAACGGAACATTAGATTACATTAGATTTTGCTGTCTCAGTAACAATGATTATATATTCAGTTCTAAGTTAATTTATCATAAAGTATTTATGATAGATAATGCAATTTTAGAAAGTAAGAGAGTATCGGTGGCAGTAAAGAGACAGCTGGAAGGAATATGGATTTTATACATAATTTTGCTGGTGGTAGAAATGACAAAATTATTGAATCGACGTATGAATGGGTAATTTTTTACAATTATGGTACTTACCCGAGTCGAATTTTTATTTTAAGCACTTTCTTAAAATAACGATTCTCATTTGTGTTTACTACAAGATAAATTATTTCTTGATATAATTATAAGCTTGAAATACTTTTTTACATGATAAACCTAGTAGAAATTGCTCGATTTTATTACGCAGGCTGTCGCGTGATAACAAAGATAAATCCTCAGCTGTAAATATCATAGATTGCGTCAATTTAATCTACATGTATACTTACGTTCGCCATTTAAAAGTTGTAGACGCTAATTACGTGTAAAAATGAAATTGTTCAAACAAATCGAGGCGACACAGTTGGTCGTAAAATAAAGTCGATGAGCGATAAAAAGCGTACTCTTTATTCCCTTACACTCGACTGCGCATATACACGGCACGTTACAGGCCTGTCCTACAGGTACAAGAAGAATACACGGGTAAAGAAAATCACGGTTGTCTCACAGTTCTCTCTTTTATTCACTTTCAACCAACAGCGTCGTTCTCTCGAGCATTTGGTTCGGTTCTGTCAATAAACAACGACGGGGATGATCGTTTACGGCCAGAAACGCGGCTTCGAGCCCCCACGTGGCTGGGAAGCTCGTCCGAGCTCGATGACGAGAAAATCCTTTCGCGCGACGTCTCTTTCGAACAGTTTCGTGTGCCCGATCTTCGAATCGCTGCGACAGAGAAACGTGGATCCTCGTAGAGGATCGCAAGCAAAAATGGCGATCCGGAATGTTGACGGCCCGCCACGACTCTCCCATTTTCACCTACGAATCGCGAAACCTTCGAAAGAATCGTCTTGAGAAGACTTAGGAACCCCTTTCTCAATCTAGGTCTAATTGAAAGATCCATTATACGCGTGCAACACACTTTTCGTACAAACTCACTCGCTCCGTTTCTCTCTCTCTCACTCTCTCTCTTTTCGTTCTCAGATTCGCTACCGATAAGAATCATAATTAAACGTGGTACGAAATATACGCAACGATGGTGTAAGATGATGATGATAATAATAATAATAAAAATCAGCGTGTTTCATTGCCAACGTGATCATCGTCGTACTTTATGTATTTATAATATTTATACCGTGGTGTGTGGATCATACCGTTACATCGTATCGCCGTGATAATATAATTACATTACACGTCCGTATTCACATCCACGCAACATAATCTCTCGCGTACCGTCGTCTACGTCGTCATAGTTATTGTTATAGTCGTCGTGATCGTCGTCGGTGGTCGAAAGTAAACACAGTGTGGTTAGGTTGTACACGAGATACATATCAGTTTCGTTTGTTCGCTGTTTTTTTCTTCTTCTTCTTCTTCTTCTTCTTCTTTTTGTTGTTGTTGTTTGCCATTTGACCGTGTTACGCGACAATCGTTACTCGTTATTGTTGCCTTCATCTTGAATTGTATGTACAGAAGAGGTATATACTCGATAATATTAATGCATTAATATTTATAATAATTTACGTGTCACGCTCTCCACGCGTGGGACCACTCTGGCCGTGACTTTTTTTCCTTTTTCCCCCGTAAATCGATCCGCCTCCGCGCGATCACCGCCTCTTCCTCCACATCGACGTCTTCCTGTTCCGTTATTCTATCCCCGCCTCGATTCCCTGACGGTATACGTCACCAGAACAAGCCACGTACACACTCGGATGTCTTGCGACGATCGTATGCTCGCAACCTCGGGATCTCGATCATGCTCGCGGGAGAGCTCCGCGACAAGAGGATTGTCCTCCAGACATACAAAACGGACCCGTCGAGCCCTCCCGTGAGCAACTCACCGACGCTTCTGATACTGAATCGATCCTTCGCAAACCAAATCAACGTCTTCCAACTTTCCGCAACGCGGTATTCTGGTTTCCCATCTTCGAAAAATTTACTTCTCTTTTTCTCTTTGAAAGTCCTTACTAAACGCAACACTTATTCCTTCGTTTAATACGCGTTAGCGCTTGATTATACAACACAACAACTCGTTAATAATCAATTCTACCACTGTGCGACTGTAAATAATTATTGAGGGACAGTTTCAATCGATTATATCGAGAAATATTGAAAAACTCGGTAATTTGACTTCAAGAGGCTGCCATTTTGTAAACAATCAAGATCTTTCGTTTCAATTACGTTTCAACTACAATTAATTATTAATTAATAATTTCGTTCGACCCATAATTACATTCCTACTGATTTATTATTATTATTACCTGATAAAAATCACGCGTACACTTCGAACATCAATGAATACGTGTCGAAAATCTTAATTCCAAGAGTGCGATAGTTTCTCCGGCAAAAGAATTCCCAAAAATTCTCGAAAACCAGAATACCTCTTCGGGGCAGAAGACGATCGATCCGATCCGGAACCATAGAACGTTGATTTATTGCTGCGAGAGTCTATAGACTCGAAAAACCGGGGCCTGGCAAACGGGAGAGAGGAGAACGCGCGAGTTGGGAAGCGTCGGCGATCTTTTCGAGCTACGCGTAGATCTACGGCGTCTTCTAGATCTAGATCGTCCTTTAGAGCGCGTCGTCTAGAGCTGGGAGTTCCAACATGTAGCTCGCGAGCCACACTTCTTCCCCCACTCTTAGACTTCATCGTTGCCGTAGAATTTCGTCCCTGTTCCCCTGCCGCTGTGACGCCCCACTAACTCTACGGCTGTACGCAGTAGTGGGGAGAGGTTTGACTAATGGTGGGGATGTTACGGTTCTCGGAGGGGAACAAGTTGGAACTCCCTGGTCTAGACTCTAGAGCATCGTCCGGTGCCTCGTCCTCGGCGAGAAACGAAGAGATCGCGGTTCGAGCGGAAGATGTTGTTTCGCTTCACGCTCGTCAAACATCGCGCCGCATCGGGCATCTACAAGGGCTACCGTATCTATCTAATACGAAGGAACGGGCTCGATAACTCCACCTAAAAGTCTATATTCTAGTGTTTCTCATCTACATCTACTATGCGTCGTGCGGATGTGTATGTGTGTGTGGGTGTGTATGTGTGTTGTGACTTGTGTAACTGTGTGTATGTATGTATTTCTGTCTGTATGTACGTACCGTGTGTCCGTCGGCATCGGTCGGTTCTCTAATATGTCTCGCACGCACTCTCCGCGTCTCTACTTTGCGTGTATACCCACTCGTTTGTTCTTTCTCTCTCACTTTCTCTGTCTTTCATTCGCTCTTTCTCTCGCTCTCTCGCTCTGTTTGCTCTCTCGTCGTGTTTATCAACTAATTGTTTAAACTAAGACGTTGCTACACGCACACTACCTCACCGCTAAATACTTAGCAACATGGACATTATTATGTTCTGCTTTTATTTTCAATTTTCTTCTTTTTTCGTATTTTCGTTTGTTCGTTTGTTTTTTTTCTTCTTCTCACTAACTCGATCCCATTCCTCTCGATTCAAATCGATCAAAATATCTTCCTCGTGTTTCGTATATATTATCACGTTTTATCGTGCTAAAAAAAGAAACGGATTATCGGTAAATTGTTAGGTGGATCGATCGATCTAAGTACCGTCGGCATCTCGAGCCTTCTACCTAATCTTCTCTTACTCACTCTCCCTCTCTCTCTCTCTCTCTTTCTTTCTTTCTCACACGCATACTCTCGATCATTCTCTGTCTCTCTGTGTCCACTACGTTATGCCCTAAGTAGGTTCGCGCGAATTTATTCGAAACGAAGCGAACGGAAGCGGCGACCGCCAGGCTCTCTTTGTCGCGACGTCCGACGACATCCGACTACAACCGGCCCGGCGACATCATCGTCGATCGGCCTGATTTATCATTCCCCCTCCCCTTGAAACGCGCAATACGGACGCACTCGAAGAAGCGTCTATTCTCCGCGAGCAAGTCGAAGGCTAACGACGAACCTATCGTTTTGCTTCGAAGAGTCTCAAAGGCACGTCACTTAGAAGGTACCCGGTTATGTTATGCTTCGTTTTCCTCTTCACGACAGGCATGGACACGATTATTATTATTATTATTATTATCGTTATTAATATTATTAATATTATCAATATTAATATTATCATTATTAATATTATTATTAATGTTATTATTACTATTCTTTTTATTATTTGTATCGTTATTAGTAGTATTAATAGTATTGTTAGCGATGGTATTATTAATATTAATATTAGTATTATCGATAATTATCGTTATTATTATCGTTAGTATTATCGTTAGCGTTACTCCTCTTACCGATATTATTACAATTTTTCTCTCAATTTGTCGGCTGTAACCTCATTGTTTTTTTTTCTTTCTTTAGTTCGACCGTTCGTTTTATCATCTTTTCGTCTCGTTGCCGATATTGCGCGTTCGAAGGTACGAGTCGCTCGTTAAATTCGGAAAAGTTCGTATACGACGATTCGCGTGCTACGTATTTCTTCATGAAAAAAATCGGTACGTCTTCTCTTCTCTCTCACCCTCTCCTCTCATTTTCTCTCTTTCATTCTCTCACTCAATCGCAAGCATGCATGCATCCATACACAGTCTCCACGTCTCGCCGATCGCAAACGTTTCCGTTTCGTCCAAGAAAGAGAGTATTCGCGTCGCACAGCTAGATCGCGCGTCGACTACTACCGTATATTCGGCTCGCTAATCAGTTACATCTATTGCTATTGCTGTCTTTATTATCGTCGATCATTACCGCGTTTCGGTTTGTGCACGTCCACGTTCGAGCTAAGACAAACAATCCCGAAAATGCTATTGTTTCCGAAAGGATTGAGACTGATAGCTTTCACTGCTGTTCTGATCATCGTCGTTGCTGGATGTCTATCTGATGACCAGCCTTCATTTTTTATTGATGCTCTTCTAGCTTTCATTGCATTTGATTCTTTTATAATCGACGAGATTGGAATGGTTTACATTGAGACAGCCAATAGAGTTTATTAGGTTTGATGAGCAGCTTTTGTCGTGATTCTGAACAACGATCTTCTAGCTTCCATCGCGATCTTATTATTTTAGAATGAAGTCGATCAGAATGGTTCACGTAAAAGCAGCCAGCAGAGCAACATTTGCTGGACGATCAACCGATGACTAGCTTTCATTGCTGCTCTGATGGATACTCTTACAGCTTCCATCGCATCTTGTTGTTTTTAAAATGATTCACGTTGAAAGAACTGTCGTTGCTCTGATAGACACTCTCCTAGCTTTCGTTGCATTTGATTCTTTTATAATCGACGAGATTGGAGTGGTTTACATTGAGACAGCCAATAGAGTTTATTAGGTTTGATGAGCAGCTTTTGTCGTGATTCTGAACAACGATCTTCTAGCTTCCATCGTGATGTTATTACTTTAGAATGGATTCGATATAAGAATGATTCAATTTAAAGCAGCGCACTAGTTTCTGCCTAAGCTCGAACGTGAACGTACCGTAATCGTTTGCCACACTACTCGTTGCTCGACTCGGTCCCACGAACCGTTGACAGAAGAAAACTCGGAGCAGAAGCGCGACATATCCGCGGAGCCTGGCGATCTCGTTTCGGCTCCTCTTTCTCTACGCGGTATGCACATCTATTTTATATAGATATATATATATATATATATATATATATATATACTATATATTTATATATTCGTCGCTCGGAACAGAGTTTGGTAGATCGCATTTGTTCGTCTCGAACAATCCAAAAAAGTCTTTTCGAAATATCAATCGGATTAATCGCGGTAAAACCTCGCGACGACCGGAGGAATTGAACGGGGCGATAATAATATTGTGTGTATACATCGAGTCGGCGGATCGATGAATTATTATTGTTGTCGGCCCTGATCGTCGACACGTTTTCAAGCCGGCTCTCTGAATTATACAGATATATCGCGACGCATAAAGGAGGAGAGAGAAAAGAAGAAGAACCGCCCGGTTTTTTTCCTCTTCTTATACCGCGTTGGTCTCGAGAGAAAGAGAGAGAGCGGTCGAGATTAATATTGTGCTTTTGGCTCAGAGGAGAGCTGGACGAAATTCCAAGGAATCACGGTTCACCGAGTCCTTTCGGCTTTTTGCTAATTTATACACACGGCCGCGTATTTAGTCGCGCGTTAACGCGATTTTTGGAAGAGCAACGAGCTGGCGAGCCGACGAGCGGGAAAACAGGAAAGAAAGAGGAGAAGAACGAGACCGGAAAACGACGTCGCTCGGTTTTCGTTTCTATATCGAAGTAACGTCCCGACATCATCGACGCATAACGTCTGAAACATCATCGAATTCTATCAACGAACAATACGCACCGCTCCTACTCGCCGCGCGCATGCCACTCGTGTGTTTCCGAAAACCAATCGTCCTCTATCTGTGCGATACAATCACGCGATTAGCAGTATCACCGTTGCTTTATTACAATTAGTGTTACAAAAGCTTGATTATTTGGATCGGACTGTAGCAATATATTCACATAACTATTCATCGTCGTGGAAAATAAAAAGAGTTCAACGTTCACATTACACTCGTTCACCGTCCTCACGCGATCGTCGATTATTGGATTCATAGTAACCCGTAATAAATACAATAATTCATATCATATCAATAATAATAATAATAATAATAATAATAATAGTGATAGAAATAAAAATAATAATATTAGTAATAGTGGTACTAGTCGTAGCAATAATAATAATAGTAATAATAATAATAATAATAATAATCACCAATAGTGTCGCAGTCGTCTTTACCCTCGTCGCTGCCGTCATCGTAATCGTAATCGTCGTCGTCGTCATCGTCTAAGCGAAGATTCAGTCCCGTTTGTCTAGCCGGCTACTGTACAGAGATATTGCCACAAACGCAAACGTGTCGCTTTGGAATAAACGCGCATTCCGCTGTTTCGAGCTTAACGCTAATGTGTACGTATCTTTATGTACCTGTTGTGTATCTGGCATTTATACGTGTGTCCGTATGCGTGGTGTTTCTGTGTCTGTGTATGGGTGTGCGCGTGTGTGTGTGTATATGTACGTCTCTTCGGAAATATACAGCGGTCGCGGAAACGTCTTCTAAACTTAAAAGTAAACTAAGGTCGAAGAGTGAAGCGACGTCGAGCGAAGAACAGTCTCGCGAGAGAGAGCAAAGTTCCGCGTCGAACGCGAGATCCTTGTTCAAGCAGCGTCCGGAATGCAGAAACGAGGGAACGCCGACACGATTCCCGGAGAAACTGCTTTTACTATTGCCGCTCGATCGACAGCGAGACTCGAGGAGAACCACCGGAAACACGATCGAGGAGCTTCGCGACGATCGTGAAGTTTGCCTTGAAAACAACAGCTGGGGCCAGCATCTCAAAAATTCGAGGCTTCCTCTCATCTTCGTGTCACGCAAGTTTTACTCCTGAGACTTTGTTTCGGATGGAAACCCTCTCTTCGGGATGTTGTTTATCATTTAAAGACAATTAACGCTTCGAGCGCAACGTCGGTCATACGTGACTGACACAATTGTTTCGCCAACTTGGACACCACGGCAGTCAACGTGTTAATAAAACGTTTTTAATGATAGAGATAGGCAACCAAATGAAGGATGTTAGACGAAAGGTGGTAAACGAAGGGTGTTTCGCATCCGGAAGCCTCAGCAATGAAAATTGCAGGACGACTCTCAGTACCCCTGCCCTCCTTCCCTCAATTCTTCCACTTCCTCCGCACCTCCCCAGGGTATATTAGCAATTTGGATAGACCGGGGCACATCTTACAAAGTTAGCGATAGAAAATATCGACGGCGTAGGAGCGTGCGCGCGCTGAAACGATTGGACACGAGAAGCACGGGGCGCGCGTGCATAGGAGGTTCTGCGTTATAAAAATACATACGATTGTTCTCTTAACGATCGCGGTGCATCGAAATTCGGACTCGGGGGGACAACGGGCTTTTAAAACATTCTGTTCTGAGCCGCGCAACGGACCCTGTATATACGTCGGACAGCTTTCGCGTGGGTTCACAAAAAACACAGTGTCACAGTGTCTCATCGTCGTCGTCATCGTCGTCGCTCGATCGATCGACGAGGTCTCGTTCTTCTCTAAGCTGCGAGATCGCGAACCAAGTTGACACCGGTGAGAGACGACGTGCCACCATTACCACCACCGTCGAAATTCTTATTCCCGAGTTGTCGGACGATCGTGATCGCGAAAGCGAGCCGCTCGCGATCTCGTCGCGCCGCCTCTCTCGCCAGTTTTCGTTTTCTTCTTAATCGCGGATTTGTTCCCGAATTCTAAGGACGATACGAAAAATAGATATTGCCGCGCAAGGACGCAAAGGACGCTTCGAGATCGGGCCCGGCTTCTCGACGAGATCACGAGCCGATCGCCGGACAGATCAACGCGACTCGACTCGACTTCTCTGACGGCAGTAACGCTTCTCCTCGCTGTTCTCGCTTCTCACCGAAACGGAAACGGTGATGGAGACGAAAGCGGGGATATTCGGGTTAAGATAGAGATAGATAGGTGGGTAGAGAGGAGAGGAGAGGAAGAGAAAAAGAGAGAGCCAGAGAGAAGGGAAAGAAAACTGACGCGACCGTCGGAATTCTTGAAAAGAAAACAAGAGTACAACATCGCTATCTTTCACTCTCTCTCCCTCTCTCCATCTTCATTTCCCTTTCTCTGTTTAAGCTCGATCGCGGGGAATGAACGCGAGTTTCTCGTACGGAGGAGATTAGATCGCAGAGGGGAAGTAAGACCGGGCAAACCGACGGACGAACGTCGCGTCATCTCCTTATCGCGCGAATGCTTTGGTTACGGGGATATATTATTACATTACAATGGTTACGTCCGGTGCGTGTGCTCGACGAGTACGATCTCGATCTCGAGGAGGAACGAACGCGATCTCCCTCGACGCTGGTCCCTCCTCTTCGCCCCGGGAATCGGAGGAAAACCGAAGTACTATAACGTGTCCCTCGTTTCTTGCTCTCCCGCCTCTCGAACGCGTGTCTCGTTCTCTCTATCTCTGTGTTCGACTCGCTCTCTCGTACTCGTACTGGGTCCATCGTCATCGTCATCGTCATCGTCATCGTCATAGTCTCGTCCCTCACTCGGTGTTCGACAGGCACACACGCGCGCTTCTCGGGAAAAAAAACTGTTCTTGCATTCTCTCGTTTTGCTCCATTCGTCTCGCGAGTCTCCTCGCCTGGACCGTTTTTTTTTTATTTTATTTGTTTGTATTATATTTTTTTGTTTGTTTGTTTGTCTGTTTGTTTTTCACGTCGGTCTCGGAAGAAGGAGGAGCGAGAGCGAAGCACAGGCTCTCTCGCCTCTCCCCTCCCCGTGACACCGAGAGAGACAGTTTCTATTATCTTTTCTTTTTCTTTCGTCGTCACTCTCCCATTTAGATTCCCCGCGATATATTTATACGATAGAGATCGGACAGTTTGGATGCGTCCTCGAAGAGACGGCTGACGAAGACCCGGCCGCGGTCCGTGTCTACCGGGAGCCGCCGCTCTCTGACGTTTGAGCTACCGTCGCCGGATTGTGGCTCGTCTCGTACTCCATCACCTCCTGGTAGATCAGCTCCTTCCACTGCTCCACCGTGTGCTCTCGCTCGTCCACGCTGTGGTCGTACGGACCCGGCGCAGGCTGAAACACATCACCATAATCAGCCTCCTGTAAAACTCTTCCCCCAACACCCCAAGCTGGGAACGATTAATCTCTTTTTAGAAGTCGTAGAATTTTACAGAGGACCCTCTGGGTTAGGTCTTTGAGGATTGGTGGCACTGTAGCAATTTCTCATCACTTCGACGTGTTCACTCGAATGGCGACTTTGATTTTATTAAAGAAATGTTCGACTTCGGCGTTAAAATAGCTTCTTTAATTAACAGGATAATAATTATCCTGTACCCAAGACGAATAGAAATAACTAATAACGTTACGTGTGAGATTAACATTTCATACTTTGTCGTGCAATATAAATGACACTAGACAATCTTAAAACAGAGGAAGTTGGTGACAATGGAAGTAACATAGCTATACATCGTGATCGATTAAAGTTGACTTTAACCACTGTAGTCACTATAGATTGATGGCTGACTATAGTCGCTGGTGGTATCGAAAAAATTGCCGAATGAGGGAAAAATTAGGAGAAAGAAGGAAGAATATGGTTCAACCTTGAAAATGTCTAACAAAGTCGGACATCGTTAACAGAGGTTTGGTATATTCATTATATGTGTGGGTTTTTATTATTTGTTATCCTGTCCCTTATTTCCCCTGATTCCGTTTCAATCATACTGCAAAACAATGTGATCGCTTTATCTTAATTTTATCAAAAATTCTACGATTTCGTCGTAAAAAGTGACTAAATGTTCCTTCATCGTGGGCTGCACAGTGGTCTGAACCGTGCTTCGAACGCGAACGAGTATTAAATACTTAAAACTACGTTTCATGCGTCGAAAGAGTTCTTTACAAGCATAAAGATTCCGAAACATTTTCTTATCATTGATTCTTAGAAATTCTTTGAATTAAATACTTAAAACTACGTTTCATGCGTTGAAAGAGTTCTTTACAAGCATAAAGATGCTAAAACATTTTCTTATCTTTGATTCCTAGAAATTCTTTAGATAAGGAACAACGTTCCCTTTAGCTTCACCTGTTTACAATTTCTGCAAACAGTTGTAGACGCGTTCCAATAAAAATGTAAAAGGTGGAAGATTAAGATTTTCAGGAGATAAAGCTCCGTGTTCACTGATCCGACATAGGCAGTGACTTTATTAAATTTTCCCTAGTATCGTGTATTCCAAGCGTTCGCCCAGGCAAGTGCCCAAGAGTAATAAAGGAAGCTTTCCGTGGTTTCCGCGTTGGGAACACGATCGAGACCACCATGAGCCGGTTTGAGCATCGTGCTTTCAGTTAGCATGGACACTTACGGCGTTGACTTCGCCCTCGTCGTACCACACGTTTATGTAATTGTGCAGCAGAGCGTCGTCGACGGAGATGCGTCGCTCGGGGTCGATGACGAGCATGCGCGACAATAGATCCCTGGCTTGGCTGGCTGAAAAACGAAAAGAAATCGCGAACCAGTGTAGGGTAAGAGCAACGAAACACACCGCGAGAAGAACGAGGAGAAGACGACTTGGTACCGGCTTGGTACACCGCCGGTTTCCGCGCAGTTTCCGCCTAGTTTTCGCGGCGATCGATGTTGTCGCTCGTCGACCTACTCACCTTTTAATCTATTGTGCTCCGAGGAGTCCGATGGGAACAGCACGTCCGGGAATAGCCTGTCGAACGGGTACCCAGGATATCGCGGCCTGTTCTCCACGTAATTCCTTACGGTCGGCTGCAGCCGTTGCATGAATTCCTGCGCTGGCGTTCCGAGTTGTTCTGCAAATTCGAGGAGCTTCGTAGACGTTTCTCTCCAAAAGAGTTTGCAGAGAGTAGAGCCAGAGAGAGAAAGGGAGAAAGTATTGGCTCTAGTAGCATTTACGATTGACATTTTGATGGATTTGTAGACAAAATCACCAACCATATTTCAACCAACTCCCAACCGTTGGCCAATCATAATTACTACTAAAGAGGTGTGCAAGTTCGGTGCATTTTCATATCGCTAAAAAATTCGCACACCTAATGAAATGGAGGAGAACAGACGTACCGATTATTTTGTTCCACTGGTCGATGTGGTCCGTGCCGGGAAAGAGTACTCCACCCCGTATCATCTCGCCCATGATGCACCCGACCGACCAGATGTCCACGTTCTCCTTGTAGCCCATGCCCAGGATCACCTGTGCTCGACAGATCGGAGATATCAGAATAAGATTGCGTTTTATTCGAATAACAATTCTCAAGAGCCGATTGCGAGCTGCTAGACAGCTAGATGCTTCTGACATGCTGGGTCAGAACGAACATCCAAATGTCAGGCCAGTATGAATGAACATGCAAGCTTCGGTATGCAACAAGTGAATACTCAATGGTTCATTTATGAAAATTAGTCAACCGGTCTCTACGAACTTTCGGCGAACGGTTGTTATTATTTATGTGGGCGAACGAAGCTCGGGTAACGAGGAGAGGAATGAACAGTTGGATAATTTGCAGAGTGTTTTACTTGCGAATGTTTCTCGCGGGTTTCAGTGCAAGAGGAAAGGAAGCTTTACCTCTGGCGCTCGATAGTACCGCGTGACCACGTACGGCGTCATCATGAACGTCGTTCCGGCGGT
Source organism: Lasioglossum figueresi (assembly GCA_028455805.1). Lineage (NCBI taxonomy): Eukaryota > Metazoa > Arthropoda > Insecta > Hymenoptera > Halictidae > Lasioglossum > Lasioglossum figueresi. The sequence goes on along the minus strand of CM052200.1, from coordinate 16,806,828 downwards.
TCTCGCCAGTCCGAAATCGAGAATCTTGAGCGTGCAGTCCGACTTGACGACGATGTTGCTCGGTTTCAGATCCTGGGGACAAGGCAAGCAACCAAGCGATATATTAAAAGTTCGCCGAAGTTGACGCTGAACATCTTAATGAATACGCTCTTGCTAGTTTGACAAAGTAAAGTATCACAGCCTCTTTCGATGCTCCACAGATTCTAGCGTTACGATCAATTGGCTTAAGTATTTTTTTCATTAACACTAAACTTACCAGCGCCTATCAAACGATCGGTTCCAGATTTTTTATTTTTATTGAGACTATAAAGATGCTTTTACGGTAAATAATTAACTCACCCTGTGAATGATACCGGCGGAGTGTAAGTGCTTGATGCCGCATAGCATTTGATAGAGAAGGTAGGACATGCGCTCGTGATCCAGATCCATCTGTATCACCTGGCACAGGTTCGCGTCCATAAGCTCCATCACCAGGTACACGTCTTGAAACTCGTCCAACGATCGTTGCGGTGTGAATGCGTTCAGAAGACCAATGATCTACGGGAGAGAGAGGGATGATTAGGTTGTTCCAGTAGCGAATTCGTTGAAGGAGAACCTTCGAGAGCAAGACTCACGTTTTTATGGTTGACCAATTTCATTAGCTTGAATTCCCTGTAGGCCCTCTTCGCGTGCGTCACGTTTTGAAAAGGTCTCGAGAGCTTCTTGATCGCCACATTTTGAGCGGTGAGCGAGTCGTACGCCGCGCTGCAACACACACGTGCAATCGAAGATCGATCGTGTCGGACGACTGGCCGTTCGAGAGACGGACTCTTTCCCCTAGTGTCAAGGTTCGGAAACCCTTCTACCTGGATCGCGAGTGCTCCAGAGGGATATTCGAGAAGCAATTCGCGAGGGAGCGTTTTGGCAATGATCGCGATCCTGAGACGCGCCAATCGTTCGAATACGTAGAATGATAATCTCTCGGAAGTAAGTCTAAGTATTACAAAAATATTCGTGTTCAATCCAGATTACACATTTATACGAGGTGTGATCAAAAAGTAAGGTGACTTTTTGAATTTCGCGGGATACCTACAGTCGATTTTCGTTTTCTTTTTTTTTCTTACGCTGGTACACTCGTCCCGAACATATGTTCACAGTTTCAGCTATATAGCATTTTTTGTTTGTTTGCGAGAAGCATGAAGGTTAGAAGTGTTTTGCGTGTTCGGCGATTTTCTGCTGTCGAGAAAAATGTGGATCAAAGAATTTGCATCAAGTTTTGTGTATAAAATGGAATTAAGTGCTCCAAAACATTTGAAATGTTGACAGTGGCATACGGTGAGTGTACTCTGGGTAAAAAAAATGTTTATAAGTGGTACAAGCTCTTCCAAGAAGGCCGAGAAGATGTTAATGACGAAGCTCGCCCTGGACGCCCCAGCACGTTAAGAACTGATTAAAACGTTGAAGAAGCGAAGAAAATAGTGTTGGGGAATCGTAGAATTACGATTAGAGAAGTTGCCGATGATGTCGGCATCTCGTTTGGTTCGTGCCAAGCAATTTTAACGGAATTTTGGAAACACAATTCATGGATTTTGCATCACGATAATGCACCTGCTCACGCATCGTTGCTTGCGAGTAATTTTTTGGCCAGAAACAACACCACGATCATGCCTCAGCCACCATATTCACCGCATTTGGCCCTGCGACTTTTTCCTGTTTCCAAAACTGAAGAGACCCATGAAAGGACGGTGATTTGCAACAATCGAGGAGATAAAGACTGCATCGTTGGAAGAGCTCAAAGCTATACCAAAATGTGCTTATCAGAAGTGCTTATCAGAAGTATTATATCTGAGGGGTATTACTTTGAAGGGGACAACATAAATACTGATGAATAAATAAATATTTTTTCATAAAAATAAAAAGTCACCTTACTTTTTGATCGCAAAAAGTATACTCGTATACTTGTGATTGCTTGATTTTAATTCCGCACTCAGTCGGGGATTTTCAAAACTAAATTCCGCAGTTAAGAGGTTAAAACGAGATTGTAATTTTTATTAAATCGTAAATTCCTGGACTTCGACGGGAAAGAATGGAACTAACAAAAGTGTCTGTCTGGCTATGCAAGTCTATGTTGTTAGGCGAAACGTTTGATGAAAAGGTGTGAAAGTATGTTGACTGAGGGCTTACCAAACGATCCCCTGGGCCCCAGAGCCGATCGGCTTCAGGTTCTGGTACCGCTTGAGTATGGTGAACCTGGTGTCCCCGACTTCGACCGTGTAAAACATGGTGGACAGCCGGGTCGTCCTGTCGGGGCCCCGGTAAGGCATGCGCCTCGGTGCTAGTCGGTCCTGCTGCACCTGCACCTCACCGCCGCTCGAGCACTCCTGGTGCACTCGACGAGGACTTACGCTCTTAGCCACTTTGGATGCGAGATGGGGAGCACTCGGCCGAAATAAGATCCAGACTCAACACCACCCCTCTTCCCTTGCACCGCGAAGGGGCGCGAGAGCACGGGCACACGATGCTGCTGCTTTCTTCACCTGCTTCGTACACCTTCGCTGCCCCTACCCCAACCCCTTCCCCAACCCCGGCCCCAACCCCTGCCCCCTTGCCCCAGCCCCTTCCCTTTTCCCAGACCCTGTCCCAGCCTCTGTCGCTGCCGCTGCCCCTGCTCGCGAATCGGCCGCGCCAGATTCGTCTGAAAAAAGCACCAAATAAACGATAATTAGTAGACTGCGGATTTGATACGTTCATGACAAAAATGGGTACGTACAATTTAAACCAGGGAACATGCAAAAAATATTTAAGTACATCAATGTGCTGGTTTCAGCTTAACAGGATAATTAAAACAAGAATATACAATTTTTATTTGGCTCCTGCGTCCCGCAATCAATGCAAACATTTTTCATTTTGCATAAAGATCCGCAGTCTAGTAAGTAGATTCATCCATTCATTACTACGCTGTTTATCGTACGTACAAGGTAGCCTAGGAAAGGTTTTCGGGGTTTCGAACCACCCTTATGGCCGACGTAGTCTTGGAACTTACAAGGGACGATTCCGAAGTGACATCAGAACATTTTAATGTGACTTTCTCAAGGGATGAAGGTAACCCTCAAAGTTTCAGGTCCGAACCACGTGTGATCGATTAAAAAGTATTTCATCGGCAGGTAATGGGTTAAAATCCACTTCTTCGTAACGAATGGGGTAGAAGTAACAGAGGCACGAATTTCGTCCGCTTTCCGACTGTGGGCCACTGTGAAGAAGACGGATGGAATGCGAAGGTAGAAAAGGGCGCTTCGTCGCGTTGGTCGTCGCAGCCTCTCGTTGGAGAGCTCGAGAAACGGTCGAGAGATCGGTCGGGCTTTCTCCCCTAGCGTTGCATCTCGTCGCGGCGACAACCCCCGGGATCAATGGCTCGTTACAGCGGACGAAAACGGCACCGTCGGAACGATAAAGACGCGAGGAGGACGGAGCAGCCGGTCGAAAGTCAACGCACCCTAAGCCCTAGCGTTCTTCTACACGCGCGGCAACCGAAAAATCGATGTTCGGAAAAATCCGAGCCCGACTACTTCATTCGACTGAACAGTAAGACAATTTCCATCTTCCTATAAGAATCTTTCTATACAGACTTTATGAAGCTGTTTATGTTGTGCGCGCGCGTCTGGTTTTATAATAAAAGTTTCTTCATAAATTTTTGATCGCGTTACACGAGTTTCTACTGCCATTATTTATACTGATCATTATTTATAAAGAAGAAGAAGTACGCGCGATTCGTTATCTTCTTGAAAGATGAGAATATCTATACTATTTCTATATGTTGTTTTACATGTTTCTTCAAAATCGCAACTTATGGCCCCGGTCTCCAGGTGTTAACTGGTCAAGCAATTTTTTAATTGGTTCGTCAATTGGCGTCTGTGGTCAGCATTGACTTAAAGAAGGTATCGATTCACGCGAAGCAGTGAGAATCGGTCGAATCCTAATACCGGCAGTAATTCTTCCTGACGTTTCTGCGATTCCGTCGCGGGGATCAAGATCGATTTCGAGGGTGCGCGATTGATCGGATCGGATCGGATCGGATTGAATCGAATCGCTCGAAGTGCATGGGACGATCTCGGTTAAGAATAGAAATTGGAGCAAAGTCGGCCACACATTCTCGGCCGCGGAAGAAAAAGAACGTCCGCTGGTCGAACGGTTTTCGTCGGACGGCCAAAATTAGAGAGGGAGAAGGAGACTCTTGCTAGCAGCCACTCGTTCCCTCACTCCCGCGAATATCTCGACGTGTGCCGTGTTCGCACACACGGGACACGCCAATTTCTCCTGCTACCTCGGGATTCCCTTGATTATTTATAGCAATCGTCGCAGACGCAAGTCACCAACGCCGACGCCGACGCCGATTCCAACCACCTTCCTGTATGCTCCGCGTTTACATCCCTTCATCCTCTGCCCCTCTCTGAATCGCGTGATTTGCATGAACCACCGCTATAAGGGAGTCTAATCGAATTTCTAACACCATCCACCTAGCATCAGATCTCAACCCTAATAAATAATGTATATCGAAAGCAGTTTTCTAATATTTTTAGGGGAACGTTGAAAAATTGTTGAAAGAAATGCACTAAGCGGATTCCCGGTTCGCTGCACAAGGGTTAAGATGTGGCGTTAAATCAAATAGATAAATATTGACTTACACCAATTTTGTATTAGCCCTTTGCAGTGAAAGCTATTTTAAGTCGAAAATTAATTCATTTATATCCATTATGGATATGAAATTGATATAATACCTCATACAACACTTAAATTGTAGTGATTGATTAGATAACAACATGTTTAATAATCTAAACAGTATTGTGAATAGTGGTAGAGCAATTTTGAGTGATGACTCCGTATTTCTAGTGGTACGTAACATCGGGTTGTTCGGAAGGGTCTCAACTAAATGATTCAAAGACGACCGTCTGCGCGAACGATTAGCGAATTTCGGTGAGGTTTTCGCGAAACGGCACGGTGCGACGCCGCATCGCGTCGGAAGTCGAGTGCACGCGAACCACGTGGAAAGCATGCGTCGGTAATTTAGAGGGCGTTCTCTCGAACCGAGTCGAGACCAAACCAGACTAGACCAGACGAGACGAGACGAAAGGCGACGCGACGGTCCCAAATACTCGACTTTTGCTGGCCTTGCCGGCCGTTCGAAGACGTCTACAAGGATGCCAATGGACCCGGTGCGTTCCTCTCTCCGCCATCGGTGGTTGGATGCTCTCCAAAGCTCTGCGAGCACCGTCGTCGTCGTCGTCGTCGTCGACCGTCGTGTCAATCCGAGAAAATTCGCCTGGCTGTTCCTCGCGCGAGCATAATTCACAGGATAAGCGGGATCCGAGGGAGTTCGGATCCGAGGGAAGACGTATGGCCCGGCTCACTATGTTTTAAGGATCTCGTTTCCGTCGAGAAACAGCCCGTCGACGAGACACGGTCCCGTGGAATTGAAATTTCGGAGGACTTCAATCTCACAAAGTGAAAGTTCGGGAGATGCGATCCGCGGCTTTAGTATCGATCCCTGCACGTATACTCACCATAAACGAGCGGCCATCGCGGACGTTCCGATAGCTGCGATCCCCGAAGTCAGAGGAATCTGCAACAGACAATAACACACGTCAGCATTCAGTAATGCGAACTGTCGGATCTCAAGTCCTACGCAATTTCATTCAAATGGTTTCTCGGTTGTATGCCGAGAAATTCTACCTCACTTTTATTTTACGTCAGAGTTTAGATGCCTGTTCTTCGTCAATAGACCAACAGTCTATTATAGTCGTATTGTATATTAATCGTTCTAGCAAACTGGAAATAATACGACAGCATTTTTAAATTTGATAAATGTCCATAGATGCGTCAAACCAACAATTACTTCTCCAGAGGAGATTAACACTGAGCCCGTCAAACGCTGAAAGCTTTTATCTTACAAAAACGACAAGAACACTGTATTTATTTAGATTAGGTGCAATCCTCGGTACAATATGCGCTTGAATAAAGAATCGAAGATTTTACCGAGTCATTTCCCATGGAAGCATCCTCACAATTTCAACAATTGTAACGCGAAAAGGAATATGAAACCAGCAGCGGTAGGTTTACCAGGTTTGTATACACAAAGTAAATCATTTTACTTTTTTACAGTGCGTCACGCTGTCTCTGTTCATCCACAATGCATCGATCATCGAAAGACAGAAGACAGAAAGAGGACGAGACGAATCGGAACGGCCCCCGCGTGAAACCGAGCGCTGCGAACCCAAAGGAGAGGCCTTTGATCCGGCAATTAGCTTTGTCGTCTTCTACTTTTACTTTCTACGCTGTTCTTCCGTGTTCACACATTTTCGCAAGCAAATTCACGGCAGGAAAGTTGGAAATTCGCGGTGTTCGCAATTTCTTTGATGAGTGAGAGTAGATCGACGCAGGATCCAGAACGAGCCGGCGACCGTGAACAGAGCCGGGAAAACGTCGATTCGGATATTAAATTTTCTCGGTACAGCGGCAACGCGTATTTCCCAGAGGGCGAGAATCTGCTTGCCGGCACAATGGCGGACGCTTTGTCGCCAGCCGTTTCTTCTCCTACCGATATACCACCGCCCAGGTCCCCTTTTATTCGCGACCGAGTAATTGCGACGTCTCCTGAAACCACCGACGCTTCATTTTTTCCGGGACGCGAATTCATTCGCGTAATTGAATCGCGTCTCGTTCTCATTCTCGTTTCCGCCCGTCCACCGTGAAAACCAGTCCGCGAGAAATAGAAAGAGATAGGGGATGGCTCGAATCGATCTCTCGTATCGAGGTAATCCGAAAAATTAGAGCACGATGAATTCTGACATCGACACGATTCGCGATTCCGCTGTGGCACTGTGATTCGACCGGCCGATCGGGCAGCAGTTCGTTAAGATTTTAGGACTACATATTTGAAAGTTAATGCATTTTCAAGGTAAAGTAATGCTCTTTGTTGAAAACAAAATTCTATACAAATATTTAATAGTTCGGCAGAGCTTGCAAAAGAAAATTAGTAATTTTTTCGATCGAAAATCATATTCACAAAATGTTCATTTTTACATGCTTGTTCTAACTATAATTTCTATTAAATTTCATTAATGTCGATATTTTCGGCATTGCTAAACATTTAGGCAACAATGTAGATGCATCGATGCCAAAGATTGACTGCGGATCTTGAAAGAGTTACAAGAACTTAATGAAAAGGATTAATCATTACAAACATTGTACAGATACCATTTTCCGTGTGTTAATTTCGTTGAATTCGTCGCCGAGTGCAGATTAAGCCATCCAGCCGCGAAAAACGACACGGACCACTGTGCGTGCCGTCGAAATAACAGAACGACGCGACGACGACGCTGACGGTTCGCCGTCCGGTTCAGCGAGCGTTCGGCTAACCGTCGCCTCTTATTTAACGCCGACGAAATCTAGAGAGCTCTTCGTTAATTCCGTCGTCGGTGCACGACGTCTCGCGACGTTAAAACATTGCTCGAGAGCCCGTTTTCGTTTTCGCGCGAGCTTTCGAGGCCGTGTTTAATCGCATCTCGGTTGGCCAGTCGAACACACTTGTTCCTCGTGCAGATCGGAGCATTTCAAACTTTTTCTACACAGTTTTGCTGCCACGGTGGCCACCGGTGTTAAAATTCAATGTTAATTACCTTGATAAACAATGAGTATTGCCAAGAACGCTCACACATGGGTCAGCTTATTTTTGTTTTAGATTCGCTAGGAAAAGGATTTCAAACAATTATGTCCAAATCCACAAATGGATTAATGGATCCCTTAAATCGTATTATTGCGGACTCTACCTCGCTATATCGTAATATTGACTTTTTCAATGGGTCGTTGCAATCATTCGAGAGACAATTGCGTACAATTATACGTTAATTTAATACCTGTATTCTTACAGCTTACGGCATGTCTAAGTAATTTCAGGTTAAGACTTTCATTTTTATTTTTATTTTGTATTGCAAACATTTGTTTAAATGGATTTCGGTCCGTACATAATAATAATAAAAAGTTTCATTAAAATCGACGACCACTATGACCTCTCTTTGTGAAAATCAGTGTAGTTATTGAAATACGGAACGAAATAAATTATAGTATAATTTATTCGGTTCGTCGCATTATCGTCGGATTAAGACTTGTTTCCCACGTGTTTTCGTCTTTGTCGTTCATGCGTCAGAACGTCACGTGACTAATCCGGAAGTGGTGGGGAGAGAGGGTAACTTTTTCCTCATAATTCGAGCAAATTCCGCTGACCTGGTGTGAAATCCCTGGCCGATTCACCGTGGCTGGTCGAATCGATCGCGAGGATAATTAGCGCCGATCGGTATTCCAGACGTCGCGAGGAACGGTTCAGCTCCTCGGACGTCGAGGATAATTGACAGCAAGGTGACAGAGGGAGTCGACGTAGGAGAAGACGTAGAAGACGTAAGAGACGTAAGAGACGTAAGAGACGTAAGAGAGACGTGGGAGAAGACGTAGAAGAGGCGGCGGTAAGAGGCGCCGCGCCGAGAAATTCGCCCGGTTCGACGACCGAAATTTCGAGCAGACGAGAGGCAAGAGTGGCTCCGCTGGTGGAACGCGAATAATTGTGCGGCCGCCGGGCGAAATGGTCCGTAAACGACGACCGGACGGGATCGTCGTTTCGACGGAGCCGACGGACACCCGCGGAGAGAGATCCTTGCACCGCGCCGCGAATAAGCGAATAAGCGGTCGCGACGATAATTGGCGGACGGTAGACAAGCTTCGCGTGACAAGAGCCACGGATTTGCACGGTACCGCAGAAACTTCCAACGTGGCCACCCACCTCGTACGCTTCCGCGAATATTTCGAGCTTCGCACACCGTCGACCACGAATCGACCGGTCGCCGAATCCGAACTGTCGGATGCACCACCGAAATATAACCGTCCACTGTTTTATTAACGCCACCGAATAATAAATGATGCCGGTTGATGCGTTTGAAATGTCCGATTTTAAAATTCAAATGTTGTGAAGCGTTTCCATCAAGGAGTCCTCTTTTAGCCAGCAGATTTATCAATTTACTGATCTTCAAGGACCTCCATCCGGTTCTCGTGTCGATATCTCACTTCTCTTTTATATATATATATATATAACGCTTGTCGTTAACGTGTGTGATTTCCTGTAATTATTGAATTAAGAAATCTTTTACATTATCGGCAGAATACGTCGATTACAATAGAGCTTTCTTTGATCGATAGAACTGATGTAGGATGAGTGAACTGATTGATGAATTTCGAAAAGAGGAGACGCTGACGACCAAAACATACATATCGTGATCCGTGGTCTCGATTACTCAACTAATTAATGCTTCGATCAAAGGAGCGCGATGAATAGTTTCGCATAAACACGTAACACCTCGACGATTAGAATGGGAGAATCGATGACGCAGGTCGTGGAACGAGAGAAAATTATTACAGAGTCCGATGACGCAAATACAGTTCGACACCTCATTTCGCGAGAGCGGTGTTCTTTCGCTCGACTTACCAGTTACCGGTTACACAATCCGCGTGCTAACGAGTCGCGAGAAAGATGCTCCCTCCGTCGCGGAATGTTGCTAATTGGCCGAAAATAAATGCCCGGCTCGAACGACTTTTCTCTCCTCTCCTCTCTCTCTCTCTCTCTTCTCTCTACGGGAGAGCTTGGACCGCGAGCCTCTCGTCGGTGCTCGCGTTTCTCTTCCGTCTCTCCTTCGCGATTCGTTACTTTGTCTCGGTTCTCGCGTTTGTCATTCCCCGACGCGACGCGAGTCGTCGCTCGAATTAGGTGTCGTCGCGCGTCGCGTCGCGTCGGGACGATCGCATTTTCTCGAGGAGAGCCACTAGAAAGAGACGAACAAGACGGGCCTCGAAATCACCGCTTGAGAGCTGTTCTAATAGCGATTTCGATGCTCGGATACGATCGTGGAGAGTCATTATTCGGGGAACCGTTTCCGGAGCCGATGTGGCTATCGATATTGAGATTGGAAGCGTAACAGATAATGGCTGGTCATCTCGCTTCTTCGTTACCATTATTACGATCAACAGGATAAAGGTTCTTCATAACCGCTTGAATAGCTATTGCCAGAAACGACCGACCGGAATCTAGCCGCAATTAACTGTTGAATTTCATATGAAACTGTGTTAGGTGCGAGGAGGGTTGCCATCTATAAAATTGCGAACCCGGGACGAACGGCATAAAAACCACGGAATCTTCCGTCCGAAGTTATCACATTACCGACCGGTGATTATTGCATAATTTTGGAAAATCTATGGTACATGGCTAAACACTTTTTAATGGAACAGCAATCTTCATTGCAACAGCAATTTTCATGGTGAACTAACAAATCACCCTCAATAACGCCATTTAATAGTTTCATTTAAGATTTCAATGTAAAAGAAAATTTCTATACTTTATTTTGGTACAGCACAACTATTGAAAATCCTATTAATAGGCTTCCGGTAGGTAAAATGTTAAGTTAGATATGATACCATAAAGACAATTTTCGGACGGGAAAGTCGGGCAATATATATTTATTTATTGCGGTAATTGTTGCGACGGCGACACCGAAGGTCAACCGTACCTTACCGTTCCTCCAGGTGATAAAACGACATACCTGGAAAGGATATTTTCAACAGCTAAAAATCGCATAACGCAATCCGACAAATTCGACCCCGACAGATGGACAGCACATGCGACCGATCCACCGAAACGACGAGCCGATTTACCACGATAAATCACGCCATTGACGACCGAAGACAATAGCAACAAATTTCCTGACAGTTCCCACTTCTCAACTTAAAACTCCTCCCAATGCACACACGTTCAATTACAAAACGCTACATTTTCCCACCTAAATCCACAATCAACCAATCACGAAAAAACCGAAGCGACGATGGACAGGACGCGACGAGACAGAATCAGAACAAATCGAGAAAGCGCAAAGACGAGACTGACTATTCTATCCGTCCATACATATCTTGAAATTGCGAACCATCATAGTGTAATATAGTGCAATAAAGTGTATTATACATCCAAGGTGCACAATATCATTCACGACATATTGAGAGAAGGCGTCGACAGTCAAACATTCTTTGCCTTCGTATACAGTAATTATCAGTAGATAGGAACCATTATTTAATGAATTATAGTGCAAATTCCAGATCGGTTCAAGAGTTGTAAGAGTTATAAGAAAGGTTCTAATCACTGCAATTATAAAAGACATCATAGGACAAGGTGTTAGTACCTTTATACAGCAGTTTTAAACAATAATTTTTAACAGATACAGCAGATACAAATGTTCTTTTTCCTCATAGAACAAAATGAACGACAAAGACGTACTAATTACTGTAATTGTAAATTACACCGTAGATGAAGCTGTTACCCTTGTGCAGTAGTTCGAAAGAGTATTTTTCGCACCATTGCACAGTGATCGATTCCTCAATTCTAGGTGGACAAAACGGTAAATTTGATCAACTTCAAATATCTTCGCTTGCGTTCTATTTTGTTTATAAGAGAACACAAAAATTTGACTTTTGTCCAGAATCGAGGAATCGATCACTGTGCATTGTTAAGCCCAGGTCGAAACAATGCAGATTCTGTTTCGGAACGCGTTTGCGTGTTCGCGCGTCGCTCAACCATAGAAACAGGAGACCCGGAGGACCACGTGGAAACCCATTAACTCTACTGCAACTGTGCTCTCGTTCCTCTTCCTCTACCTTGTCCTCATTCGAATTCGAATCCGATCCCGAATTCGATCGAACGGATACACGTAGACACTCGCATCGCGCAGACACCCCGTTGAACAAGTCTCCCGAGGATTTCGCTAAACCAACCCAGGCCACCCGACGATTTGGCACCCGTCACGTTCCTCCTCCACCTCCAACTCCTGCCAATTGCTCGTCATCCGTCGCAGCGCAACGGCAGAGAAATCCCACGTTTTTCACTTCCGTTCTCGTTCTGGCTGTCCCTTTTTCTCGCCTCCCTTCCTCGGAGTTGGAACGAAGTCCAAATTTCCAGAATGCAAGGATGTTGCATAAAACGGCCAGTACAAAATCCCGCAGAATCATTCTCCGTTCGACCTGATTTTCTCCCTTGATAACATGTACGAACAAAAAGAATGTCGGTTGTTCAATCCTCAGGAGCATGGTATTTTTCTATCTATTAACATGCTTGTCGTCCTTAATCAAATTTACTTCTTGGTCGATGGAAACCCCTCTTGAAATATGAAGACGATAAAAATGAAGATCGAGTTCACTGATAATCTGTACAATTTTCATCGCTGTACCTACCTAACAAAGAAGTCGGTTCAGTCATTTCCTATGAAAGCGTTTTCTCATTCGACCGTGGCACAGTGGGGTACTTGATCCGAAGAGTCGGAAAAACTAATTCGTTTGCAATTATTAAGATTGTAAAGATGCTTCTCTGAGAAATTATTTACCAAATTTATTTATTTCGGGATATAATATTGGAAAAATGGCCAAAAATTTGGATAGACACATGCTTGTTATGTTTATAAAATAATGCGAAATAGGTATTTCTAGAGCTCCGTAAACCTAGTGTTAAATGGGTTCATTAACGTCGACTATAACTATAACTATAACTATAACATTATGAAATCAAAAATGCTTTTTAATATTTAAAAGTTCAAAATGATCTTTAGTTTTTGTTGAAAAGAATTTCTTTTCTTTTGTAGAAGAAGATAGACGAAATAAAGTTTCATTGACCTCCTGCTTCTCCCAATGCAGGACATTTTTATTTTAGATCCGCCGTCTAGCGATAATCCACTGTGAGTGACAAGAATGAGGAGCGGCTGAGAGGTGAGATTAAAAAATGAACGAGCACGTCGCAAACTTTCGACAGCAGAGTCGTTTGAGCGCGAAGAGCTTCGGAAAAGGAGAACCGAAAATCAGAACAGGATGAGATACATCGATCGTATCGTGAAAGAAACCATTCGTAAACGAATTCGCGTAGAACCGTCGTTTCTGGGACACGCCCTAGCTAGAAATTCGACAAGCTCGACTGTTTCCTGGCAAACACCGAGAGGCGAGCGCGGAATTCTCTGTTTTTCGGAATTTCCCGGTAAATATTTGTCGATGATAGGCTGGTACGGCGCGCCTGCGTCCACCTGGCCGCGACGATCGTTACACCGTTATCGACGATACGTTATCGATAAGGTTTATCGATCGTACGTCAAGAATTCGTGGTAAGATCCCGCGCGCGGAACCAGTCCGGAACGAGTTCGGAATGAGCCTCCAGCCCCGTCGAGAGCGAAATGGAGTAAAAAGCAGAGCCGTGAAGCGAGATGGAATAAAGGCTGGAGAGAAAGGAGAGAGAGAGAGAGAGAGAGAGAGAGAGAGAGAAGAAGAAGAGACTCGTTGCAGGGAGGAGATGAAAGACGAAAAAAAGAAAGAATTCTCGATTAGTCGGACGCGAGCGCGCGCGCAGCTGCCGCCTAGCTCTCGGTTATTTGCATCAAAGCCCTCCTGCTCTTCCTCCTCCAGCTACCGTCTCTTTTCTCTTTCCCTTTCTCTTTCTCTCGTCGACGTCCCTTCCGGTATCTAGGCTGTTCCTCCTACTCCTCTTCTTCTTCCTCTTCCTCCTCGATCCTCCTCCGCCAGCAGCCAGTCTTTTCAACCGAACAAACCGTTCCCTTTTTTTCCTCGTTCGTCTAGTCTCGCGCGTATGCGGCGAAAATTACTCGAGGCACCAAATCCAGCCTCTATCTCTCTCTATCTCTCTCTACATCTCTCTCGCTCTCGCGAGTAGACCAGACACTGCGTGCTCGAGACCGAGGAGAATCGGGAACGAACTTTTCCGGAAAAAAATCAAAGAAAAAGGGCTGAACCCACCCGGCTACGGTTAATTAAGTAAAAGCCCTACCCGCTTTCGGGAAACCCTCGACGAAACCGCGACTCTGTCCAATACCCTCGTGTACGGTAGCGTTAACACGGTCCAACAACCTCGTAGATTCAATTCCGACGAGAATCGTGCAATCGGTTTGGCGAATTTCTATGAGACCGATTCGTTTGGTTACGTCGCGAAGAGTGACGCTTTTACTATCAGCGATTCTGAAACCGATCTGAAAATAACTGTTATGAGATTCTGACTTAAACGGTAACGAAGAACCTTCATCTGGGACTTTGGTTCATTTTAACCGTTCGAGTCCCAAGGGGTATTGAAAAAACTCTGTCGAAAAATCCCGAACAGCGCGACCGTGCTTTCTCTAAATGAGTAAGAAAGAACCCAAGCGGCGCGATGGCGCTTCTTTTATTTTATGTCTGCACCGTCAGTTGTCCACAGCGCTCGAAATGTACTGGGATTTTTCGACACAAAGTCTGAAGTAGCCCGATCGCGCTGCTTGGGACTCAAACGGTTATAATCGAATGATTGTTGCCAGCGAATGTACAATCGTGCGAACAACAGTCCTGTGGTGATCGAGATAAAAAATGAATGGTCTTATTTTTACCTTTCATGAAGAATGTTTTTTCAAGTCCCGAGATTATGAAAATATGTGAACGATTGACAATTTTATTTGTCTCGACAGCGAGAATACATTTCCATTGAATTGTGTTTAATCTCATTGGGGGAAAAAATTTTCATTGGGGAAAAATACCACAGCAAAAAATACACCCGCAGTAATAGGTACATTTACCCTAGCGATTCCAAAATTGTTTCGCATTGTGGTAGGACAAGTTTTAGTGGCTCCGAGTGGCCATTCGAGCGCAAACGGTTCGAATAAGCGGGCGTATCGAGCTTCGATGCATCTTGCTGTAGCTTCCGCTCGGTCTCCTTTCGTTGTAGCAAACGGAAACCGATAAAAGAGATTTCCGAAGCGATGGACGAGGAGATCGGCTCCGGCTCGAGGACAATTTATATTATATCGTTCGGAACGTGCCGCGGAAACGCATCGTGCAATCTAGTCGCGTCGCGACGCGTAGCGTCACGTCGATTCCTCTTTCTTGTTCTTCCGTAAAACGCGTTTACGTGCTCGGTCAGAAAGTCGCGGTGGGATTCGACGGTGAAGAGAGAAAAAGAGAAAGAGGAATAAAGAAAGAGAGAGAGGGAGAGTGAGACGGGACTCTCCAAATACCCAGGGATTTCTTCCGAGAGAGGTGGGGCACGTCGTTAAAAGAGTCTCGAGTGCATCCCCTTTAATTTAAAATGCAAATTTTTCCCGAGGAAACGGAACAAGAGGTGGATTTTCTTCGAGAAAACTAGCTGCTACCGTTGCCCGCATACTCTAGCGACGGTAGTTCTACGCTCTTCTCTTTGTTCGATCGGTTTTCCGAGGCGAGACAACGTAACCGAGCTCCTCTAACGATCTCCCTTCTGTTATCCCGCTCGCCTTGCATCTGCTCCTTCACCTTTTCTCGGCCTGTAATCGAAAACCGATACTCGATGAATCCTATCGCCGAACTGGCCTCGCGAAAATCGTCCCGCTCCGACCACGGGAACAGAAGGAAACCGGAAGAGTCGCGGCGACGCGCGACGGGAGCGCCTCCGTTCTCGCGAAAATCGATCGCGCGAAACGAAAATTAGCACGAGTTAAGGCGAGAGCACGTTTGTGTCGCGTACCATGTGTTGAAGATGCAGCGAGGCCCGGTTGTATTGTACAACACAGCAGACGCTCTTTATTATAAATTTAACCCTCGCGTCAATAACCAAAATATTCTGCAATATTTTTACACCTCGAATGTATCTGCGAATTTTTATGAAAAATAAAACTTTTCTACCGGAATTGCACCAAACTGAAATTGAACGAAAACTTTATTTTTTTAATACCGTTGATAGATTTAATGTAACGTAACAGCTTTAAATTAAACCTACTACATTTCTGTCACAAACGCATAAAATCCGGTGTCTAGCGATCTGAATCCAATATCCGAATGAAGAACAGTTTCTGCACGGGCTGGTTTCGGACTGGAAATCGGGAAACGCGTGCCGCGTTGCCGAAAATTGCGAACCCGGAAAGGAAAGAGAAACGAGGAGACTGGTCCTCCCTTGGCGAAAGATTTCGCAGACGGTGGCGGGACTTCAAAGCGAGGCGACGTTGGACGAGGTTGGACGACGCCGGGTTTCTCGGAATGCTTTACGGACCGTCGGGAGATGTCCGGTGGCTTCATTTGTTGGATTTAGAATGAATTATCGGGGTATTAAAGTGGCACGGAACGAATAATGCTCTCTCGCCGCTGATGTACGACGTATCCCGTTCGCTACTCCTTTTTTCTTCTGGCATTTCCTTCTTCCACTCCGCCTCCGCCTCTTTCCCTCTCTCTCTCTCTCTCTTTATTCGGATTTCTCCGAGAGAACAGCTTCTGCAGAACCGCGAACAGTCTAGCCGAGCGAACGCATCGATAACAGTTGTCGAGACGTAAAAATCAATGTCGAGGAGCAACGAGAGCAGCGTTCTGCTCCCAGTCTTGGGAATCTGAATCTCGTCTTTAGAATATGTGCTATATCCAATTATTCATTGTGGCGTATTAAGTCGTTTATCGTGGTATACATGACTGTTGATTACCCTGCTAGGTAAATTAACTCTCTACGCATTTACTCGCAAATCGGCGAGGTTCGTACAGAAAGGTACGTTTCGTAATATATTGTACGGTTTTAGAAATATTGTTGATCATCTACTACATCAAGGAGAAAAGAAGAAAGCTTGCGCATCCACTCACCAAATTGTCCGTGCTCCTGTCGTGTTCGCGACACCTGAAACAGAACGAAACACGTTTAATGTTAGTCCAGCCGCCTCTTTGTTCAGGCAAGAAGTTAATTTAACCCTTTGCACTCGAGTGGCGACTCGGAGGCGCCACTAATAATTCTGATACCATTATTCAAAATATTTCTTGCATCATTAAATTTGTATTTAATATTTTAATAAACCGCTGACGAAAATAAACGAGGTATTATATCAGTTTTATATCGATAAAACTAAGAATATCATATAAAATGGAAATATTTTAGGCCAGAAGAAAGATTCGGTTTTCAAAAATTAGAATAGCACCGAGTGCAAAGGGTTAATTCATTTAGCTTTTCAGAGTTAGCCAACACAGTGTTCAGATCACAGTAATCGGCTACAGTCGAACAACTCGGTGTTTAGCTTGCAAGCGTCAGAATCAGTCAAACAATTAAGTTAAAGTCAACCAGCTGAGTATTCATCTTTCAATCTTCAGATACAATGAAACAACTTCGATCTTTGAGTCGCGGGGACCGAGGCCATGTTGCTCGATCAGAATTAGATCCTTAACACTCGTTTCGTCCCCAGGAAGGTTACCGAGACGAAAGCGTTAGCGGGCCGATCGAGGGACACCGGGTCCGCGGCGAAAGGGTAAGTTTGCGCATCGACGCTCTTCCCGTTCGCATAAAATTATTGCCGGCAACCATGCCCCCGGCATCCGTCGAGTCCTTCGCTCGCGACTATCGATCCTGCTTATTTATAGCGAAACGAGAAAACGGTAACCCGGTCGTCGTGCTCCTACCTCGCCCGAGGAAACGAACCCGCGAGAACCGGAGCTGTCTCTCCTCGTCCACGTTTCGTTCGCGAATTCTTTCCTCGCGGATTCGAACGATTTCGCGCGATCTTCCACGATTCTGGATACTCTCTTTCCAATTTTTGAATCTCCATCGATGGACGGAACGATAGCATGCTCGTGAGCAGAGGATTTCACGCATTTATGACACAAATGAGTAGATCAAACTTAAAACAGTAAAATTTGATAATTAAAGCAAGTGGTTTAAAGTAAAATGAATTAAAGTTTATCGATCAAGTATAAAGTGTAAGCAAGTAAAACTAGACGAACAACATTTATTAAGAGAAAAGAGAACAATACACAGAACAATGAGACTCATTCGATGGCCAACAGTAGTATACGCGATGTGCTTAAAGAAATTTTCACTTCGAAATATTCAAAGAATTGATTGGTACTGTTGTATCGTTCTCAACTGAATGAAATTATTAAGAAAAGGAGGAGACAATTGAACGGTAGATCGACAACGTGAATTTCTCAACAACGGCGGTACAGAATAAATGCACGAAAAGTTTCAGTAAAAATGTCAAGTTCCGAGGAATATTTTGGGAAGTCTCGGTCGAAATTGTAAAAAGAACAACGAGCGACTTTGTTGCCAGGTTTCGCGCGTGGCTTCGCGCGAGGAAGATCGTGCTATCTTTCGTCGAGCCTCTACGAAAATATCGGGACGACGAGTGCGCCGGAAGGTCCGAATTGTCAGCGGCAATGTATCTCAGCCGAGTTAAAGTAACGACGCTCTAAGCGGAACCGAGATCGTACACGAGGTTTTTCTGGTCGAGCAGGCAAGAGACAGTCGCGAGGCAGCCGCGACACAGGCGCGTGCGCGTCCATGTTTACGCATCGGGGAAAAAGACGAGCAAAGGCCGACGTCGACGACGACAACGACGACGACGACGCTGTACCCGTCGCGACGTACAGTGTCTCCAGAAAGTATCGGCACGCGGAATTTCAATTTTCGAAAAAATTCCACATACCTACACCGCTGTCTAAGAAAAGAATCGAACAATGATGAACTTCTGTTCAAAATTTGAAACATTCTATAAGAATCGGAAAATTTGTTCAGTGACTGAATCTACCACGAACTTGAAGATCGACGCTTCCTCTTTGCAACGATACTTCGGAACTTGATGTACGATTTTTTTTTAACAGTTTTATAAAAGGAAACGAGGTCGAAATTCAGAGTTCTGTAAAGTCATTTTTAAAAAATCGCGGATGACATTACGATTTTAGTAATGACTAAAACGTATTCGTAATTGCTAGACATTTCGGAACATTTCGGGAAGTACAAGAGAAACAATCAGGTTTGTTCGGAAGTCGAGCGAGCTAATACTTTTTGCAGCCACTGTAAATTAACTTCTTCTCTTGACCTTCGCATTTCTCCGCGTCTCCGCGATTACCAGCCCGCCAAAACAACGGTCCACGTTTAAAACAGAGAATCTCTCGTGTCGCCACGTCGTTTTCCGGTGATCGATATCGCTGTGGCGAGAGTCGCAGCTCGCGCGAAATAAATCGCGAAACTCGACGGCGACCTCGCGGCGCGATGGCGTTAACGCTCGAACGAGATTTTCAACGAACCGCAAAATTGGCTACGCGAACGTAAAATCGATACGAGCTCGGGAAGATGGCGGGAACGTCAAGAAAATTTAGTCCTGCACGTAATTGGTTATTCGATATCCTTGGAAATTCCGGTAGCCTGGTCTTTGATGAAGAACCGGAGGCATCGCGCACAGTCGTGTCCCGTCGTTGTAGAACAAAAGTGGAAAAATCAACTTCGGTGTTTTAACACCAGAGATACAAGCATTGCAATTTTTTGAAGAACTGTTAAAACTCAAAATTGTTGGATAATTTTAATAACCGAAGATGTCAATATATGATTTCTCCTCTATCAAAATCATTAAGGGAAGAAACAACATTCGCTTCAGTTTCTTTATCTTGCAATCGATGCAGATAATTTTTATTTTACACACAAAACCGCAGTCTAGTCATCAGCATTGTTCTTCGTGAAACGTTTAAATGTTGTTCGTCTATTTTGCCATGTTTTTCTTATTACGACCACTTGAAACATCTATCCTGTGACACGCTGCATATTTGGTCGATAAACTTTACTTCATTTTACTCTGAACCATTTTATTTCCAAATCGACCATGAGATTCTGCAGTCATCTGATACGTAGTTGGAGGTTTTTCGAGGGATAAATAGGCACGGTTTCGCATGTTCGCATGCGTTGTCGCGGTGTATAATTCTACGGAACACCCCTAACGAGAGCAGCGACAACGCGCGACTAAATCCTACCCTTCGAGGGCAGAGGGTGAGTGTCCCGAGGGTGCGACAAGCTCGGCCAGCCGTATTAACCTATCGAGGTCGGGGCTCACGATATCTCTTGGCTTAGGCTAGCGAATGAGCGAGCGAGAATGAGGGAATCAGCGAGTGAGAATGAGCGAGCAACAGTGAGTGAGCGAGTAAAAATGAGCGAGTAGAGTGAGCGAACGAGCGAGTAAAAGAGTGAGCGAATGAGCGAACGAGCAAGTACGCTATCTCTTTCGCCCCCTTTTTCCAACCTCGAACCCCCGAGCTCGTGTACACTTGTTCGTCTTCCCGATCTTTTCGTTTCCCTCGAAGACGAGAGCAGCCGAGAGGAGAGGAGAGGAGACAAGATGAGACGGGCGCAGCCTAGCGGAATAACACATAGTTTACCAACTAATAACGCCGCTCGACGAGATGGCATCCGTTAAGAGCTTATTACCCTACGCTTCTCTTGCTCGCCCGACGTCGTTCGTCCTCCGAGAGACGACTTTCCATAAATCATGTTCGTCGAATCGACGCGACGCGGAGCAGGGGTGTACAAACCAGAATGCAAATAAGTGTTCCGTCGCGTCGTTACTACGCGTCCCCGCTCCTCTCGCTCGACCATGATGGTAAATTGGAGTCGGTCATACGACGAAAGTGAAAAAGCCAATTTTCATATCGTAACACGATTTTAGTCGCGTTGAGAATTAGAGTTGAGTAGGTTACCGTTGAATTCGCGAGATTTCTGCGATGAATGCATCGTTGATTTGAGATTCCGAACAGGAAGAACAAATAGGAATTTTTATTTTTACACGCTGAGAGCGTAAAGACCTAGAACTAGACATTCGCAACGACGTAACGCACGCCGAATGAAATCGATGAAACGAAATCCTATTTGTATTCTGCAACCGAGGAAAACAATTTTTAGATTGCATAAAGATCCACAGTCTAATAGTCACTATTCGGTGGTTATATTTTTCTCTCTTTCTCTATGTCGTTTTCAGCTCGCTGTGCCGATATCGCCGCGAATATCGTAAACTGTGAATGTCGATCGCGCGCTAGCACGGCTGCTCGATAACCAGAAGGGATTATCTTTTCCACGTACACCTGGGTTTCTTCCAGCACGGTGAGAAACGAGTGTGGAGAAGGTGTAAAAATAAATCAAATATGTGAAAACCGTGTAAAAGTAAATAAGACGCGTTAAAAGTCGTTTAAAGCTAAATGACACGTGTTCGATCTCTCCCGGTCGCCCGAGGTCGTCACTTTTGCTCTTCTTGATCTTGGCAAACTTTCTTAACGAACGGTACTTGCATTCACTTTATTTTAGTAAACGTGCTTTCCAAAGATTTAAAGATTCGTTTTCGAAAAAGAACGGTCGAAAGAATTATAGAACTTTTTAATACGTTCCATGTAAAACGAGGAACATTTTTTCGAAAAAAACCATCTGACATTTGAAGTTCTGATGAGAAGAGATAAAGAAAAGTTCGCGAAAGTAAAAGTTTTAATTTGAATGGAACTTCTGAAACAGAAAACGTGAAAATTTGTCCGTAACAGGAAGAGGTATTTTGCGTCACGGTATTAAGAAAGTTCGCAATCAATGTTCCCCTTATGGACGTTCTTTTATTAAACGTTCGAAAATAACTTATTTCCATGGAACTTTCCTTACGCAGGTTCTGAAATTATGTACTTCGTGCACAAACATTTTTCAAAGCAGTTCCTAACGCTTTTTCTGGCTCGATTGCGTTCCGTAAAAATTCTACAGGAACAGATACGCTTCTAAGCGGAACATTCAAGTTCGAACACAATTTCCTAAATTGAAACAAGATCAAACACACTATTTCGATAAACGGGAAACTGTTTTTTTTTATTTCTTTTATATATTACGTTCCATAAAATTTCTATAGGAACAAATATACTTCCAAACGAAATATCCAAATTCGAATATAATTTTTGGAGAAACGTGGGACAACAATTTATTTGAATCGCGGGTTTTAAATCGTCTGGCTATCGAGCCGAAACGACAATCGGTATAACCGAATCC
Organism: Lasioglossum figueresi; assembly: GCA_028455805.1. NCBI lineage: Eukaryota > Metazoa > Arthropoda > Insecta > Hymenoptera > Halictidae > Lasioglossum > Lasioglossum figueresi. The sequence goes on along the minus strand of CM052200.1, from coordinate 16,784,978 downwards.
TAATCGTCTCGAGCGTAAAGTTATGGTTCCGAGAGCTGTCCGATCGGAGCGGATATCTCGCTGTGCTAAGGTCGCGACCAATTGGGTGCTCGATCGATTCGAGATTCGAGATACGAGATTCCCCCGCGAGGAAGAACGGAGCCCCGAAGCCGATAGAAACGGCGAGCGGATGAAAGGGGGAGATTCGAGGGCGGCATTTACGGAAGTTTCGAGCACTCGGTCGAATTTGACCGATCGTAAAGCCGGCTTATACATCTTTACGCGGTACGTAAAAGCGGATTAAACGGCGAGCGCACCGCTCCGTTCCGCTTTGCTCGAGGGGAACGTTCTTCGTCCTCTGGAGCAACATGATCTTGCCACCGCATACTCGCCCTTGGCAAACAACAAATTATTTTGCGGCTTACAGCGTTGCAAAACCCTGTACGATGATTACTTATCGCTGATTACTTATTTTTAAAATACGAGATAACACGTTCGGTAACAAACATTGATGACATCGCATTCGTCCGAATAATTTTCTGGATTGTACACGGAGTTCCTGTCGCTTTTGCTTATGGAAATTCCTTAAGAAAATTTCCGGTGGATACGATGTAAAAATAACACTACAAGTATTGAACAAAATGACGGAAACGATAACACTTGTTGAATATTAAAGAAATTGTTTCACTCGAAAATTTTCAGCTGCGGATGATCGATTGCGAAAAGACTATAAGAAAATTGCTGGTAAAAGTGTTAAGGTATGTTACGTCTTCTAAATCTGGGAAAGATTTACCCATATCGAATACTGAAAGGTGAATCCTGATTTGGGAGCAGGGTTCGTCGTAAAATCGCAGATCCGTCTGCGACGGGGATCGACAGAGATTCGTCTCACTCGTCTCGCGGAAAGCGTAAATCACTTGCTCGGGAGCGTCGTCTTCGCGGGGCGAGCTTTGCCAATACTCGCGAAAATCTAGTTGCCGTCCCGAGAGTGGAAGAGAAAAAGTCGAAGGAGGGTGGGAACCGTGGATGAGTATCGATTCGGCGGCACGGAGACGAGCAAAGAGAGTGATCGGACGTGAAAGTCGACGAACCGTGCGAGCGGAGACGGGTCGAGCGCGAACCTTTCAGCTCCGGAGTCGCGTCGAATCGATCCGCGGTATGTTATCGCGCCTGTACTTTTTCGAGGAACGTTTAACGCGTTCGGCTCCACTCGTACAAGCAGAAGAAACCGTCGGGAAACCTCCCAGACATTCTCTCGGAATCTGCAAATTTTCCAGCGCGACGGGAAAACGTCGGAAATCGTCGACGTTAAAATCTCGAACGAACGGTCGTCATGATACCGATCCCTTTTGGAAATGTGTCGTTTCGACGATGACAGTCGTCGATCGATGGTTTCAGAAGAGATAGTGTTATGGCAAGATGTTTTCCTCGCTCTGCCTAGACAAGACTCAGCATTCTGAACCCTCAAAAACTCTTTTGGTGAAAATGCACCGAGCTACTTTGCGATTTTAAATACTTTAAATAATCTTTTTAATATTGAACTATACGATTAGAACTTGTTCGAGAAGTTAGAGCAACTGGTTTACTACACGTGGAGAAAAGAAATTTCTTCGTCGGTGTGAACACAGGGTCAAAACTTTTCGTTATTTTTTTATAGGACTTTCACCAACTTATTTGTGGTATAACTGTACGATTAATACTGTAGCATTAAAGTATCAATGAAAAATGAAAGGGTTCGTCGTGTAAGTATTTCTGAGATTTTTACGGAACGATTGACGTCGGAGCAAATTTTTATACTAATTCCAAGTCCCCTATGCGTCTCTGGAGACGGCCAACGAGATTCGCGTATCGCAGAATGCCAAATCCCCGATTCTCTCGAGCCCGATTGAAAATTCGATGGTCGGTGGTGGTCGGTGAATTTTTGCACTGTAGGTACTGGCAGAAGAAACAAAGAGAGGAGGTCGTTTACAGAATTTGGCAACCGGCCGCGATTAGTCGTTTCAGAGAGGCCAAACAGCCTAACGAACCCGTGTACCTAACCGATGCTATCGACCAATCGATTCCTCTTTAGTTTCTCTCGTTTCAGAGTCGCGCACGTGATTTTCTCGAAAGGTACAAGATCTCGAAAGTTTGTTCGATCGTTTTTGCCGTCCTGGAAACGATTGCTTACCCTGCGAGAACAGGAATGTCGATGCCGACAGCGGCGACGACGGCGACAGCGACGACGACCACTGCACGGCACCCTCAAAGTTCTCTGCAACAGAAAAAACGCAATCGTTAATTTCTTCGATTAAATTATTATATAATGTGTTCTTTCAAACTTGAAAAAATTCTTTCACCGAAAGCCATATTTTCGAAAGTTCGAGAAAAAAATAAGTCACCGAAATGGCGTTCATTTAGACTGATAAAGAGAGAGACCACGAGTTTACCATTGAACACCGACTACTCCACGACTATAAAACTGTTTCAAGCGTTTATATATCGCGGCGCGCGGCTAATTCGTCGAAAAGTTTCCAACGAAATTCTGTGAGGCAGCTCCACTCGCTTTTTATCCTATTTGTTACGGAGAAACGGGAAGTTGTAGCTCTTCTATTTATGTTCTGCTTCCCACCAAATGGACGATCAACGGCACGAAACCGTTCCGATTCACTTCGTGAAATCCGGACGAGGCTCAAGAACCGATTGGGCTCGACCGAGCTTCTCGAGTTTGGAGCAGGTAATTTGTTCTCCTTTGGGGAAAACCGAAAGAACCGTGTCGCTGGACAACCACTTTCATAAAACAGAGTTGGAATTATGAAAAGTAGAAAGTGCTTGCATGCTGCGTAGAAAATTCAAATTATGTCTATTCACGAGCTCGTGTACGAATTCATCATAGGTGAAATTAAAGCAATTTATTTCATCCCCCGTCGTATAATGTCGAATTAACCTCTTCTATGTCGCAATGATTCAAATCGTAAGCAAATTTGACATAATCGGTCTAATAACGCAAGAACTGATCAGACAGATCATTTCATCATTCATGTAAGGGTAATGTGGCAGTTAACTAACTCAACCACGGTATAGTCTTGATCTAAGAAAACGGGAGCTTTAGGATCTAAGGAGGCAAGGTCATAAAAAATAGTAGAACTACACGATCTATAATAAAGCGCCGACTCGGAGGTTTTTCTTCGATCAAGACTGTATTAACTATTTACTTCGGAGAGTATCTTCTTGAGACATCATTCGCAACAGCACATTTCAAGTGAACAATCGATAAGTTTAAATTTCCCGGGCGAAACAGCGTCTAAAAAGGTAGCATTTGATCGTGGCAAACAAGTGGTAGAAGAATCGGATTCTAAAACGCGATAATGTTCGTTCTTGACAGTCCGGTAGAGTGGCTCACGGTCCACAGGTCGTCTAGCAGGGACACTCGAGTCGATCTTGAAGCGGATCTCGACGCGGCCCGCGTCCTTTTTCCGTTTCGGCGTCGCGGCGCGCGAAAACCGAGGCAACGCGGGCAGCAGGCACACGCTCGTTGAACGCACTTATCGCCGCAACGTTTAACGGCAAAGGAATTGACCGAAGAAGCGGAGAAACGAGAGCGAGCGGCTCTCACAACGGCGCCAGGGTTATTTATACCGAGACGACCTTTGACGACGTCGACGTCGACGGCGACGCTCAATGAAAATCTTTCGCGCCGTCGACCAGACACGGAAGAAGGGCGAGCGGCGCATTCCCGGTTCGCATGGCGCCGCGACGCCACCCTAAATGCCATCCCCTCGGCACGTTGCGTTCCCGAAACCGATGCACCGCCAACGTTGTCCGTTCTTCCCAACGAAATTTTCGTCGCGTCGGGAGAACGGTCCCCGTTGAAACGGCCCGAAGCCCGCCCACGATTTCGCGGATCGTTCTCACCCGCGATTGCATAACCGAAAATCATGTACGGAAATACATAATCGACGCCAGCTCTATTCCCGTTGACACGTTTCCATTCTCCGACGCACAGCGGTCCAAAATCGTCGAAACGCGGAATAAAGCATGACTGAGCCGTCTCAATCATACAAAAATGTTTACGATTCACTTATTACTGATATTCTAGCACAAACACTTATTCAGACCTCGACCGTTCCATAGAAATTCTGTCGCGTCGAACTTTATGAAAAATATAAATAATCTGCATTAGTTGCGCGGAAAACAGGAGCTAACTAAAGAGTTCTTTCTTCCTTTTACGGACGTGTCGGACGACATTGGAAAATCGTGGTGCAACACGATGCACCCGAGGTGCAACGAACGCGAGTGCATCGCTTGCGAGGAAGAGAAGATAGAGAGGCGAGGGTGCGAAATTTAAGACGACTTCCTTAGATTCTATCGCGGAGGATAAATGTTTCGTCGTTAGGAGTTAACGAGAAAAAGATGGCTAGCAGGTGCGTCGAGTGCGGGGAATGAAACAGGCCGAAATATCGCGTGCATAGTCAGCGGAAGCTCGATACTTAATTGAAACTGCCGACTAAGCGAGGCTTTTGCCTACCTATTCTGCTCCTTGCTCCAGACTTCCGTTCTTCCGCTCTCCTGCAGAATTTGCACTTCGTATCATCCAAAGTTGTTCCAGCTAACAATTCAATAATTAAGTTAACAATAACGAACAACGTTGGTTGGCACAAAGTGCAAATTTTATAGGAGAACAGAATTTGATGGGAGAACAATAGAAGTTCCAGCCACCAATTCAATGGAAGGAAGAGAGACATTTTCATTTGGCTCCTGTGTCTTTGGTCGTGAATGCTTGGTAAAGGAAAAACAAAATATTCGAAGTGTCCAAAGGGTCCAGAAACTGTGAATTTCCTTGTATCATCGATAACAGGTGGTTCGGAACCCACCTTATAAAAACAGTAGGTCCAAAATATATATATGTAGGAGTTTGGCCAGAACACCAGGCCGGCGTCGCTGATATGGTTTATATACCGAGGTGCAGCATGCCTCCCCCGTGGAGGATCGCCGAATAATGAATGTATCATCGATGAAGTAGGAATGCAACATTAGCGTGCCCTAAGACGTGACTGGCGTCGTTTGGGCACTTTGAGTCTTTGAGATCATACAGGTTATCCATAGTCTCCCCGATAATTTCCTGTGTCTTTAGTATTTCGCTGACAATACCATCGAGTAATTAGAGGCAGCGAAGACGGCGTGCAAGCAAGCAAGGTGGCTGTCTAGCGTCGAGTGCCGCCGTTGTTCGGTCTTTAGAGCGTTCTCGGTATTAGCGTGGTGAATTGGTATATACAATGCCTTCGGCACCCTTTCTCTCTCTCTCTCTTTCTCTTCGTTCTTCTTTTCCTCTATAAACCACTTTTTTCCCGCCTCTTTCGCTCGATCGATCCCCCTTCTTCTTCCTTTCTTTCGTGGTTCGTTCAGCGGAGCCGCGTATTTCCATCGGAAAAATGGTTCTCCGAACCTTCTTACCTCGATAGGGTAGTTGGTAGAAAAAGTTTCTAAGTAAACGGACGACGGGCCGGTCTCACGGCGACGTCTCGAAAGGATTACCGATCTTATTTGCTTGGTAAAGTCGATAATCTGCGGGCATATTGGTTTCCGTGGAATCGAAGCGACGCGACGGTGTACTGTCCTATGCTGGACCACGCGTCGCTGCCCCCACGACGTTCCCTAAATTTATGGTTTCTACGTGATGTCGCGACGAAAGAACGTACACAATGGATGAAAGAAGGTTCGTTGATACGAGCAGAAACTCCGGAATGCGTTGGAAGCGTCGTGGATAATCGAGACCAACGATGCTGGGTTTAGATCTGAAAATTTGCGAGACGAGAAGAGAAGAGGCTGGACTGTTTAGAGCTAGATTTTTAGGGGATTCGGAATCTAGGCTAGTTTCATAGGTGGCCCTCTGGGACATTGTTCTAGCTCCGTAGAAATCGAGGAGAACAAAGCAATTCCTAGTTAGGGCACTTTGAAATTTGAGAGAAGGAATATTCGGATTTTCAGAGCTAGATTTTTAGGGGATTCGGAATCTAGGCTAGTTACATAGGTGGCCATCTGGGACATTGTTCTAGCTTCGTAGAAATCGAGGAGAACAAAGCAATTCCTAGTTAGGGCACCTTGAAATTTGAGAGAAGGAGGAATATTCGGATTTTCAGAGCTAGATTTTTAGGGGATTCGGAATCTAGGCTTGGCACGGGCACATATTGCTCCCTGGGGCACTGTTCTGAGTCTGTAGAAACCGGGAGCAACGACGCAACCCTCAGTTAAGTCTCTTTAAAATTTGAGAGAGGGGAGAATATTAGGGTTCCCAGAGTCCAGGTTAGGTATAGACATATATTGCCCTCTGGGGCACCGTCCTGGCTCCGTAGAAATCGAGGAGGACAAATTAATCCCTAGATAAGAAAGTTTGGTATTTTCGTAGCTAGATATTTAACGGATGCAGAGAGTCTAAGTTGGATATACGCACAAATTTCCCTATGATGCACTGTTCTGGACAGAACACGATAATCGATCTGTTTCGCTACCGATTTTCCACGATCGAGACGCGTCTCTTTAATTTTGAGGACGTTGGCTTCGAAGGGTTGCCCCACAGGGTCACCGGAGCCATCGACAGAAGGACTATTTAGGAATCGTGGCCGCGAGAGCGAGGTTCAATTGGGTACAAGGCCGGAATAGCTAAATCGCCGTCGTGAAAATTATTACGAGCGACGAGGTTGCGCGTTACTCGCCCAAACAGAATTTCAATGGGGGAGCTAATCCCCACTCTTGACCGTAGATCATTGTCGCGGCGGTTGTTATGCGACCGGACACGTCTAGCGTACCTAATTTTTCACACCTATAATCCGCATATCGTATCAACATTCTTTTTCATCCCCATCGAGCGTGTTTTTTCAAGGGTTTTCCGAACTCGGACCAGCAACACTCGTAAAGGGAAAAAATCGCGAGACCAAAGCCGAAAATCGAAGAAACGTATTCTCGCAGCCTGGATTTGGACAACGTCCAAGGACGCGTTGCTCAACCTTTAGCCGAGCGTTCGTCGACGGCGAGGTTGCTTGTTCGCGATGCAACCCTGGACGAATAACGCCAAGAGGTTAATAATTATGCGCGATTACGCGAGGTAAAGTTTACCAGTCGATGCACGTAACGCCGACGACGACGCGATCGCACAAGTATAAAAGACTGCTGGTCCGGAGTTTCGAGCATCAATCGATTTCCAACGTGCTTCCAAGCTTGTCACACCTCCTCTTCAACGTACAACATGAAGTGCATCGCAGTGAGTATACGCTTCAACGCATTTAACCCGTGCTACACTCGCCTCCGCTATACCTACTCTTCTCTTGGAAGAACGAGCGCTATGCGACATTTCCTTCGAGCATTTGAAATATTTTTCATTATTATTTATATTTTTCGTTATTGATCGATTATAGTAATTGAATAAATGTCTGGAACGAGTACGTTACAAATGTTGACGCTAGAGGTTACATTAGAGAATGTTACATTAACTTTCATTGCTACGTGAAGCAACGAATTATTTTCACGTCCTTTCGGAAATTTCATTAAACGTACGCCCTTTTACTAGACACCCATTCAATTACTGTCTGTAACGTGTAGTAACGCTACGGTTCAAATAATTTCTAAAGACTCGGTCGACAGATATTCTTTCGCTTTCTTTACCGCTCGGTGGGTTATTCTTGGTAAAAGCGTTTTCACGATGCCTGCTTTTCTCGCAATGAGGCCGAATGCTCATTCTCTGAATGCAGTTCGCTGTGTCATAGGTATACAAACTAGTTTCTTAGTAGTCAAATGAGGTTCAGCCCCAGTTGCGATCTCTCAGTCTTTCAAACCGGCAATCTTCAAAGTAGTTCTTTTCAATTAATCGCAACTTTCGACAGAATTTTGGATGTCAAAAAAGAATCGTATGAACAATTTTAATTATTTTTACTAACCGAAGAAGTCGCCTGTTCTTTCAAAGTTTTCGGATCAGTTTGGACCGAAAATGCCTTTAGATAATTTTATATATCCCTAGCAAGACTCCAACACAAATTCTTCTAAGTAACGCTAAATGTCGAATCGTCATCGAGTCTCATCCAATCTTCCCTTAAAACCAGGATGGAGGTAACACGTATGTTTGTAAATGAGGATTGGGTTCAGTTGAAACAGCGAATCGATCCTCGATTTCCCTCAAGAACATCATTAACGCGTGTATACTTCGATAATCGACTTTGCTTATAGAACGTCTAATTGCGGGCTCTGTCAGATTTGTCTGTTTAGGCAAAACGATTAGGTCTCGCTTGAATGAGCTATCTCTGTTACCAACGACATTGACATTTACGAGTGTATACTCGGATAAACGACTTGCTCGTAGAACGTCGCGGCTAATTGCCGTCTCTGTCAGATTTCGGGAAAATGCCTGTGTAATTGTATGCTCTGGTTAAGGCTAGCTTGAATCGCAATCCTCTATTTCCCTCGAGAGCATCATTGACATTAACGCGTGTATACTTGAATGAAGGACTTACCGATTGGAACGATGTAACGTTTGATTGCAGGCTCTCGTTTTGCTCGGCCTGGTCAGTCTGGCCCTGTCCAAACCCTTGGAGACCGAGTCGATCGAGCAACCGGCAAATGCGGAATCGGTACCGGTGGAGCCTGAGAACGCGAGGAACAAACGAGGCCTGTTGGTGGGCGCGGCTTACACCGCCCCCGTAGCCTACAGCGCGTACACAGCCCCAGTTGCGTACACAGCCCCCGCAACCTACAGTTATCCGTACGCAGCATACAGCGGCTATCCTTACTACGCTGCTGCATACTCCTCACCGTACTACGTCGTCTAAATTCTAAACCATCCTACTCGACATCCAGTTCGACATCGCCCACTTCATCTACCGGACTATCCACCTAAGCTAAGCCGAACGACGACTGCACCCCGACATCCAGACAGCTCGAAATCTCCGCGAGCTGTCCCGATCCGATCGAGATGCACGATCTATGAAATACCCTTTTAAAATCGCGGCGTTCTAACGCTTCACTAACAACTCGACTATAGACACACGTTTGGAATGTGTATCGTTGCGTGTGTTCTGTATTTTATCGATTAAGAGATTAATAAAACTTGTTGCAAATCGAAATTCGTTTTTCTTCCTTTCCATGCGCTACGAGCCAGGTTTTAGATGAAGATACGAATAGACTTTATTCGATTATGACAAAAGTGGGTACGGTAACGCCTGGAATAGTGAAATTTAATTTGTTCGAACTATTTAAAGTAGGAAGAACTTTGCAGAGATTCACAGTCTAACTATGACGAACCTGAACGAGCTAAGAGTGTTGTAAATGGATTTTATTTACATGGAGGCTGTTAACGCATTATCGACCGGTGATTATTGCATAATTCTGAAAAATCTATGGTACATTGCCAAACACTTTTTAAGGGAACCTTCAATAGCAACAGCAATTTCCATTGCGAACTAACAAATCACCCTCGATAACGTCATCCAATAGTTTCAATTAAAATTGCAATGTAAAAGAAAATTTCTATGCTTTCTTTTGGTACAGCACAATTATTGAAAATCCTATTAATAGGCTTCCGGTAGGTAAAGTGTTAATATCATTTTTAATAGCTTTTGCTGACGAAGGATCGATTACAAAATCATCTCAGGCATGGGTCATTGATTTTTCAAGAATTACGAAATCATATCGGAAATATATGTTTCGTCGGCCCTTCGATTCGGGATGTTGTAAGATGTCCTCCGATCATTTCAGCGTTCGACGACACTCAATTTCCTTGCGTTACCCGTTGCCTCCACTCGAAACTGTAGATTCTCGAACGGTCAGCGTTGGAAACTGCCCTATCGAGAAACGTGTCACGTAGCCGACGTATCGTGGCCCCCTGTGCTCTCGACCGTCTTCGGAAATTGTAAATCTTTTTACCCGCCTCGCCGTTTTCTAGTTACTTTGCTTCCGCTAGATAGAAACTCTACACCTGTCGTCGCTGGGGTCGGTAACATATATTTATACATCGGACGCTCTCTCAAAAAAAGAACGATAACTTTTCTAATATTGGACTATACGATATAAATTTTTTCTAAAATTAACGAAAATGTGTCACATTTGCGATTACGATACGAGATGGAAGGGATACATTGGCAGGTCACAAGTAATTCTGAGCATTCTCATTTTGAACAATTTATTCGTCAACGTTGTTACAATTTAACAGGCGCTGAAACTCCCGGTGAACAAGCTCAATCGTGTCTAAACGAACAAACGTCAACCAGAAGATATTAACCTTTAATGTTGACGAGAAAATGTAACTGGCAACTATACCTCTCCAACGGTATACAATTTTTTTGCGTAATTCTCAATTTTATAGCTAAAAACCGAAACGTGTCCCAACCTTTACGACAGTCTCTTACATATTTTAGGTCTTTGTTTAAACACCGCAAAGCTAGTGTTCCAGATGGCGCGTGACCAACGTGGTTGCTTAAGGGTTGCGAAAGGCCGGAGGCCCACGCTAATGCGAATTCCGATGAGTAAACACGCGCGAGAGTGCCCTAACTCGAGGCACCTAATTTCCACGTTGCGCTTGCGTCGTTCGCGCCGCCTTTACATCCTCGGGGGAGATAGCCAGCGAGTGTGCAAGGATATTTTCTAAGGGGAACATTGAAAAAGCCCTCGGACGTATCGATCTCGACGCGGATACACGGGCCGGACGAAGAAATTGGAGAACGCCGGAGAGAATACGTAAACGAACAAGGGGAAGAAATAACGAGCCCTCTCTTCTCGCTTTCTCACTCTCTCTCTCTCTCTCTCCTTTTCTTCTGCATGATTTTCCTTTCGAGGGATAGCGCGCGATTAATTTCGTTCCAAGCAGACGTCCGCGGCGATAACGAGCGGAACGAAATTCGGCCTTTCGTGTAACGAAGGGTCTGTCCGGACGAGTCCTGCGGGTGCTTGTCCGCAAACAGAAGCCGATTTAACGCGATTGTCCCCGGGGATCCTGCCGAAGCCGAGGTCGACCGACCTCTGGCCGATCTTCGATGTCCAGTAATTAATCGAATGAGTTTTCTCACGACGGAATCCAATTCGACGCCGCGTCCGACTTCCGTCTCTCTGTTTCCTGCAGGAAACGCCTCCGAAAGTCACTGTTCGAAACTATTCGATAAACGTCCCGCATTTCTGACAAACTAGCTGCAATTTGAGTCAGCGAAAAGATTTACACGCGTTGACTGCCACATATCATCCATATATTAACTGACCCGGTTTAAAAATTAATTTTCCAACAGAAAAATTAACACGTCCACTATCGAAATATAATATAGGAATTCATTGTCCAGATTTCAAAATGAATTTTTGTACCGTTTGGGCTTTAGAAAATGTTAAAAGGTAGGAAAAGTACAAATAAAAATTGTCTTCGGGACCGTTTCAAACGCAGAAATCGATATTATAACAGTTTTCAAGCCCTGGTTTCCTGTCCTCGTGCGCCACGACCCCTCGAAGCTCGTCAGCCCTTTGTCTTCTGTCTCTGCACGCCCTTTTCTCTCCTTTTCGCCCTTCATTGCACCGAATTCGCGATACGAGAAGCTTCCCAAAGCGATTTTCCTCGTGACAATGGCTGCTCTCGAACCAATTAACAGGTAACCAAGAAGGTACGTGCCGCTTCTAGGTTTTGTCGTGATTAAATTACAAGTGAAAGGACACTGTGTTGATTAAAAGCGAGCTCTACTGTGTGTTTTAACGAAAACTTATTTATCAGGGAACAGGTTGAAACGCGCTTGCTATCAAACGAAGAAGCTTCCATTAAAACAGGGAATAGAAAATTTATTTAATAGGAAGTGCATAACAGAAGCCGAAGGTGGCCATCACCTTTCTGCAAGGTACTCCCTGATCCAGTTTGCGTATAGTTTATCTGTATCGATTAAAACATCGCGAACTTTCTTCGTTACCTAATAGATTGCCGCGACATCTTCTCGATGAACTCCGTAAGAGCAGTTTGTGGTTTTCTGTCTACTTCCAGATTGCCTGCTACGTAATTTAACGCACACAAGCGACACACGCTATGCGCCCGCTGCATCCGTTGATTGCTGATGAATATTCATTGACCGAAATATCAAGCGCGAAGCAAATTCATTGGCAGGGGCACGCTACGCTGTTCTACCTGCATCGAGATTACCTCGAGATTCTTCAACGAAGTAACGAGATAATTGCTCGATTAGAACTTCAAAGCAAGGACCGAGGTCTCATTTCATTATTGTTTGGTCCTTGAGATTTACGGTTCGTTGCCGAGGATTCCTTAAACCTGGCCCGTCCCTTCTACACCTTTCGTTCGTTTAAATCTGTTAATTCAATCTAATTTAACGATTAGCATGTATACGGCGGATTTTATGCATTTACGAGAAAAATTAGTAGGTGTGATTTAACACGGTAAAAACATAAGAATTTGAAAATAGTATTGCGTTATTTCCGACCTATTAAACATATTAAGAAAATAAATGTTTAATTTATTCTATATAATAATTAGTATTGCCCAAGGTTCCGCTTCTCGAACCATGACCTTTGCTTTTTAAAAGAAATGATTACTTTTCATTGTACACATTAATAGAAACGAAACGAACTTGTGGGGCAATCTAATATTTATCTTTCCATCTCATTGATGTTTTACCTCTGCGCCAATTTGATGCCAAGGGGCAAATTACATTGTGAGGGACGGTCGAGGGTCAATAAATTTGTCAATGATTCGCGTCAATTGAAAATAAGGTTCTCGCGACGATCGATATTCAAGGCAGATCGATGAGAATATTTCGCGAGAGACCCCCATGCGTAAATCCGCGTTGTTGCATCAGGGACGAATCCATTAATCAGGAAACCAACGATGCGTCCTATATGCACTCCGACGACCTATCGTATCTCGCTTCGTTCACCAGCGAACGCTAATTATCCCGTCTGTACGAGACGCGAACCTGGAGGCACCTTTTATCGGAAATCTCGACCGAAACGTCCAAGTATTCACGCGAGACCGATGACGAACGAGAGAACCCGAAACATTCCTCGTTGATCCACGCGATTTGCGTAATTTTGGCAAAATATCGCGAGAACGAGGAAGAACCGCTCGATTTCCAGCGAGAGGATAGCATCCGTTCTCGATTCGAAAATAATTCGAGTTCTCTTTTCGCCGGTAATTTAACGCTCGGTGCAAATTGATGCAATTAATCGACTGGCTGAAACGATCTCGCGTATCAACAGGTTAATGGCTTTAATTGAAAGCCTTAGGTGAAAATCACACGTTTTTAAAGTAGATCAAATAAAAGTTCACGATTGGCCACTCTGATCCTCTACCTAAATTCCATAGAGAAACCATGGATTTGGATATTTAGGTGAAGAGACCTGATTGTAAGGTAACTGATAAACTAGACTGTGGATTTTATGCATTTACAAGAAAATCGAATTGGTTCCGAAGTTGGTAGCCTCATATTTTCGGTCGAGCACTGCAACTTGAAACGATGGTAGTTTCGAAAGTAGTTTTGGAAAGTTTCTCGAGGAAAACAGGATCAAGAGAGAAAGCAAATGCTCTTTCCGAAAAGGAGAGAGCGTGAGGGAAGCTTTTTCGGGGGATGAGAGGCAATCGCAAGAAAAGCGAGTTTTCGAAATCCGAGCGCGAAAAGCGGAGTGGTAGGTGGAGGTCCTGGAGAACAGTTCCGCCATAAATCAAAGGACCCTCTTCAATTTCGCAGTGGCAACGGGGGTAGTTCCAACCCCCGAGTCCAAGTGTTTCCCGGTTTTTTTAACAGGGTGGCCTTGGCACAGGGAGACTCGAAAATCGGTGCGCTACAGGACCAACGAGGACGACGACGACGACGACGACGACGACGACGGCGGCGGCGGCGACGGAGGCTATGGATCGATAAAGGTGGCTGTCCCGAACCGAGCAGACATTACCCGAATTCCGTGAATGCCTTACGGCCCCCGACTCGCGCTCCGTTCTCGATTCAATTAACCGCCGATTACGCGACGATACGGTCTTTCAACCATTCGGCAAACCGACGGTCTAACCTGGATGGAGATATTCAATACAGACGATGGAAACGATCGCTCAGGCTTGAGGACGAACTCGATATCCTGTCCCTTTTGTGCAAACGAATCTGGTTGAAATCTGTACTGGATCAGAAATGTTGTACAGTGGTGTACAAAAGTTACAAATCGATTTGTAGATTTTTCTTCTCCGAAGAATGGCTTGTGTGTCCCCTGCCAACACCATTCACCAAAACATGATACTTGTTCTTGATTGCATAACAATTTGCGGTACGTATTGCGATGTATATTTTGTAGCCATGTAATTTGCAATGTCATGGGCTCGGTGCTAATCGCGCAGTATCGGCTGTTGCGTCTGACCATGGCCTTCCCATTCTACTTCCTGTAACCTACTAATTGTGCAGCACGCGAGCCTTGCGGATATTCACTAATTTTTCATGCAACATCAGCGCCCGGTTAAATATTGATGGATCTGCGAGATCGTGTGCCTCGATTTTCAGTCGCGCGGATCCGATCACCCTAAGCTAACCCTAAGTTAAGTCTTACGTTTAAATCGAACGCGATTCGCGCAACCCCCGCTATAAATCAAGCTAGTCGACGCCTCTATTAATCAGGATTAAACGCTGCCAGAGAAAGGTGCGTCGAAACGAGGCATCGATCCGTTTACAACCTTTTCCGCCTCGAAATGCCCTGCGTTCGTTCCCCGGATTAGCGTGAGTTAAACTCGATATCCAAGATGAGCCCCATCACGAAGATACTCGAACGAAATCTACGAACGCGGACGCTCTCTTCAAGCACTGTTTAAACAACTTTAAACGTTTCTAGCATTAAATAAAAAAATACCGTCGTATTCAGATGTATCTTCCGTCTACCTTCAAAACTAAATTTCTCAAAAACCGAGGACGACAGAGAGAAGCAAAATCTCGCTCGGTGCACAGAATAATTTCCGAAATATCTAAAAAAAAAATGCCGTCGTATTCAGGAGAGTCCACAGAATCATTCTACGCGAAAAACTAAATTTCTCAAAAACCGAGGACGACAGAGAGAAGCAAAATCTCGCTCGGTGCATAAAGTAATTTCCGAAATATCTAAAAACATACCGTCGTATTCTCGAGAGTCCACAGAATCATTCTACGCGAAAAACTAAATTTTTCAAAAACCGAGGGGGACAGAGAGAAGCAAAATCTCGTTCGGTGCACAGAATAATTTCCGAAATATCTAAAACAATACCGTCGTATTCAGGAGAGTCCACAGAATCATTCTACGCGAGAAACTAAATTTTTCAAAAACCGAGGAGGACAGAGAGAAGCAAAATCTCGCTCGGTGCATAGAATAATTTCCGAAATATCTAAAAAGAATACCGTCGTATTCTGGAGAGTCCACAGAATCATTCTACGCGAAAAACTAAATTTCTCAAAAACCGAGGACGACAGAGAGAGGCAAAATCTTGCTCGGCGCATAGAAATCAAACAATTTCGGAATGCAAAGTAGGTGTTGGGGAACGACTCGTTCCACGCGCATGTTCCCGGCACCGTTCGGTATCGACGAGCTGAGGGGCCCGTTGATCGCCGATAGACACGCGACGCGACGTTCCGATCAAGATCTCAGTTTCCGCGACTGTGCAGATGGTTGAACAGAGCAGTCGATCTTCTCCATCGCGTGGGTAATAAAAATGGCTCGCTATGTATCCGCGCTTGACGCGCATAGCGTGCGAGTTCGAGCGCAACGGTGCCTGTCGAGGCTCGTTCCGACATCACGGGCTATTAAGAACGCGAGCTATAGCACGGAGCAGCTGCGACAGGGGATCAAGCATCGCGGGGATAGACCTGCATTGAAGTTCCATGCGTTCTGGACTGTCGGGGGCCTTTGATCCGGGTGCGTGGAAAGCGTCGCGACGCGACGCCTCGCGGAAGCAGAGTTCTCCGGGGAGATCGTCCGGCGAGAACCGGAAACGGATGAAATACGGGCCGCGGTTAGATTATTAAATTTAATACGGCCAATTACTCCAGGTTTACGCGCCGACCGCGATACGATGTGGAGTACGAGTGGTGCGTACGAGTCGGTCTCGCGGAATGGAGTCGTAACAGTCCACGAAACTCTATGTCTTTCGTACGACGACGCGTCGGGTCTAATGACGCCGTTAAATCAAACGGTCCAGTCATTATTAACCGAGGACAGATCTAACGGTCGGCCGCGGCACGTTACGCACCCAGAATACACACCGAATCATTCCACAGTACTTTGTAACGTTGCTAGACCGTTACTCCTTTGACCACGGAATACCTTCGGTTGCCGTACTCCTAGCCGATGCTGACGGGACGGCTTGCTCGATTGGTAATGTAAGCCCCGCTGATAGATTATGCACAATGCAATCTGTATACATGCATTCAGCTGGTACATTAATAATTGCGGATACAGCACGCGGAAATCGAAAGGCAAACAATGTATACACGCTGATCACTTCTACTGGACGCATATGCAATATGTGATCAAAACTAGGGTAGATATACCTATCATTGCAGGTGCACGTTTTACTGCGGTATTTTTTTCAAATGGGATTAAATAATACATAAATTTGTACAAGTCAATGACATTGTTGGGGCGAGAGAAACGAAATTGCCAATCATTCTCATGTTTTTATAATCTCAGGATTTGAGTAAACATTCTTCGTAAAAGGTAAACGTAAGACCATTTTTCTTCTATCTCGATCACCAAAGGACTGTTGTTCGCATGATTATACGCTCTTAATACAGTAAATATTCGATCTAAGAAAACGTGAACGAAAGAATCTAAGAAAAACGAATATCTCTTCCACTATGTGTTGCTTTATAGAAATAAAAAGATTCTGTTCGTGTTACATAAAATCGCCGAAGCCGAAGAGACTCTTGGAAAAGAGTCGATGTGGAATTTTTGATCAAATTGGAAAAATCTCATCGAACTTTATTTTACACCTTCGCAAGAATGTTTCCGTCTGTTTTCTTTTCTGGTACAGCCCCCCCGAAAAGGAAAAATAGGACCTGGAGGAATTTTGCCGCGGCGAAACGCAGCAACTCGGATGAACGCGCTGCTACGGGGGGAGGTTACGTAGGGCTCTGAAAAATCGATAGCCAAGTATGTGTGTTAGTATTATTCGAGGCGGGTGGCCCCGTTCCCGGCATCGCTCCCACACACGCTTCCCTTCTTGGACGCAGCGTGGATCGTGTCGCCGCGAAAACGAGCATTCCGCGCGATTCGAGTGGACAGCCGCTCCGACAAAATCTCTCGGTTAATTGACGCCGAGGATATCCCGGAAATTCGATATCCAACGGATGGTTTCACCCTTTACCGATGTATCCTAACGCTGATATCGTTGGAAAATAATTGTTCTAGAACAGTATCTAACAAACTTACATTAAACAGTTCTCTTTCATTTAACTCTTGGAACAACCCCTGACACCGACATCCATTGAAACTCTTTTATTACGAGACTGTCGATTTTATGCATTTATAGGCAAAATTAGCAGATGTAATTTAAAACAGTGAAAGAATTTTAAAAAATTTCGAGATACTATTTCGATCTTTTTCCATACAGAAAACGAATACGAGTTGTTCAAACACGTGGTAGAAAAGCGATTTTGTTCTCAAAGGGTAAATTTGAATCGACGAAGATCGTATCGGATCGATGAAATCCAATCATTTAATCCTAGATAACTAATCTTTCGTGAACACGAAGATAGGAAAACTTGAATCTTGCGATACCACACGATCCGCCAAACGTTTCAATCTGTAAATTCAACATCAAACTGTTTAATTTCATGCGTTCCTCCACGAAGTAGTTTTACAAAAATATTTTATGATCCTATCCTGGACGACAGCTTAATTATTAGACTGCGAATTTTATGCATTCGATGAATTTACTCGTACCGCACTTGAATGTTTAACGACTTATTCAACACAAAGACATGGTAATTCAAATTCGTTTTAATCCACTAGAAAGATTAAGAAAATAAATCAAATTCGCAGTCTATCAATTACCTGGTTAGAAAATTCTAGAATGAATCGCTGTCGCTGTCGGAGAAATGGCCAGCGATATTTTCGCGCGCGTGCGATTTCAACCGGATATCAGCGGACGTCCAGGATATCGGTGATTCAATTTGGTCGTTCTTTTCTCGATTTAGCCGGCAGTTGTGTGGATCCACGGGAATGGATCCCGAATATCTCATAGAGCGCTCGTCCTACCTCGTAAATATCGATCCCCGTTTCCCTCGTAGGAGCGGCATTCGCATCGAGGTATCGAGTTATCGAGTCGAAGGCAGCGAAGGAACGTTTGTTCGCCGGACGAAGACGTAAAGCCAGCAGAGCTCCGAGGTCGGGAAACGGAGAAACGCGCGACGACGACGACGGTAAACTGCGGTGAGGACGGTTGAACTTGGCCTCGTAGCTTTTCCTCCTCCGGCTCCGAGCTTTTGACGTTCGATCGAGACACGTGGTTGTTACGGTCGGACGCGACCACGACTGCTACACGTCTTCGAGTACTCCTTCGGCCCCTATTTCGCACGCAATCGACGGCACATCGAGCACGCTCCAAGTATCACAAAGATATTAAACCACACCTAATGTCGCGGACACGAGGAGCAGACTCGCGACGACGCACCTGTTCGCACCTGTTTGCACCTGCCACGGGTTTCCACTGGGTCACCGAGTCACCGAAGGTTCGCGAATCGCTCGTGATCGCTATCCTCGCGGCCTTCCATGCCGAAATCACGAGCAAAAAGATCTCAAAGACGTCGTCCAAGATCCAGAAAAAAAATACGAAATTGACGGAGGAGCACCAAGGAGAAAGGAACCAGACATACAAGAGGGAACCGTGCAACCGGACGGCTCGATTCGCAGAGCCGAAGACGGAGAGAGAGTGTGAGACAGAGAAAAAGAGAGGAAAAGAGAGAGAAAGAGAGGGAGAGAGAGAGAGAGAACAGAACACTCCGAAAGAGACGAGACACTGCGCGCGTCGAGTGCCACGCACGACTGATCAAGCCGAGGGAAATTCGGGGCTGACGCTTGCGCGACCTGACCCTCCCCCACTCTCTCTCCTTATCGGTTTTCTCCTATTTTCCTACGGCGCTGGCTCTCGCTCCTCCTCTTCCCGCGCTCAAGCCCATCTCGGTCTTCCTTTTTCTACCCCCTCCAAGCCTACATCGAGCTCGCAATCTGCACCCCCTCTCGCGGTCAAACCAGCCCCACCATCGCGGCCATCTACCCCTCTGAGAGGATCCGATCCGATTGCCGAGGACGAGTCGCGATCTCTTCCTGGCCGGCAGAGCTCTCCCTCGAATTGGCGCGGCAACACGCGGCAAGATGCGGCACTCTAACCCTCATGTCAATGACCATAACCTGCGGTATTCAACCCTTCCAGTCTAACGTCGAGTTATACTCGCGATGCAAGTTTGGTAGAAAGTCTACTGAATGTTCGAGGTGTGATCAAAAAGTAAGGTGACTTTTTATTTTTATCAAAAAATATTTATTTATTCATCAATATTTATGTTGTCCCTTTCAAAGTAATCCCCCTCAGATATAATACACTTGTGCCAGCGCTTTTTCCAATCCTCGAAGCACTTCTGATAAGCACTTTTTGGTATAACTTTGAGCTCTTCCAGCGATGCAGTCTTTATCACCTCGATCGTTGCAAATCTCCGTCCTTTCATGGGTCTCTTCGGTTTTGGGAACAGGAAAAAGTCGCAGGGGGCCGAATCCTGTGAATATGGTGGCTGAGGCATGATCGTGGTGTTGTTTCTGGCCAAAAAATTACTCGCAAGCAACGATGCGCGAGCAGGTGCATTATCGTGATGCAAAATCCATGAATCGCGTTTCCAAAATTCCGTTAAAATTGCTGGCACGAACCAAACGAGATGCCGACATCATCAGCAAATTCTCTAATGGTAATTCGACGATTCCCCAACACTATTTTCTTCGCTTCTTCAACGTTTTCATCGGTTGTTGACGTGCTGGGGTGTCCAGGTCGAGCTTCGTCATTAACATCTTCTCGGCCTTCTTGGAAGAGCTTATACCACTTATAAACATTTTTTTTACTCAGAGTAAACTCACCGTATGCCACTCTCAACATTTTAAGTGTTTTGGAGCACTTAATTCCATTTTTTATACAAAATTTGATACAAATTCTTTGATCCATTTTTCTCGACAGCAGAAAATCGCCGAACACGCAAAACACTTCCAACCTTTATGCTTCTCATAAACAAACAAAAAATGCTATATAGTTGAAACTGTGAACATATGTTCGGGACGAGTGTACCAGCATAAGAAAAGAAAGAAAATGAAAATCGACTGTAGGTATCCCGCGAAATTCAAAAAGTCACCTAACTTTTTGATCACATCTCGTATGTGTTACGAGTTTCTTTTAAACCAGAATAAAATTCTACATCATTGCTGTCAATATATCTGTGGTTGCAAGGAAAAACGCCGCTCGTCACGATGTCAAAAAATCTGAGTTTACGCATTAATTTAGCTTTATCCTCTTAACTGCGGAATTTAGTTTTAAAAATCTCCGACTGAGTGCGGAATTAAAATCAAGCAATGACAAGTATACACGTCGAACGCAGAGCAAATGGTCCTATTATAAATGTTACGAAAAACGAGGAAGGATTACATTTTTATTTGATCAAAAATTAACAATTCATTCTTGAAATGGCTATTGTTATTGCACCGCAATAGAGTTCTGGATTGACGTGTATACACGTCGAACGCAGTTAACTGGTTAAAGTATAAGATTTACGTATTTATCAGAAAAATGTCGTGAAAACAAATTCGAAAGGCTCAAGAAAATAATGCAATTTAACCGATGTACTATGTTCAATTCATGTGGCGTTCTTTCTTTCAACAACATGCGTAAGCATGCAGTAAATTAATTTGTGATTCCCAGGTCATAAAAATCTACAATAATGTTCCTATTGGTCAACAAAGACATCCAAGAAGCTTTAAAAGAAAAACTGAAAGTGGATACCCAGGTAACCAATTGGAGGTATAAGGGTATAGGGAGAATGTGACGCAGTGGGTCGAAGAATGTCAAATTAATTAGCATAAATCGATTATACGACCCTCCGAAAATACCCTCCTGAAGGCGTTTAAAAAAATTCGAAGAAATAAGACGCCCTTTGACATTTTTGTTGCTGAAAGGCCGATGCAGGTGCAGGAAGGTAAATGCACCGTACAATTCAGAAACTATCGAACCGTATATTTGAACTTTTGTGCACGTATTTGTCGTCTGATCAACATGTCCGTAATTTTCATTTGAAATGGCACCATTTCTAGAGCCTTTCATTTTTTTGACATATCGGGTTCGTGCATGTATTAAAAGACATGTTCCCACTTCTTCGATGCATTTCATTGAACCATTCTAACCACAGATGTTGCGTTCACACAAGTTACATAAAATCGCGACTTTCCAGGTTAAATTCCTGGCAAGTTCGTAGCATGCGAGCGGCAACCGTATCAAAATTGGCAGCGCCTCGAGGGCGTTAACATTCCGCGATTGATCTTCCAATTTTTTGGAAACTGTGAAACAGTCAAAGGGTTAACGTGGTCGCGTGACCGAGTGCATTAGCACCGCGAGGAACCGAAGCGCGTTCCGACGCAGCACGGTAGAGTATTTGCATCAAAAAGTTGGCCAAACTACAATCTTTCAGATCTTGCGTAAAATGAAAAATTTTGATTGTCGGAGCTATTGGAATATATGAACAACGGTGTACCAGTTTTATTATTTTTATTTATGTACTCGTGCAGCGTTGTCATGCATCTTTTATTACATATTGTTGTAGCTGACGTCAAGACGAATCCAATATCTCTCTATACTATGAATGCAAGACTTAAAATAATGCTGCAATAGTTTTGGCCAATTTTTTTATTGTCCCGTTCGAGGTAGAACGACCGTCTCGTCGAAGTCGATCGTGCACCCGTCTAGAATAGAAGAGAAATAGGATTCGAAGAATCGATGTTGGGGCTCCTCTCGATACGGTGCGCGACGGTCGTAGCTTTCGACACAAACCGGTGAAAGAAAGACAGAAAGAGAAAGCCAAAGAAAGAAAGAGAAACAGAGGGAGAAACGTAGGTAAGAGTCGAGCAAGAAGAGGACTTGAGCGTAGGGTGAATACGGATGAACAAAAAAGGTAGTCGAGTCGTCGCAACGAGGGTCGCTGGGTGAACGCCGTAGAACAGGAGGGGGGTTTGAATCGCGCAACGCACAAGGGAGGGTACAACCGTGTTCGTTGGATCGGATCGACTGTTCCTCGAGCACCGCGTATAACGATAACGATTTTCCCCTAACCGAGCGACCCTCCTCTCTCTCTCTCTCTCTCTCTCTCTCTCTCTGTCTCTGTCTCTCTCTTGCCAGATCCGATCTTCGCCGCATTTCCAAAAGAGCCAAGCACTGCCGAGACTGTCCCGAGGCTGGTCGAACCCCGCTGGTCTGCGCGAGATACGAAATGGGAGCTTGGAATTGGCACGGAGGCGATACCAATGTGTGGAGGGCAGTCCTATGTCCTAAATTGTCGACCCTAAAAACTCAATTCAATCCTGAAGCGTTCCTATCTTTGCCACGCGGTGGCCAATGACCATTTGTCCAATAAGGTGGTAGGAAACGACGACGGTGTATTAACGGAACAACAGTTTCTTCCTGTGTAACACTTGGTCCACCGGAAGCTTATTAACGGCGTGTTCAATATAATTCTGCTGTATCGAAAGCCAACTTAAAACTTCTTTTTCACGCAACAACGCCAAAGGAAGTTATACTCATTACTGGCTAGCTATCGCAGAAACGTTACAAATTCCGCACTTTTTACCGAGTGGAATGAGGACGGCTTCGGTCTAGATGCCTGCGGGTTAAGAAATAATGTTGACGAAGAAGCGTATCAGGATTGTAGAGCAAAGGGAGACAGACCAAGCAATGCGGTAAAGCTTTTGTTGGAAGGTGAACATCTCGAAGCAACTTCCTCCAACGAGCACCTAGCATCGGTCGCTATGGAAGCTACTCGCATCGTGAGAGCTGTGCTCATTGGGCGTTCATGTTACGCGGTTAAAGGCTTAATATCTCGGACCAATGGCAGCCCGGAGCCATCTGCCGAGCTCCCAGCGACAATTCGGATGGCGAGCATCATCCTCCGTTGGTGTGATCGCGGCCACGTGTTTCTATAGGTTGCAACGTTCATAGACGACAACACACGGCATGACTAGTTTCGTGATTGCGCCGATATTGGCCGCGTGTACACGTAACCGGCGTTTAGGTAGGTTGGCGGGTAGGTAGGTAGGTAGGTTGGTAGGTAGGTAGGTAGATAGAAAGCTGTGTAGGCAGGTAGGTTGGTAGGTAGAAAGGTGGTAGGTGTAGTAGGCAGCGGAGGTTAATCTCGTGGTAGCTAGGCTGCGGTACTCTGCGGTACTGTACGCCGCCATCTTGCTTTATCGATTCCGACCCCTACCCCTCTACTTTCTCCCTCGGACTTCCGACTTGTCCGTGTTTTCTTTCCTCCCTTTTGCCCTCCGCCTCGGTGTGTCTTTTTACTGGCGACGCAACGGTCACTTATCGCAATTGCCGCTTCGACGGACCCCGTAGACGTTCCTCGTCTCTCGGTCATCGACGTTACATTCGGTTCCCTGGTTCACAATTTTTTACAAATTTTTCAAGAATCACTCTGCCGATGACCGGGTCGAGGGAGGGAGGGAGCGAGTGACGCGTTTGTTAACCCTTGCACGCTGTACAGGAATTCGGGACGTTCTATATACATGGGGCGGTCGTTGTTTCCTTGTTCGTTTAAGTCGCGTGCGTGAGAAGAATGGGTGAACCGGTGAAGAACGTTTCCGATCAAACTCCGACGGGTCCGATGGAGAATTCTTCCAATCAGCCTCCGACGTAGATATGTAGATGTATATTCAATTTCGATGTAGAAGATTTCAGGAAACCATTTAGTTCCTATCTCGCGTGTATCGTAGCTATACAAACTGTTGACGTTTAGCTAATTTATTGGGACGATTCTACGGAAAACTATAAACCGAAAATGTAAAATAAAATTTGGTCAAATCGGACTTCGAGAAAGTCGGCGACGAATGTTCGTCGGGTTCTCGCTTGTGCAGGAAGTAGAATAGGCGGACCATGATCAGACGCGACAGCCGATTCCTCTCGCGTAGCGCGCGTACTTTACACGTGTGAACCTTGTACTTTATAATTTATGTATAAATGCATGAAATCCGCAATCTCCATCTACTATTTTTAACATTCTCTGCGCAAATTCATAAAATCCACTAATTGCCATCGAACTGAGAAGGAAGCAAAGCGATCCAAACAAAGACGTTCTTTCGTAAAATTAGGAAACATTATTCGACCACATGATCGTGAGAATCGTTCGCGGGCGTCCGATGTCCGTCTCGTGACGACACACTTTCAACCTGTTTCGTCCGTTGTTCGCGACGATACTTCCTACCAGAAATAACAAAACTGTAAATGCAATTTCCTTCGATGTCTCGTCCTCGAAATGCACGTCGACCGGTAACGACATTGACCGAGACCGCGAGGAAAACCTCGAGTCGGTCAACGTTTCCTTCGACTTTTCTCTAGATATCGTCGCCAGCATCTTGATTTCCACCGAGAGGATCGCGATACGAGATCTCGTACATGTAACCCGGGTATTTTTATCAGCGCGTAATTGCCGAGGAATGTTGGTTTGAAGCGAGACAGCACCGTCCCGAGCCGTGATAACGATCCGAGCGTATTATTAGATCCGCGACGCGTTACTTTAGATATTCGGTCGCAGGTTTTCCTTATAGCGAATCGATGCCACCTCACCGCGCTCAGAGACTTCGAAAGTCACGCGATTATTTTTATAAGACAGTGAAACTGAAAAGAGAACTATTTATTTACAGGCGACCCTCGACGAACGCGGCTAAATATATTGCATAAGGATCCACAGCCTATCCATCACCATTTGCACAAATTCGAATATAAAATCAACCACTGCTAACTAGATTATAACTGAGATTATAAAAATACGAGAACGATCGACAATTTTGTTTGTCTCGCCAACGAAAATACATTATCATTGAATTGTACAAATTTATTCATGGAAAATATTTACTTTTACGATGTTTAATCTCATTGGGGAAAAGACCGCAGCAAAACGTACACTCGCAGTAATAGGTACATTTACCCTAGTCATGCGACTTCGTTTATGAGTGGATCAAAAACAACGACAACCAGTACACAAGTGCATTCGTTCCTCGGATCTCGAATTACTCAAACACAGCGAAACCATACAACGCTGTCCGATGGTCAAACGCGGAGCAGTTAAAAGAACGTAGCGACCGCAAAGGGTCAAAGACGAGCAGCTTCTGTCAACAAGAGGTCGACAGACTTCTTTTTCTCTCTTTCTCTCTCTCTCTCCCTCTCTCTCGATTGTGTCGACATAGTTAGCAGAAGAAACACGATGCGTCGGCGGGTACCATAAGCAAACGCGAACACGATGAAAACCGGTAGGACGATGTCCGGAGCGGGAAAAGCGTGGGATGCGGCACGCGAAGGTCGCACGGCCCGAAAATCCATAACCATCCCCCCATTACGTTTACAATAGCAAGTGTTGCGCTTGCGCTTACGTTCGCTAGACCCGGTATCAAGGAAACCCCGGCTAATGCTCCGTTCCGATACATTTTCCAACGATTACAGTACTCCCTCGGAACAACGCAACGGTAAGCGGTTAGGGACAGCTTCGCACCGTCCCTTGTCACCCTATCGCGCACTGTCCTGAAAAATTAATTTGTCTCTCTGCGCGTACGCGGAACTGCGGTCGTCCAGATTGATTTATCAGTCGTCTAGTTTGACGTTTATTTCGAGTATCTGCTTTCATTGTTTCCTGTGTGCAGTGGCAACTTGCGAGGAATTATTCGGTGCAGAAATTAATTGGTGGGTGGAATAAAAATAACTACGATGAAAGAATAGCGTCGCGAACAACAGCACGATACGACTAGTTAAATCGTTCGATTAATAAACTGCGAATCTTCATGCAAATTCTTCACCATTAATTACAACGAACAGGATCCCGATGAAAATTTTATTCGTTTGAAAATCTCAGTGAGTTGAAAATAATGTATATTAAGAGCCGACTAATAAACTACGGATCTTCATGCAAATTCGTCTCCATTAATTACAACGAACAGGACTCCGATAAAAATTTCATTTTCATATTTCATTCGTTTAAAAATGTCAGTGAGTTGAATATAATGTATATGCAGACATTTGAAATTCAATCTTTACTTCGTTTTAAATTTCATCCACTCATTTTTATCAGAAATGGAGAAAATCCGCAGTCTACCTATCAAATGCAGACCAGGATATGTTCAAGCAATTCTAACAGTTCACACGAACGATTCGCATAGGTCTTCCTGATAAGAAAGAGGGAGGTGTTTTCGACCCCCCGCTATGAACAAGCAAGTAGATAAGCAAACTAATTGGAAATTAATTGTGGCACTAATCGGCGCGAGTCACAGGTAGGATCTCTCGCGGAGGACAGCGTCGGAAAGCGATCTTTTCTAAACGACCGGATCGATCCGAAGAAACAAACGTGTTCCGGATGGTCGCATCGGCAAAATGAAAGGGTTCGAAGCACTAGGGGGATCAAGGGTCCACAGGGATGTTCCCTAGCGGTGCAATAAAAAAAAGAAGAGTCAAGGCGAAACAATATAATTAACGAGATCCTCGAAGCGCGGGAGCAACGAAATCATATAATTGTGGCGAGGGCGAGGGCGAGGGATCGAGGGATCCAGGAAGGGGAAGATTCGTCGGCTCGTGCATGGAGAAGACTATGGAAGGGTACTCTGGACCTCTGTGTTCGTCGTCACCCTTCGTCGAGCAGACGTATCGAGCGGAGAAGACTTCCGTTTGTTTCTCGACTGACAAGAATTATCCTGGATTCGCCAATGCGCGTCCCGCTCGAGCTTGACACGCGACACGGCCCGAGCAATATTATTTTTACTTCTACTTATTTATGCTCACATTCCACGGTCTTTATTTAGAGTGCGATCTTTATCGCGAGCAAATTGCTCGTGCAGTTTCTTTCGCGGCGAGATGGTTCGAACGAACCTCTTAAGGTTTTACAGGATCTTTCGTTAATATCATCAAGCAATCACAATCGCATTGATCAATACCGAAATAAAATGTATTTAAAATTGAAAATAGGATTTCAAAGATCAGCTTTGTACTTCGAAGCGACGTATAACAATGGCGATGAACTCGGTGATAGATCTATAAAAAGAAATAAATCAACGGAAATATTCTAGGTCGGAAGAAATGTCTTGGTTTTGAGGTTAAAACTGCTTCGAGTGTGAAGGGTTAAACCAGTGTGCATCAGAACGAAGAAGCCAAGTTGTTATCGCGAATGTTCGATCGTCGAAGCGGGATTGAGATTAGGACGAGAGTCGCTCCATAGGGATGCGAGTGGCTAGGCAGTGGGAGAATCCTTTCCACCATGTGGTTTCGTCGTTGCCCTTCGACAACGGGCGTCTGGATGCATCCCCTAATTGAAAGAGTCGCAACGCCCCCGTTCTCGCGCCTCTCGCGTCCTGGGACCGCTATCGAGCACTCGTTGATAATCTTCGCGTATACGTGTCACCGCGCATCGCAAGCCAAGCGGCAGACATCGAATCCTTCACACCCCGTGCGCGATCCTGTTTTCCACACGTTTCCGCAATCTGGTCACGTCACTGACGCTTTCATTCATTTTTTTCCGACGGGAAAACTAGCGCTCCGAGGAGCATCGGCTTTAAGTCGTCTTTAAGTCGATGGAAACGAACCACTGGTCGATGCGTTTGGCAATTAACCCTTTGACCGAGCCTATCTAGCGGTCGAAGCGGTAAGACAGGTGCGGGAATGTACCGCTCTTATGTTTTCTTCATGAGTTACTCCGATCGAGTCCGATCTCTTTTATTAGAGGCTCGATATGTATAGGATCTCAAAGCGTCCATCTGTTTCATTAGAGGGTCTCTTACCGTGGAAGTAGTAGTCTCTTACTTTTTCAGTACGAAAAGATATTACTATTTTATGTGCCCCACGCGGGATCTATTTCAGAAATAGACTGGTGACACAGAGGCAATGAAATAGTGAAATATGAACATGAACGTGTGCGCTATTTAACGCTGAACCTGCCACGGTCAGATAACCGGTTTTCTATTCCACTTTTATTGCAGCGATAAAAACGCTTTCGTTGGAAATGATTCTATTGACTTGTTTATTCAAGCACAGATTATATAACGAAAATGTCATTATCAGCTCACCGAAGTTACTTAAAAAAGGAACGAATTCGTGAAGGGTTAACACGCGGTTCAGTCGGTACACGCGTGCACGCTGCAGAGATGTTTGTGCAATTGTACCGGTGTCAGGAAAGCCGAGTTCGAGAAAAGAAGCGCACCCTCTCGCGAGAGCGAGAGCTATCCGGTTCGCAATAATTGTTTAGATTGGCGCGCGTCAAGGATTCCCTTGTTATTTCCGAGTGCGCACGCAAACACAGCTGCGCCTGTCTCTCCGCACGCACTCTTCCGTCTCGTGTGCCCACTGTCCCCGACCCCGGGGGAGCATACGAACAGCAGCCCCGAAGAGTAGTCCGAAAATTGACTGTTCGACACGGATCGGTCTCATCCTCCGCCAACGACGCTACGATTTCAATCATTCGGTTTAATAACGGATTAAAATCTTTTAATGCTGTTTCGACTATGCAATATTCTCCCATCCTTTCGCAAGATGTCCCCAACAATTCTCCAACGGTAAACAGCGCACAACTTTTTGACGAAGGTGATAGAAATCCGTACTTTGATTTTGAATATTTGATGCGATAACAAAAAAATGCTTGAAAGTTTAGAAAGCATTACAAGGCACGAATGCCATAATAAAATATTCATTTTCTTCGTTTTATTTCACCAAACAGGATGAAGAATGAAAAAGCTAAAAATGCAGGAGCTAAATAAAGCAAAAACTGTACAACAGTTGATTGTTCCACAAAACTTCAGAAAACATCGGTTCAAGATCACCCGTTTACTGAATCATCCTTAACCCAACGAACCTCGGCTAAACATCAACAAACCGTAGGATCGCCAAACCAATCGTTCCAAGCCACAAAAGTCTGAAACCCTGTATGTATAACCCTGGCACAAAGAGCAACTGCCTCGAGAATCGCTAAGCACCGTTGTCCCTCTGCTTACACATTACCCAGCCTTTTCGTTAGTGCAGCTTGCGAGACCGTTTGAACCTGCAGCAACTGTTCCGAGTAGTTAAACTTCGTCAACCAGTTTGCCGGAATCGAGTCTCGCTCGATCCACGTTCGAGACGGATCGATCGGAAATAGGATGGACTGGAACGACCGGCGACTATGCGAATAAAACGATCGTTCGAGAGACGGATAGTTCGCTAAGCGAACGGATTAAAAGCGCTCGGAAGGCACAGCCTGGAATATAAGAACGAACGGATGGAGGAAGGAAGCTGCAGTTAATTTCCTGTCTGCGAGGCGTCCTGTCACAGGTATGCTCGGAGGAAAAAAACAACTCGATCGCGACGATAGATCACGGAATTACGATCAGGAAAAGGGATACCCGTTCGCGATTTCCGTGCCGCGTGTATCGGTTACGAGGCATATCAAAACCCTGAGAGAACCGCCTCGATTGCTCCATTTTCTTCACGATTCGAGCATCGCGGGTACGTTGCAACGAGAACCGCGTGTCGTGTGGATGAGAGAGAGAGAGGGAATCAAAGTTTCCCAACTTCCTCGAATAACTTCGGCGGAACTTCGAACTGCGTGCAATACCGAGGGCTTTCGACGATACAGGACTTCTTGACCGAGCTCTATTATCGAAACTCGTCGGTTATCCGCATCGCCTTGTCCATCGATATGCGAGGATTAACGAGGTGGTAGCACGGAATCGAACGCGGGCAACTCGATTATTGGAACGGACAGAATTTGATCAATCAGCCTCATCCATCCCTTGTGTCGATTCGACGGATGTTAGATTCATCTTAGATGGACGTTGCGAATTATTGGGTCAAACATTATTTCGGTGGAACAAATGTTTCGATGGAACAACTGATCTCCAGAGAAGAATCCCCGGATTCGATCGTTTATCTCTCCAGCGTATTGATCTTTTACTATCTCGTCCACTCGATATCAAGGGACAAATCCAGTTGGCTCGAAACGAGGGTTGATCCAGCGGGTTTCGGGTGGTCAGAGAGGTGGTCGAAGGGCAGCGAATCTCGGTTTTCGTAAGGTTGATTGATTTTCGCGAGAACGCAGCGGGTCTTGGGGGCACAGGGGAGAAGCGACACGAGTAAAGGGTAGTTAAAAGACCGCGTGACTAGCGAGACGCGAATGGGAAGGTGGTGTGCGCGCATGGGTGAGTAGAGGCGGGTAGACGGGAGTAGAACAGAGCGGGGTAGAAGGGAGAGAGAAAGAGTCTCCAGCTCTCCAGGCTAGATAGAACGAGAGAGGGAAGGAAGGAAGGAAAGAAAGAAAGAAAGAAAGAGAGAGAGAGAGAGAGAGAGAGAGCAAGCAGATTCGATGGCCGGAGCGAAGGGTGAATGTCGGTGGCAATAGCGAAGGTAGGTACGGAGGTGAAAGTAGCAACGATAACGGTAGCGGAGGGACGAGCCGAAGGGTGCAGAAGGTGGGTCGAGCGTGAGAGGCAACGAGAGAGTCATAAGAGAGAGAGAAAGAGAATGAGAGAGACGAAGCGGGGGTGGGAGAGCACGCGGGCGCGCGGGCGCACGCGTCACAGAGACGGGCCGAGCGAGAGGGCTCGAAACGGTGGATGACGTTGGTCGGCGGGGGTGGAGAACCAAGGGAAATCGCAACGGCGATCAATACTTCGCCACGCCTCGCGCCACCACCTACCCTGCCGGGGCAAAACTTGACTTTCCCGAGCATTTTGTCCGTCGGTCAACAATGCCGACCGTCTTCTTTCCGCTTTCGAGCTGTCGCGGCGACGACGCGTCGGCTTCCGTCCGCGGACTGACCGTCGCGTGTCTCATCCTCGCGTCCGCGCTTTCCGGAAAGAGCGTGGCTCGCAAGATGACAGACATCGGCGAGTCACAAAACCGATCGAACCTCGATTCCCAACCTGGCATCGGAATCTCCGGCGATCGTCTCGTTGCGTCGCGAGGAAAACGGAATTCCGTCTGGACGGACGCGATAGAGCGTCGGGAAGAGCAGCTAGGTGCGCGTGACCCCGTTCCGTGGGGTCACGATACGGGAAAATGCGAAAACACGAGATGGCAGCACGGTACGATCAAAGGAACGGGTTCCGGTGTCTTTCGCGCTTTTCGCAGCACTGATAAGCGGTTTTGAAAGGTTCGACTTTGTTAAAAGGATCTGGGGACCGGCCTGCTCGACTATTCAAAGGAGTCGGTGCTCCTTTCTCTATAGACAAATTCTACCCTCGAGGATTCCCTTAGCCAGTTTACAGGTTTCAAGTAATAACCGAGGGAGGGTGATCTTTCTGCGAATTAAGAATTGTCCGCTCTCGCTAATTCTTATTATTCTATATTCTTTTGTGTCGGAGATAATACCTAAATTCATGATTTCAGTTTCGTGTCTCTTCTATTCGTTCTTGTCATACACACAATCTATTAATTATACAGAGGAGCAGTTCTCGGTAAAAGCGTGGTCAATCCTGCCTATCCGTCGATCGAAACGGAAAGCGTCGTTTAGACGTCACCGAGCAGATAATACTAATTGTGCTTTCCTAACAGCAATATCGACGAAACCGAAACATCGGTGGCCGAGTTATGGGAATTCGCGTAACCCTGCGAGTTTCTCAGCAACTGTTCGTTCGATTCGGAACGAAGAAAATCTTGGATCGCGATCGACGAGGATTGTTCTCGTTGGTGGTCTCGTTTTTCTCTCGGAGCGCAGAGAGATTCGCGGACCGGGAGCGCGACTGTGGGCTCGTGGCGTTCGATCCGGCGAAGACACGTGCACGAGCGAAACTTTTCCTCGCCACGCCCAGTCGTCACGCGCGTCGAAATCGGCACGCGAGCCAGATTTCGGCGACAGCCGACGATAATCGACGTTGCTCGAAATACAGAAGGTGCCAGACAGGGTTATCGGACGTTGCGAAAACGCACCGGGAACACCGAGAACACCGAGAACGAACGAAAAGAGAGAAATCGAGGAGAAATGAAAATCGTAGACGAAGGGAGAGCAAGAATGCTAGACGGGGGGGGAAAAAAGTACGAAAATACTAGACGCAGATTCCGATTAGGTGGACCGATCCGATGGCGCGGACGAACGGATAGGTTAACGACACGAGCGAGCGCACGGTTAAATGGAAGCTCCTCGGATATCGATCGCGTTCGCGTATCGGTGCCGGTCTCTCGCCCGTCCAAATAAAGGGAGTCGAACTCGGTTTTCCCGCAACGCTCTGCAACGCGCTGCAACAGGAATGCGACGAGAGAAAGAGACGATAGGGAGACGAAAGGTGGTCGCGAACAAGTGGCCGACGCGAAAGCGAAAATAACGCGTGTGTGCCACTGGCACCCGGCCGGCGATGCGTTTTAAGGCAATGCACGGCTCGCTCGCACCGCGCCGCACCATAACAGGTTACGAATCTGTCGGTTTTCCGTCGACGAAATATGCCCGTCGCCCGAGAACCGGAACGGGAAAGAGAACGAGACGATACCGAATCGCAAAGGGCGAAACAGAGAGAGAGAACGAGCGAGAGAGTGTGTGCGTGTGCGTGCGTACCAAACGGATCGAACCGAGGGGAGAGAGAGAGAGAGAAAAAGAGAGAGATAAAGAGTAAAAGAAAGAGAGAGAGAAAACTGACGACGTCGGATCGGAGGTTAACCTGTCAGTTGGCGGATCGATGATCCGAGAGACCGTTGGTTCGCGACGACGGTGGTGGCGGTGGCGGTGGTGGTGGCTGGATTCACGGACAGTGAGACAGAAAGAGACATTTATATATGTATATATAGAAAGAGAGAGAGAGAGAGAGAAAAGACGGACATTATATAATTTGGAGTACTCACCTGGGATGGTGGATGTATGCGTGGCAGGCCACGAACCGTTGCGTTAGTCGGCGACCTCGAATCGTTGGGTTCACTCGGTTCACCGTCCGCCGCACCAAAACGAAACCTCAGAATTTATCACGAAAACATGATCGTCGAACTGTGATGGAACGGGCGAGGAAAGAGCCCACTGTCGAAGCACCAACACTCGATGACGTCATTCCACCAGCGGCAACATGGAGCCCCAAACGCGATAGGACGCGATAGGACGCGGGCTCGAGAGGTTCGAGTCGAGTCGGGTCGGCTTCTCGTTCGTGTCCGACAGCTGTCCCCCGAGCTAACCTCAAATCGGCGCACGGCTGGCCTGCGCTGCTTGACTCTCGCTCGGTCGTCTGTCTGTCTGTCTGTCTGTCTGTCTGTCTCTACCTATCTCTCTCTCTCTCTCTCTCTCACACACACACACACTCTCTCTCTCTCTCGCTCGCTCGCAGGGCACACGCACACACACACACACACACTCTTTCTCCCTCTCTCTTTCGCTCTATCGCAGTCTATCGCTGTCTCTCGATTTTGCCGTCGGTCTCGCTCGGCTGCTGCACTCGCGCTGGTCACCGCGCGAACCCTCTCGACCACGACTGACAACGACGAGCGACACCCGCCTATACCGTTCGACACCTCTCTCTAACTTCGACTCTTGTTTTCAGGACTCGACTCGAATCCGCTCCTTTTTCCACGTGATTTCCTAGCAAACGCTAACAGAGGGCGATCGCGCGCGCGCGCCCCGCGACTGCGATTCCTTCACTGCGGGAATCCCGATATTCGAAATCGAAGCTGCGCGTCGCGGTCACGATGCCTCCTCCGCTTCCTACAGAGGACACCCGTCGAAGCCCCGAGTCCCGAGTCGACTCGGCTCGAGCCGCGCCGAACAAGCCCGGAACTAACCGAGCCCCGCATCGCCAGCTCTCGTCAAGCTTCGGCTTGTCTCGTGTTCCGTCGCGTCTCGCCGCGACTCCTCGCGGAGACTCGCCGAACCGGATACATCGCCTCGATCGAAGCGCCATTCTCGTTCCCCTAACCTAGCTTTTTACGCTTCTCAGTTCTGGTTCGATCGCGTCGCTTTCGTTATCTACACACTGCGAACGACCGATCGAATACACGCTGCCTGGCTCGCTCATCCTTCGAGGAATCGATCCGTTGCCAACCACCAACTGCCATCTCGATATACGACCGCATCGATTTTTCATTTCGATTCGACCGTCGGAAACGCAGGTATAAAGCTATGTCTACCGTTTGATACGAACTATAATAACTATTTAATAAACTATTAAATATCACGACGAACCGTGATAATAACTCGATGATTGTTCTATATGATGGGTTATTATGGTAATCGAACAATACATTTCTGTACGGTATCGATAGTTGTGATCATCTGTCAAAATTTTGTGTCGATTGACGGATGTGGTACTGTTAACACTTTATCTGTAGGATCTTTGGTAATTTATAAATCAGCCGGATATATCTGAAATTAGATTAACAGTTGTCTTTTACGTAGCAATTATTAAGGAAATTATTTTAGCATTATTTCCAACGAGCAGAACCGGCGAGTCATGGTCAGATGCGTCAGCTGATTCTATTCGGTAGCCCGGGTATGCGACGAATTTCAAATCGAATAGAGGATACAAATGTTTACAGCTTCTCAGAAAAACTACTTCTTTAATTTGAAGAAAGTTATTCCGTTTCGAAGGGCGTTTGATCAGTTAACTCCGTGTCGCCGTATATATTTCACCAGAATACATATCTAACTCTGGAGACACTAATTTCTGTCTCAACATATGTAATCTTAGCCATTGACCTTTCATCTACTGCCGTGGACTTCGTCTACGTCATTTCTTTTCAACAATCTGCCATTATATGTATTTCCCAAATAGAACCTATTGTATTATATAATTATTTTTCCACTTAGATGTTGCATATTAATGTCTACAGATTTATCGTATCTACACATCTTTAGTTTTTTATTTACTTATTTAGTTTCACTTTTAAATATTGTGTTTCGATGTCGACCAATACGTAATTGTTGTGGAACCTTTTTGCGCAACATCTTTTAAATTTTTTACGCGAGAGTACATAAAAATGTTAAATCGGTGAGGTCCCATTTTCAGTTATCGCTCGGAACAAATATCCCCGCTACAAGCCACATCTTCGATTGTGTTTTAGGAGATATGGCGTCGTCTTCGTACGTGTCGCGGATCAATCAGATCGATGCGGCTCAGTTGGACGACGAGATCTACAAGTTGTTGCGGGGCCAGGTGAAACGAATCACGGAAAACCATCCGGTAGACGGGATCGATCGCTGGCAACCAGAAATCGACGGTCTCCTCAAGTTCCTGGTCTGGAAGTTCTCGTTATACCGCGGTAAATCGACCTTTGGCCAACAGCTGCTCAATCTGCATTACGAAAACATCGATCGCGCAAAGTCTATCCTCTACTTGATTTTGACCGTGTTGCCGGTGTACGTTCGAGATAAGATTGACAACAGCAGGGACGATCGGGCGAGGCAACTCGCTCTTTATTTCGATCGTATCGCGGACGCGGCGAAGCTGCTCGAGTTTATCAATCTGCTGGTGTTTCTGCATCGCGGCACGCAGCCTAGAGTAGTCGAGTACTTGTTGGGGATCTCGAGTCGTTTGACGACCATCTACAGGCCGAGGAACATCGGCTACTCGTATATGACCAGAGAGCTGCTCTGGCACGGTCTCGTGGAATTGTTCACCGTCGGCCTGCCCATGATCAACTTCCACTACTGGAAACACACGGCCAAGAGACTATTCGCTAAAAGTAGCAAAAATCCGATAAGAGGCCTGCCAACCATGACCGCGATCACCAAATGCGCCTACTGCAAAGAGTCTCCCATCATGCCGATGCACTCCGGCTGCGAGCACATATTCTGCTACTACTGTCTGATGGCTCACTTTGCAGCCACCGATAAATTTCTCTGCACCGAGTGCGGCTCGAACCTGCACGTCGAAAACGCGAGGGTCTACGAGTCGTAGCAATTACGATTCGATCGTGGATTCGCTGTGATAATAATAATCTTTATTTATTCAGCCTCGCAGCTACGAATTAGGCTTGGTTTCCGTTCACTCCTTCTTTCTTACCATTTCTTCTATTCCTAATTTTAGTAGTGGTGTCAGGTCGGCGGTTATTGTAGGTGGAGGCGTTCAGGACGTATGAAAATCAACTTTATTCTTTTAGATGGAACTACATTAATGCATCGATCGATGCAGCTCGTCATTCCTTGTAGACAAGTAACTAACGGTTTTTTGGTGTCGATAGGTTAACACTTTACCTACCGGAAGCCTATTAATAGGATTTTCAATAATTGTGCTGTACCAAAAGAAAGCATAGAAATGTTCTTTTACGTTGCAATCTTAAATGAAACTATCAGATCGCGTTATCGAGGGTGACTTGTTAGTTCGTAATGAAAATTGCTGTTGCTATCGGAGGTTCCATTAAAAAGTGTTTAGCCATGTATCATAAATTTTTCAAAATTATGCAACAATCACCGATCGGTAATGTGTTAATAATGACGAGTTGCATCGGTCGATGCATTAAAAAAATATATGGTCTCGTTTTAAAAAAAAATAAAGTTGGGCTTGATACGGCCTGTATACGTTCGTTTCGTTGCGTGTGCATAGAGATACCATTCTTGTTTTATTAAAAAATAGCAATACAAAATCTTCTTTATTCGCTTGGATACAACATTTGAAATTTTCTCAACGTTCCTTACGAAACAAACGATAAATGGTTCGTTCGGGTGTGACATACATCCGTGGCTTATCGGAAATTACTCTAGATTACCGTACAAAAATATCATCATGCCGCGATATCGTTAAACGATTTCCCATTTTCGTACATCGAACGCGATACGCGACGATACGCATTGCTCTCTCGTTAAATTCGTTGTAACGGTCTTGTCCGATTCGATGGGCGGGAAACGTTCCTCTCTCGATTCGATGCGATTCGATTCGACTCGATCCGACGAAAGTCGTCTCTTCTCATCTGCGGGACACGCGTTCCCGTCGACGCGTATCCTGTGTCTCCGACACTGGAATGTGTTGTTTTCTATGTGGGTTTGTGTTATTCGTCCCTCTACACTTCTCTCTATCGTCGCGTTCCTTCGTTCGCGGGAGGCTCGCGAACACACCTGAGATAATTCACACTATACACCGTGCGCGCGTCCCGTTCGCCGTTTTTAATACTAAGATTCGTTGATCGCGATAAGACCGTCTACCCCGACGCTTCTCTACACAGGCACTGGCAGCGACAAAGCTTTTCGAATCACATGATCGAGCGTACACATACTATCTCGCCTTTCCTACATCGACTGAAACTCGAGCACGCGGACACCGTTTCGGATAAAATATCGGCACTCGTTCGTCGATGTCCGACACCGCTGTAGATATTCGGATCTTGTCGTATGCATTTTTTTACCCTTTCATCTTTATCTCTCTCTATCTTTTTTCTTCTTTTTTTTCGTTTTTTCCGTAAATTTTAACTCTCGCGTGACTGCTAGTTTATTCGCTAATTCGTGCAAAAATTAACATATTTGTGTACGCATAGATATATATATAATATTAGATAGGAACATCGAAGAACAGTGATATATTTATCTATCTAACTATTTACCTATCTAGAAAATAGCGCGAAATTCTGATCGATCGGTCGATCGATCAGGATTTCCCTTTGGAAACGGCGATCGACGTTGCGATTTAAATGCGCGTGTCCAATCTGAGAGTAAAACTATCGCGACGTGTGTCGTTCAACTGTGCAACTATCGCAGAGTAAAAAATCTCGAAGTTGCTAAGGCTGCGAACACACTGGCAAGCGACTTGCGATATTTCGTAAGAGCAAATTGCAGAAATATGTACACTTGTTTGCAAATATTGTTTACACATTGTTTCTCTTTACGACCGCAACTGACGCAAGCGAGTTCAACTTGCTATTTGCTACTTCGGAGACGTTTACGTATGGCTTAAGTGATTTGCTAGTGTATTCGCGCCTTCACCGTGAACACACATTCCGATGATACTCTCAAATAGACACGCGCGGCGTAATTGCCGCAAAAACCAAAAACGATCATTCAAAATGACGATTCTCGCAACCTCGGCGTCTCGCAATGACGACATACGCTAAAATATTATTAATCATGATACACGATCACCGTTTAAACGAACACGAGGGAACGGGGACGATCGAACAGCCTTTGTTTCAACGACGACACACGCGTATAGAAAACCACGCAGCACTACTCGTCTCTCTTTCTCTCTCTCTTTTACTCCCTCTCTTTCTCCCGATCATTCTCCAGCGCACGGGACGGTGCGCTTCGCCAAGAAAATAATAATTTATGCTTAAAAAGACTTCACAAAAGACTTTAGTCAAGAACTTTCAGCGGTAAAATTGCTCGCTAGGGACTTTCGGGTTAGGCTCGGCCGCGATGTATCCATCTCCGACTCGATCATACCGATCGACATAACAATATACATCGTATAGAAAGATTTCTATTCCCTGACACACGCATACGCGCACACACTCGCGCAACAAACATACACATCTCACGATATGAATAAACGAACGTTCGAGTTTCGCATTCGCGGAATCTATTAGTCTGTTCCCTGAATGTTGGTCGGTTTTCTGTTGTCGGCGTGTAGGCACAGCGTGTGTTAGACCTCGTTTTTTTTGCCTAACGTTTCTTACTGTGTGCATTTGTGCGAGCGGACGAAAAAAAAAAGAAAAAAAAAGGGTTTAAAATATCAATAATTTAGATACCGAGCGAGATATCTTAGCTTCGTAAAATCGCTACCGCGTGCGAACGAACCAAAAAAACGAATTTCTGTTGTTTTATTCCTTGTTTCTGTCGCGGATACAACTTTCCTGTTTCCGGGAATCACGCTAATGAACCATGCTGGCATGGGAGGAGGGGGGGGGGGGACGCGCGACCTTTTCTCGCAGTCCGTTGCATCGGCTCACGCGCGCGTTCAGCGTCTCTCGCGAGTGAATAATAAATACTTTGTTACTTTGTAAAACTCGAAACTCGCGGCCGAGGCTCGCGTTCACGTGAAATTACGGCGCCCGCGAGAATTTGACCGGCCATCGAAATTCGAGCTTAGTCGAGATTAAATATTTTAACTTGGCTAGGTGTGTGAAAGCACGCTGAACGCGCGGAATATCCCTCGCCCATCGTGCGCGTGTATATCGAACGCGTCGAAAATGCCTCTCTCGCCGATTCGAGAGTCGTCTCTGTACCTCGAAATAGTATCGCGATCGAGAGACGACTTTTGACACGCACGCGATGCGCGGAACAAGCGTCGAACGACAAACCATCGAACAACCACCGGTTGGCTCGCCAAGTTACGCTCGACCAGAGAAAAAGACCACACACTAATCAACGTAGAAAAACTTAACGAAACGAAAGTAGTTAACGAGCTTCTTAACCTAAGGCACCTTCCGACCGAAGTGAGCCGGGGACGGCGAGACCAATTGTAGCAACAAAAAAAAATGAAAAAAAAAACAATGGAAGAGTAGAAACGATGTCCCCGGTCACAAAAGAAAGAATCAATTCGAGCTGTTCTTCCGGTGCCTAAGAATCGTAAATTAACTTACTGATTACTCTTCTTTCTGATCCCACCGTCGAATCGGTGGGTGGGGGGGTAAAGCCCGCGTGATTCGGTTTCGATTCTCGATTGTTCTCGTGTGTATTTTGGGAAAAGCGATTTCGCTGCACGCGCCCGCGCTCTTTTCCCGATCGCAGTACGAGCCGTTAAGTACCACAGTCCGAATGATTGATTTTGGTTACACCCGTGTTACCGGAGGCCGGAAATATCGCGATGATCTCCAGACCCAGAAGTGTTTCATGCTTGGTCCCGTTTTACCATTTGCTGTCCACCAGACTGCAATTATCCAGCGGAACAGAGGTCGATGCTTTCCGCTCCGCTCCCGGGGCCGCGCTCCCGCAGAATGGACTAGTCCGTTTGTTCATTTCTGCGAATCAATCTCATTTTTAATTTCTCTTTTTCTGTTTCAAGCGAAAACTTCTTTAAGCGCACCGTGTACATAGTTGCTGGCCCGCGAATGAGTCTGATCTGTCACGCTCCTAAGTGAAACGCTATTCGGGTAAACTCGGGGGGCCGAGCTTAGCCGAGCGAGCGAGAAACAGACGGGTGTGCAATCGCCAAAGAAGTTTTCATTTCGATCTTATGCGCACAGTATGTCCGTAGGCGGGACTTACGTACCAGCGATCAACAGCATTATTTTGCGCCTCGCGCCCCAAGCGGTTATGCCAATCTCGCACAAATCCTTATCCGTCAGCGAGGGGAACGTAGCCATGTCCACTTCGTGCGACGTGAACAGGCCTGGCAAACAAACAACGTGAAGCAACGTGTATAGCAAAGCGGTACAGAGCACAGATTGTGTACCGAGGGTGTTCACTAGCCATTTTCATGCAAATTCCGGTATTCATAAGTTCCTTTGCCAAAACGGGATAAGGGAACACAAAGAGAAGACCGGGAGGTTCGCGAAAATATCAACCACCGGTAGCGAAATTTATAACAAACGGTGCTTACAGCGTTTCCTCTTGTACTAATTGAATGTCGCACACCAGTCAAATCGTTAACGTAATCGATCCGAAGTTACCGCATTACACGCACTGATAACTTCAATGAGTTAGTACGGGAATATAGTGGAGGGACGAGGTGAGCGTAGCGTAGAGGAAAGCGGTGCAGTGATTTTTGTTTCTATGTGCTCCGCTATTCTCTCGTCACCGCTCCGCCATATAGAGTCGCATTTAATTACATTGGTTTGATTTTCCTGCGACGTTTACCTTGTTGCTATCCTCGATCTTCGCCGCTCCACTTTGGGTACAGATATTGTAGAGCGACGAAGATTGAGGATAGCAACGATGTAATTAAATGCGACTGTACATGGTGGAGCGGTGATGAGAGAATAGCGGTGCACATAGAAACAAAAATCAGCGCACCGCGCTCTTCCACGCTACACTCATCTCGCCACTCGACTATAATCTTGTACGTGTTAAGGGGGTAGACTCGTCTCCGGGATTGCAAGGGTGCGGGATCCGCCTTCCCATTTCTCGATAATGCAAAGGTGGGGTTTTTCAGTAGTCAAAAGCGCTAGATAAAAGATCAATCTAGGCCGCAGTCGCCCTCAATAGTGCTATTTTTACGTTTAGAAGGCGTAATTTGCATTATTCGACAGCATGTAGCTGTCGCAGCTTTATGAAAATAGCTACATGCGCAATTTTATGCTTCCGTATAATGCAAATTACTCCTCGTAAACGTAAAAATATGACTTTTGGAAAACCCCATCTTTGCAATCCTGGAAAAACGAGTCTATCCCCTTGATTTCCATGTTAAAACGATTGGACAAAAGCGATTTTCGACATTCAATTGTAACACAGTAGAACTTTCAGTACAGCGAATTAGTCGAAAGCTAGCAACTTAGTGCACACCCTGTTAAAGCAAAGCAAGCGTGTTTATTAAAAAGCGAGACGAAAAACCACCATAAAAGCAGATCAGCACTTACGAATATATTTTTCCAATCCGACACTGGTCAGCATGGTGGTCAGGTCGCTGTATCTTTGGGACGTGATTGCTTTCATTTGCGAGGACGGCGTATGTTCCATGTAGTTCGACGAGCTGATGCCAATCTGTCCAACGCGATCTTTGCCGGATACTATTCCGAAGTCAATCTCTCTGCTGAACACCGGCGTCGTTGGTTCTCTCCACAAGTCGGACGGATGGCTAGTGGCAGCGTTGGTAGTGGTGGTCGTGGATGTCAAGCTGCTGCTGCTACTACCGTTGCTACTGCTCCCGGTGTTGGTCAATTCCTGCGCAACAAGCCAACGAGAACGGTAAAAATACAATCCTGTAAATACAGTAGAGCCTCCCGTATTCAACACGACACTCGTTTCTATCTCGTATCGATTTATTCCAGTGGGAATCATCTATTTCAATATTCAAGAGTTCCATATCTTCTTGGCTGCTAAATCGCGAAGTTTCTTAACAATAAATAACTTCATCAGAGGTTAGAACCCAGTCAGCTAAATCTGCTGTACTTTGCCGAATTTCTTTATTTCTTTATTTATTTCTTTAATTTTTCCATTTTCCAAGGGGAAGGCAAAGGATAGTACTCATTATAATGACGTTGGCCCACCTGCATAAGAAAGCCACATTTCGTGACCACACGATTTGCCAACCAATGTTGCAACGAAGGCCTAACAAAATGCCAATCACAAATGCTACTAGGCTGCTGTCACATTGGGAAAACAATTTTGGAACAACACGTCTTCCAAAAATCTCAATTGCTGAATGGTAGATATACAAAAAGGGTTTCTCTTTGACGAAGGCGTTAACTTACCTTGTTCATTTCTGCGGGACTCATCGGAGGAATGGTTTGACTGAGTCCGTAGCCAGACCAGGCCGGTGTGGGAACTCGGTACTCGCCGGGGATCGGTTTCGTTTGCATCGCCTTTGCTGCCAACAGCTTCTTCTGCTCATAGTCGAAAGAACCTACATTCTGCTGCACAACCATCTCCAACGACTTCTTCTCGCAGCCAGGGGCTCGTCGATCCGAGAGCTCGGACAGCATTCCTGATAAGTCTTCAGAAATTGGAAACAATCAATCTGTTAGAACTCGAGCGAAATTGCTGATGATGTCGCCTAAAAGTGACGCTTACCTAAATTGGTACCGGTTTCAGACGGGTTCACCGGAGATACGTTCCGAGGACTGATGGCTGGACTGGATAGAGAACTACAGTTTGTAGAGACGCTGCTCATCGACGAGAAGGCTGCAAAAAGAAATACGAAATACGAATGATACTAGTCCCAAACCCTAGTTAGAGAAACTGCTATCAGAGACCTGCATTTCTTTTCTGAATAATTTTACAGAGTTCAGAACTAAATGCGTTCACTATTTTGCATTTTTTCTACATATTTTTGTTGTAAATGCAACAAATGGGTAGTCGCGATCTCAGCAGTGAATAGATTAATCCTTGTGCAGTCAAGAAAAATCTATAGATTATTTAAAACCTTTCTGTATTTAACATGTTTGCACAAATTCTCATTATAAGACTATAAATGAATATATTAGCGAGTAAAATAAAAAATTTTTTTTAGAGCTACCCCGGGTACCTGGCTGACTACACAAGAGTTAAAAGAATTTAAGACTATCTGTTGAAGTCAAAAAGTGTTGTAATAGAAAACTCAAGAATTTTGTAACATTGTAATGGGTGGCGTGCGTCACGTCGAAGTGACGATCGGCAGCCGGAGCGACGAACAAGACAAGAGTCGCGAGCTCAGTTCGAGGCTAGAGTCGATTTAGGCAGGATATACCTGGTGCTGTTACCTATTAACTGTTTCAAAATAAAGTTATTGTTAAAAGTTACCTATTTCACTAAATTGATTTATTCCACTAAACATCATATCCCTTAACACTATCGACGAAGTATTTTTCGTTTACTAAAATAATCGAAGAAAGAAAAAAAGTATTTACTATTTTTTCGGATAGATACAGAAAATTTTAATCGTAGTCTAGTTACATGTTCCCGTTCAGATTTCAAGTTCCAGAGGACTGTAACTGCCGATTGGATTTACGATTCCATGGTCGGTTTGATCAAGCTAATTTCTCACGGTCACTTACCACTATTCTCTTTTCTATCCGCCAACGAGCTTCCGTTTATCCCGTGCATGCCATGGAGGCCAGCAGCAGACATGTTCGCGTGCAATTGCCCTATGCCGCTGAACGCGTGATTCTGTAATCCGTGGGTGTGCGGAGGCATCGTTG
Organism: Lasioglossum figueresi; assembly: GCA_028455805.1. Classification (NCBI taxonomy): domain Eukaryota; kingdom Metazoa; phylum Arthropoda; class Insecta; order Hymenoptera; family Halictidae; genus Lasioglossum; species Lasioglossum figueresi. Next base: position 16,741,144 of record CM052200.1, on the reverse strand, counting down.
AATTGTTGTGCATCACGTGCTGCGTCGTCAGCAGATGATTAAGGTGCGGGTACGGGTAGGCGTGGTGCAACGGCAACGGAGAAAACATGGACGACAACGAGGGTAGTCCCCAATGGGGCGACAACCCCATAGGATTCGGCGAATGAGGCACGGGGGACACGCAGTACGGTGGATTCTGCGTGTTCACCGTCAACATGTCCGACAGGCTGCCGATCAGGTTGTTGTTGTTGTTGTTGACACCTGCGAGATATAGATCGAGATCGTCAAGATCTATTACACAATGCATCAATAAATCATCCAGACTGCGAATCTTTATGCTAAACGAAATCTTTAAAACTATAAGTGTTATTTGAAAAAATTTGAGTTCATACATTAATTCAGCATTATAGTATAGGATTTACGTTTTTACCAGAAAAGAAGTCATGAAAATAAATTTTAAAGGCTCGAAAGAATAATGCAATTTAACCGATGTCCTGTGTCAAAGCATTAGCGATCGAAACTTTAAACGGCGACATCTCGAAAGTGAAAGTATGTGACATGCGGCGTTCTTCCCGACACCCACAGATTTTTCGGTTCTGGATTTCGATAATGAGTATACAAAGAAGTTTCTGTAACAGTTACAACATCATTTTGGTTCTTCATAAGTGTTTCAATCAGAACCGATATGTAACAGTTCGAAACAGTTATTTTCAGAACCGTTCGCGTTCCTAAGTTCAAGAGTGAAGAGCAAAGGCCACACGCGTCGGCCAACAACTGACAAGGACACCGAATTAATGTCTGAGGACTGAATTGTTGGGGACCAACGGATAGAATTTGCACCATAGGACTACTCCCTATATTTTTAAGTCTTCGAGTCAACTGTCCAATAATTACCAGGAGTACCGTTGCCGGAGTTTGCTTGGAAGACGTTCCCAGCGTTGGGGACGTGATAGGTCGCCGGGATCTCAGCATGTACTCGCGGCTCATCCAAACCAAGGAGCTGCATCCTGGCTTCGTAAATATTCCCAGCATTCCGTTCGATCCCCTTGATGATCACGGACAGCGTGCTCTGCTTCGGCTTGTGTCTGACGTTGATGAACACGTCGAGCGACTGCATCAGCTGAGAGATGTTCTCTGTGTCGACGGAGGACATCGAGTCCTCGGGGAGATCGAACATCAGGACCAGTGGTAACGAACCCTGTATCAGAAAGAATCCTCGATTTGCATTCGAAAGAAAGGATAATCGTCGAGCCAAAGTGCCGGAACCTACCACCAACTGTTGCCGAGCCAAGTAAACGCTGTGAATGCTACCGGTGATCGTCACGTTGCTCTTCTTCAGGCTGGGAATGTTCGGGTCGCCGGCGTCGGGGAACATGATCTGCGTGGCTGTGCGTTGCATGATCATCTTCAGGTTGCTGCTTTGCTTTCCCAACACGATGCTGTGATGTTGCGGCGAGATCTCCATCGACATTTGTACTTGTATTTGACTCTGCGAATCGGAAATCAATCGTTCAAGACAAATCGTTGGAGGCAACGAGTGGATATCAAGGGGGTAGACTCGTTTCCAGGATAGCCAAAACTGATCAGCTTTTGTTGAAAATATTACTTTGTCAGATTATCGGAAGTAATAGAGAAATCGTGGAAAGTGTTACGTGGGACACCCTGTGTATTCGGGAATGTTGATCAATCCCGGAACCCCGAAATTTTTGGCACATCTCCGGTGAATATGTGCTCTACTCACAGCCAGGTTTTGACACATGTACTGGATCAGCAAGACCGTGGCCTCCTTGACCTGCGACACCTCCCACTCGCATCCCTTCACCACAACCAGTGTGGCGTGTAGTTTCGGCCGTGTTCGGAACATCACCTGTACGTTGTACTTTTCCTGGATCTTGACTACATAAGGCGACGTGGAGTCAGGCACGGTCTGCGAGGAGCCCATGATCGGTAACTCGAACGAGAAGATCAACGGCGTCAGATTCTGCCAGAGAAGAACAAGCGAACCAGTGTCGTCAAACCGGAAACTCAATCATCGAATTTCAGGGAGCATTGCACGGGACTCACCCTGACTCGAGCTCGAGCTCGTTCAACGCCATCCATCTCTCCAGCGATGGACACTTGGTTGCTCTTCTCTTGATGGTTGCTACGGTTGCTGTCCGGGAAGTGAATATGGCAGCCAGTCTCCTCCATCACGCGCTTGATCGTCAGGCCACCCTTGCCGATGATGTGGGAGTGATCCGTGTAGCTGACGTCCAGCTTCATCGTGACTCTGTTGCTCTGCTGCGATAGAAAACTCATCATTAAACATGCGGATCTTCATGCGTCTATAGCAGAATCGAGTAGATGAAATTCAAAGTTGTTGGAAAATTGGAAAGATTGAATACGTAAATATATGATTTTTCGTCTATTACAATCATTAAGGGAAGAAATAACATTGAATTTGGTTTCTACTTCTTGCGATCGATGCGGACAATTTTTATTTTCCACGAAGATCCACAGTCGACTCATCGTTAGGGATATTCGATTCCGATTCGATTCTTCTGGCGGGAAGACTGCACCTCGATTTATTTAGAGAATCGTTTCTTTGCCGAAAACCTGGTCTGACAAGGACAGGCTTTTTTAACAGGCTGTCCAATACGATTCTCAAAAATAATGGAATCGTGATGGACGGTATGTTCTTACTTAACAAAAAAGATCTTTTCCGGACCGATTGATTGACTGCGATTTTTTTTTAAGAATCGAACATCCCCAGTGGCAATGCTCGACGGCGATCCGATCGGCGAGCGGTTTGCTCGCGGACCGAGTGAGAAGGAGAGGAGAAAAATGAAGAGACGAAGAAAAACACGAAGAAGTGGAAGGTAGAGGACGGAAGATGGAAAGAGGCTTGCGTGGGCCAGTGTAGGAAGGCAGCGTCTGGTCTCGTCCCGTCGGAGATAACGGTACGAAGGAAATACGAGGCAAGGATCCGGGCCGGTTAACCGTGTGGCGGGTAGCGGGTCGGTTGGTCTGTCGGTCGGCCGACAGACGAACCGAACCGGCTGGTCGTCTGGCGAGTCGCTTGTGCGAGCGGTTGGTGTTCGCGCGAGGCTGGCTCGTCACGGCGCGCCGCGTCTCGCTTTCTCGGCTGGGAATTCGCGAGACAACAGACGCGTATAAATAGCACCGCGCTGCTTCTTCCTGCGTGGTGTTGTCGGCCGGCTATCCTTCTATCGTCGTTGGTTTCGCGTGCGCGCGTGCGCGATCAACAACGAGACAGAGAGAGAGAGAGAGAGAGAGAGAATCCGTCTGATTGCGAATCGCTCGCAAAAAGCGGAACGGTGCGGTAATCCGCGCGCGGAATCGGCTCTTAACGATGACGACTGGTCGCGACGCGGAAAATAATGGAAATTTACCACGCGCGCGAGTACGGTCGAACGGAAAAAAGCAATGAGTACGAAAAAATCAATATCGCGATATCGATTACACACGAGCATATTGTTACAAAGGTTTTGCCTTCGCTGCGCGCAACATGCCACAGCAGCCTTTTTCTTTATCGGCCGATAGATTATCGGTCTTGATAACACTGCCGGTGAAATGTTTGTACGTCGAGGCGCGGTGTTCGGGGCCGATCAATTCGACTCGCTGAAAGTCAAAATCCGATCGGCAAGGTTACAGCTAATCTCGTGCCCGCGCAAATGACGTAACATTCTCCGGTAAAGAGTGTCGGGCCAGCGAATCGAAACGACAAGAGTTGACAGTTGTCGCGAGAGCGATTCTCGCGTGCAAACTGCGACATAGAATAACGGGGAGGAAGAGGTAGGGGAGGAGGGAACCGTGACGAAGAAGGAGACGAGACGTGCACTCCGACTCTCGATCGCTTGCTTGCTTGCTTACCCTCGTGTCCAAAATGTCCATTATCTTCTCCTTTGCGGCTCGCACATCGTCGGGTCGACCAGCGATCTTTATATGCGGATCTGTAAAACATCGACAAAACAAATTATGCAACAGCGCAGAATCGCAATGGCGATCGATTGTTATTTTGGCGTGCAGACGTCGCGCGCCGCGCCGCCGGCGGGATCTGGATCGCGATCGCTACTGCGGATCGGTATCGGAGGAAAGAGTTTTTAACATTTACGAAGCGATGCACGGTTTTCTTCTCGGCCTTGAGCGAAAAGATACGGAACGCCGCGCGGCAAACACACGGAGAGCCTCGAGGACAACGACGCGACGCGATCGATCGAGAACCAGGTGAACGATCTACGATCGGCGCCGGAAAATCCCTGATTCCGAGCGCGCTCGCCCTTCGAGCGAAGGACATCGATCTCGTTGAGAACCGCGTGCACTTCTTGTGCTTCGAATCGTCTACAGGTGCTCGCTTAAATTTACAATTCGGGAGCCAGCAGGACATCCTCTTTGTTTCCCTTCTTTACCTATCCCCATCAATTGTTTCCAACAATTCGGGAGAACACTTCCATTCGCTTGAGACGACTCGCTTCACGGCACGAGGATTTAAACCACTGTGCGCCGGGCTCAAGGCACCGATAAGTGAACTGTGGGAGAAGAGTGGGGCTGACGCGTGGAAATTGACTCGTGCAGATTTTAAACGCTAAACCTACCGAGCACTAAAACCGATTAAAATGTTTTAGCTTACAAAAATGACAAGGCTCTATGTATTTAGATTTTCTGCAATTTTGATTGCAATACGTGCTCGGATAAAGAAATTTATCGAATCACCTTCGTGATTTCAATAATCGTAAGATAAAAAAATGTAAAACCGGTTGTTCGACCGGCAGTGGTAGGTTTAGCGTTAAATATCCGATCACTACCGTATATGTATTATACACTTGGAACGTTTCGAGCGTCTGGCAAGCGCGGATTGAATTCCGGAGCGTTTCCGCGAACGCGCCACGCCTTCCGCTTCGACTGCTTTACGATCGATCGAATTCTGAAATTTTTCCAAATCGTCAACGTCCTCGAATTTGCCTGCGAATTACCAGAGCGGAACGGAAGAGAGGAGGCATCGAGATCGCTCCTTCGTAATCGCGATCGCGATCGATAGTTCGGTGTAAAAGCAGCTCGGCGCGCGACGATACAAACGCGAACCAATTTCGTCCGCGTAATTGGCCGTCTTGCGTAAGCCCGATCGCCGATTCCGCTTTCCGTGGGTCTGGTCGACGCGAAAGTTGCCCTCGACACGACGGGACCGGCATTTTCTCCGCGCGGAAACCAGCGCTGCGCGCGAGCACACTCGGAAACCTCGCCATTTATCGATCGCAGTCACGAGCGCGGTCGGGTTCGATTTCTCCGGATCCAGAGAATCGCGAGCGTAATCGAGCGGTGCTCGAGGCTCGAGCGGAACGCTTCCTTCGGAAAGATAACAGCCGACGACTATTTTCGAAAGGCGAAAGGAGGACGCGACTCGCGTTATTCCAGATGATATGCCGTTTCGCGAAGCTCGAATTATCTCGATTCGTACAACGTACCGAGGCCTGTCTATGCAGGCGACGATAAAGCCCGTCGCGCGTCGAACCAACTTTCGTTACTTGATAATTTTGCCAGACTTTCGCGTCCAGTTTACAAGCGTGCCTATCATTCGATTAGATTCCATTCGATTCGATCGCGTTGTTTTGTTCCATTCGACCCTTTCGCCGGGGGCAACCGAACTGTATAAACGAGTCTCTTTTACAGACATTTGATTAAACCGTAACCAATCATGTGATTATCGGCATTTCCTTTTAGCAGCAGATAGCTAAAGAAAAAGTTAACACAACCGGTATAAATAAACGAGTCCGTCTCTTCGATAGTTTGATTAAACCCTCTTGTAGGAGCAGGTAGAACAAGAAAAAGTTGGCAAAACCGAACTGCATAAATCAGCCTGTTTTACAGAGGACTCATTAATAAAATGTGGTGCAAAGAGAAAACTAAGAAAATCCTTCAGAATTGTTAATACATTATTTATCAACGAAACAGTCATCCAGATGGCACGCGATCGGTTAAAGAGCAGAAGAGTACAACAGAGTACAAAAGATGGAAACATTGTTAACGTTTGAACCTGCCGAGCACGACAAGTGTCTGACATTTGTTACTTTGTCAGATTGACAAGTTTGAGTTCATCTACATCTTTTGTTATGTTTATTATGGTATACGTTTAATTTAAGAAATTTATTCACACAATCATTTTCTACGGAAGAGTCTTTCCGATTTCAACAGTTCTAAAATAATTAAGAAAAATGGAGAGAAGTATACACAGGTAATCTGATATCTGTGCATGGGTCAATGCGAGAGGCGGTACGATCTTTTTTGGGTCTCGACCTCGAGATATCACGAAACGTCGATACAATCGATACGCAGCCGCGCTGGAGTGCTCTGTTTGCCGATCCGCGACCTCGACGAAAGCAATACAACCGGCGATCGAAGGAGAAACGCGATTACGTTGATATTTCGATGATGTATCGGACCGTAAGCCTGCACACAGTGCGCGATCGACATCGGGATCGAGATCGAAGAATCGCGGGAAGGGAGTGGGTCGCAGCACAGTCTGGAGGAAAGTCATGGTAAAAGAAAAAACAGTTGCATAATTTCACGATCGTCGAGAGGAGATACGGATACTGTTCGGTTCGCGCTCGACCTTTTAAGGAATCGAAAGTAGAATGATTCTATCGTCGAATGTCACGCCCGTCCGTGCGACTATCGGGGCTTAGGTTTTTTAAGGGTTTAGGCCACCCCGAATACAGACAAATTAACCCTAAAGATACCACTGCCTAACATATGACCGGTTTCATATTTTTCATTTTACAATTATCGAAATCATGAAGTAGCTTACATGGAAATTAATTCCATAAAATTCTTTATCCGAGCACACATTATGATACAAATTGCACAAAATCTAAATAAACAGCCTCGTCATCTTTGTAAGCTAAACAGTTTCATAGTTTTTAGTGCTCGGTAGGTTTACTGTTAACAAATTTTCTCATATACTGGGTCGTTTACCTTGACGACTAATTTCTTGACTGTTCTAGGCTTCCAAAAGATCGGAAACGTATTGAACACGTATTGATGTTTAATACATAATTGTTGGAACGTCAGATGTTTAACCAGTTAACTGCGTTCGACGTGTATACACGTCAATCCAGAACTCTATCGCGTTGCAATAACAATAACCTTTTCAAGAATAAATTGTTAATTTTTTATCAAATAAAAATGTAATCCTTCCTCGTTTTTCGTAAAATTTATAATAGGACCATTTGCTCTGCGTTCGACGATGTATGCTTGTCATTGCTTGATTTTAATTCCGCACTCAGTCGGGAATTTTTAAAACTAAATTCCGCAGTTAAGAGGTTAAAGCATTAATGGGAAGGGCATTAATAGGAAAGCATTAATTTAATACGAAAATATCGAAACGAAAGAAGTTCAAGAGTGAAATTTCGGATATGGCTCGGATTGTCCACGGAGGGTTAACGAATACACGAATTTTGTCGATCTTCTTGCGATTTTGGGCGACTGCGCGTCGCTCGGTTCGTCCGGACTGATTAATTCACCTCGTTGGTCGATAGTTTGCGCGGAAATAACGGTCCGCAGCATTCTCGCGGCAAAAACGGTCCTCGAACTGGCGGTGTCCGCGGGAGACCGTTTGTCGATGGAAAAATTGCTGGAGATGAACTCGTTGGGTTCGAAGCGGGTCGGAGACGTACGTTTTCGCCTTCGAGGGAGCCAACGCTCGCGCCGAGTAGAAAATCGGTAGGAGGTGGGTCCTATTTATACCAGATTACGAGCATTGTCACGCACGATCGGCTCCCATTCGGCCGATGGGCACGGAGAGCCGGAGGAGCGAAAGAGGAAGTGACCGAGGAAGAGGGGCGGAACGGGACAGAAGGAGGAGAAGGAACGTAACAGCTGTTCAGAGTCACGAGGAAGGGATGAATCACCGAAAAATTTCCACGGCCGCGGCCGCGGCCGTCGAACGGGAGAACAACACGGACGAAACGGAAACGAACGCAGAAACTGCAACGAGCTTCGCGAACGGGACGAAATCGAGAATACGTTTCCGCTGGACGATCGGCGGCGGTGTAGAGACTTTGCCAGTCGATTCGTCGAGAATCACGGCAGCGGATCGGTTCCGTGGGCATAGCCGGTCTAGTCGCGTTTTATTTCACCGACGCGACACGCGCTGCTGCGCCAGAGCAGGCATGCGAGTCGTTTCGTAATCACTTTCGATTAATGGGTGCGCTCTAATTAATCCCGCGTCCGCGCGGACCCTGCGATTTCTTCGATCCGACGCGTCCGCGGATTCTGTACTCCGTTCCGTTCTACTCTGGCGCGAGTCTTCTCTTCGATCGAAAACCGAGGAAAAAATATTCGGTAGAAGGGAAACAGGTTCGTGGAAATCGAAGCTCTCCCTGTGATCGGTGTCGGGGACCAGAAGAGGAGTGCCGCCGCAGAGATTTCGCGCGAACGAGCCGTAAATAGGCGTCGCGTAAGAAAATACGAGATACAAATACAAACGTCAGCGGTCGAAACCGGGGACGCAACCTAGGATTGACGTAATCGACTGTCGTGTACATGTAACGAGCTTCGATCGATAAACCGACCGGAGTAGAGCATCGCGATGTTTGGCTCGACTTTGGCTCTGTCCTCCCAAGGTCGCAAAAGTCGTCGAACTTTGAGGCAGCTAGGACACGTCACCCGTTGGTTGCTCGTTTCCGGGTGGACGTTCGCCGAGCAGAAACTTTCTCGGTAGTAGCGGCGTCGCGAAAGGGGCACCGATCCCGAGACCAATCCGATGTATATACCGCTATACCCGATCGAGTTCATTTGAACACTTACCTTTCTTCGACTTTGCTCCGATCTTGAGGCGTGCCGGCCACGTAACAAAGGTATTCGTCTCCTCCATAACCTGCAACAACAAGCGAACGGTGTCGATTCAATCCGGAAAAGAACTCGCGAGGATACAAGCAACACCGAAAGCGATCGCGGCTCTGTTTTCTGTCGTGATCTCGGTTAGGATCTCGATCACGATCACGATCGCCTTCGCGCAGCCGGTCACTCGACATTACCACGGTCATCGTTGTCGACTGCCGGATATCTCGTCGCTCGAGTCCGATATTCTCTCTGGCCGATTCGTTGGCTAGCCTGTCGCGCGGTGAGTCGTCGTCGATGAGTCGCGAAACAGTCGGTAGGAATCGAGTGGAGGAATCGAGCGATTCGCGCGCGTCGTCGATCAGACGGCGAGCAGCCTGGACATGACTTGATCGCGATCTCCGCGGTGTCGATCGAAATGCGAATTCTCGCCGTGTCTGGAGACCAAGTCGACGACGAAGACGGAGACGTTCTCGTCGGATGACGACGATTTACTTTCACCGACGCGAACGCGGCTATGCGGACCGGCGTAACATCCCGGCTGGCGATCCGCTCGGTTGCTCGCGACTGGACGAGATACGCGCGATCGACGATCGCGGTATTTTCCGCAGTGACTTCTTGCCGAGGAAATTTATCCGAGATCCTGTAGACGGCGGTCTGGTTAAGTCTCCTTTCACCCGAAACACCAACGCGATATCTTTCGCCGGAGCGTTCGCGGTTGCGCGACTCCGAGAGTTTCGACTCTCGAGTTTTACGAATCGCGAGTCACGATCGGGTTCCGCTACTATTCCGGATCGGTTGGCTCGCGGTCTCGACCGAGTCTACTTTCCCGCACACTTTTCACACCTCCGGTTACTCTAGTTAACGTGTATGTACACGTAGTCAATGTTCGAACGAGTACGAGTTCGAATGCGCGGGCGCCGAGCCGTTCTCGATCACTCCGATCCCGTGTCGGATCACGGTATGTTTCGTGAGAGTTGCGCGCGCGGTGACCGGTTCTCCGGTCTGTCGGGGCAGAATGGTCCGCGAACGGCCGCGTCGGCTCTTGTTTTTACCGTTCGCGTCGAGATCGCTGGCACGACTGACTGACTAACAGCAGATAATGTAACGGGACGGCTCGGTGAACCGCCTCCCACTCGCCACCGTCATCGCTAGAGCCGTCTCCGTCTCGGTCTCGGTCTCAGTCTCCAAGCATCGTCTTTGTCCCACCTTCCCGAGTCTCACTCTCCTTCCCGGTCTCTCTCTGTCTTTCTCTCTTCCTCTGGCTCGCCCCTATCTCACTCTCTCCCTTTCTCTCTTACCTTCTCCATTTCCCCGTGCCCGTCGACGAACCCGAGAAACGAACGAGACCACCACACACCGTCCAAGTAACCACGACAAAACTATACCAGCGTGAACGCGAGCCTTCGAACGCGGACGATTTAAAATCCCGGCCCTGCCACCGCACCGCGTCAAGCCACACGCCTCTACATCGTTCTGCACCGAGAGCGAACAGGTAGTTCCCTTGTTTCGCTGTCGCGTTCTCTCGCCACCTGCGAACCACGCGGAATTCCCTCTGGACAGTTGCAAACCTCGCAATTGTCCCGAATCCGGCCCGTACCGATCGTGCCTAAGTCTTCGATCGTTTCCTCAAAACGAGCTACTCGCAAATGACCTCGTCACGTTAAAGAAAATCCAGGCCCGGATAAAGATGAATTCGTACATTCTATCGTCGCCGGTTGTATCCCCGAAACTACGTTCTATCTGAGAAACAATGGAGCTACGCTCTCCGACCGCGCAAGACTATAAATATAATAAGACTATAAAACTACGGGCTATGGGTAACGCGATTTGCCAGGCTAATTCCAGGGAAGATAGCTCGGTAAATTGCAGTAATACCCCGAGCTTTAGCCATAATATTGTTTCATTGAAATCCGTTTCCATGTACCGTTTCGCTTTCCACGAGTTCCATATCGTTCTGTGTTTTGTCTCGTATCTCTCTCTCTCGCACACGCTGGAAGAACTACAGATCGGCGCGGCACTCGGAAAATATTATCGATTCTGTGAAGAGTTCGAATCGACGCGCACTCGGTCGAAACGAAGTCGCCGCGGTCAAAAATTTCTATAGAATATTTCCACGGTAATGTTTTGATACGAGATACCAGACGGAGAGAGTTTACTTTAACTGTAATTTTTTTAAATGACTATTATGAATTAGAAGACCCCTCGGTGACAGTTGTGGTCTTCTGACTTTAAGCATCACCGTTACGAGAAAGCAATAGCAAATATTCAAGGATAAAGTTTACAACACGATCTTTTTTCCTAATTTTCAGTATTACGAAACTCGAGTTTTGATCGCCGCATTTTGTGTCAAAATCAAAGAACTTTCGATAGAAATGAGATAGAGCGATGATATTTTTTTAGATTGAAATTTAAATATTGTAGAATAAGGGAGAAATAGAGTGATTATAATCATTTCAACGAAAAAATTTTGATTTCATTAGTTTTTTCAGATATATCGATTTTTTTTAAATCAGCGTGACAAAACCTCTGGGAAATATGTCAATAACGAAATCTAACCGTACATGGTATTGGATAAAAAAACATTCGTACCATAATCTCTCTATTTTTCCCTCATTCTGCAATATTTCAACTTTAAGAGAAGAAATCTTAGATCAAAAGATTTTATATAATATTTATAATAGATTCAATATAATGAATATAGATTTTATTAATAGAAAGAAGATTTTAATACATAATCCATCGCTCTGCCGCACTGTGCGGCGTGCAACTATAAGCGCGGAAAACTATCGTCCCTCCTACAGCCGACTCCCGATCTTTCCGATCGAATCATCGGATCGAATGGCTCCGCATCGAGTAGCCGAGGATCCGGAAAAGTTGGCGGCAACATCGACGCGGGGATAAATCGAGCTCGAGGTCCAGTGACTCTCGCTAAAATTACGTGTCGCGTGTAACAAGGTATTTCGGGAAGACCGCGAACTCCGATCCCTGATCCCCGATCCGAGACAAGACCCGCGAGCGAAAATAATTCTTTCGTCGAGGACTCCGATTTTATCCTGTTCCGAAAAGGGACGCGTTTTTCGGGCAGCAACGCGACAGAATTCGCTCTAATCGAATCGGATCGGTTCGGATCGGTTCGGTTCGGATCAGTTCGGATCGGTTCGGTTCGGATCGGCTCTCGAAGAGGCGTGGAGAATGGAATCGAATACGTGGCGCGAACGTTGCGAGTAATGTCGGTCTATAAATAATCGAGTGGAGTATTTCCAGGCCCCTTTTACGCAACGTGTCAACGATAAGGATAAGCGTGAACGTTGCCTTCCAACTTGTCGGAGCGCACGGTTCGCTGCATTCGTTACGCGAACTACTACGTCGCGTTTCGAAGTGATTTCTTCGGTCTCGGTTTCGTACACGGCTGGGCGTTTGTTTTCGAGAGATCGGTATCGTCCGTGAACCGAGCGAGAACGCCGATAGGAAATCCGTCGGCCGAGATGAAAACACGTTCGAGATACGGTGGAGGAACGGCGAGCTGTTCTCGTCCGAAAAAATTATCGGCCCTGGGTCGGCCGGGAAGAAGGGGAAATCGCGCAAAAATAGTCTTGTTTGGCTTGGTATAATCGCAAGGTCGCGACGGTGTACCGCGAGAAGTTCGGAACGCGACGCCAGCGGTTTCGAGAGGGAATCGGTTTACCGTGGCTGTCCATTCGTCCCCGCTTGGAAACCTCGATCGCGACGCTGCCATGCCGGCCGATCGTTGACCCCGCTTCGCGAATTTCCCTCGAAACGGTTCGAAACATTCTTCGGACGTCCACTCGGACGCCGCAAATCTTCCGTCGATCAATAAAAAATGCGAAGATCGAATGATCGATCGTTCGTTCGGCCAGAGAGGTTCGAATCAGAAAGATTCGCGAATCCAACGAGAGATCGTTTTCATTCTAGATCGCATTGATAGCGAACGAAAGTACGAATGGTGGATGAAACGCAACTTACGTTATGAAAAAATGCGTCCGCTGGCTTGAGTGTGTCATTATCACCTGTAAACAAAAGAAAGTGTATGGTCAGGGTACAACGAACTCTGCTCGCTTTTTTTTCGGCTGTATTTTTCGACACATTCTTTCGACGGAGGGTCGTACACGCGCGGACGGTAAACGCGGTTTTTAGGAGGATATCGGTCAGATCGTTGATCCCTTAACGCGAGTTCTCAAACGGTTCTCGACTGTGTCGCGTTTATATCATCAGCGCGGTGGTCGCGTGTATTCGACCGCTGAGGTTCGAGTACGTTACACAGAGAGAAAATAGACGACGGGTAACGGAAATCGAATTCCGTTCGAATTTCGCCCAATCGGGTTTCGATCTTGTCAACCGTCCTCGCGGCGAAGAATGGCGGCAGAACATAACGTACATGTATCTCGGATCGACGATGTTTATCGCTGCAAGGCGCCAATCTAGATCGAAAACCGGGATAAACCGTGTACACGCGACGTAGACCGGTAGTCGAGGCTCGATCAAAATAAACGTTAAGACCGCAGCAGCGAGCCGTTTGACAGTAGTCGCTCTAATTCCGTTTACAAACAGGCAGAGACAATCTATTTAAATCGTAATCCAACGTTTCGCGTGCGGCTTTCTCGGCTGCCGCCAGAAGCGAGGGCTCGTGTAAACGCGACCAGAGGTCAAACCACGCCGGAGAAGAAGAGAACGAAACTGTATCGAGGTCGGCGTAACAAGGCGTCGCGCCGCGGCTGAGATAGACTCACCTAACAGCATCTGCTCTAATTTTCGGCGGTCAACACGAAATCGGTCTTGGTGCATTTCGTCCGGATTGCCGATGCCCAGCACGGCTGCAATGTCTCTCAGATCGTCGCCTGATTTACCGGACACGCTGGTCGCCGCGGTGCCCTCCGATGTCTCAGACATCGTCTCCGTCGCTCTTCTCTCGTTCTGTATCACCTCGTCGGGTCTCATCTTGATTCTCTTCTCTCTCAGTGGTCACCCTCGATGCGATCCTATTCGATACGACTCGATTCCCTGCGGAAAACAGAAACGGTGCGAACGTTCGCGATCAGCTGGTGGGAATATCAACACGCTTGGCAAAAAAGAAAAGAAACAGCGAGCCGAGCCGAGCCGAACCGAAACGAAACGAAACGAGCGAAACCAAATCGAAATTACTCGCGGATAGTTTGAAAAAACCGTTTCTGGAACCGGTGCATTCTGGGAATCACGGCGCGATCCGAGGAGGGTTGAAAACGATTTCGATCGCTAGATCGCGACGGCTCCTACCGGTGTATTCGTTCTTTCTTTCCCATACGCTCTCTCTCTCACACACTCTCTTTCTTTCTCTCTGTAATGTTAGTCTCTCCGTCGCTCTCCTTGTACTTTTTCCAAATGCTTCCCCGTTGCGTGTCCGTGTGCGTTGCCCCGACGCGACGCGACGCACGGGTGCGACGGATGCGACGACTGAAGGAGATGGTCGTTGGCACGTTAGCAGCGGCGAGCGCGCGAAGGGATGCCGGTGAGCGTAGCGCCGTCGCCGATTTCTCGGAATTCCAGCCGAATTTCGGAGAAGAGGATCCCGGCAGAGCCGACCAATCGCAGCCCGTCCAGCTCGGCGACGATTCACTCGAACGCGGTTTTTCTTAACCCCCTGACGAACCGCGAGACCGCGACAGTCGTCTAGCTTTCTCTCGCGATTTGCTGTCTCTTTCTCTCTTTCTCTCCTCCCCCTTCCCGCGCCTGTACTCTCTCTGTCTCTCGCCACTCCTTCTCAGCTACTTCTGTCGTCCTCGTCTACCGCCTAAACCAACACCTTTGCCAGGCGAACGCGAGCAAAAAATTGTTTTCGCCAACGCGGTCTCGTCTACACGCGCGAACGCGTACGTGACTAATGCCGTGTCAACTGCTTCGCCGAACAAATAATGCATTCGCGATCATCGGGCAAGGTCAGCGTTCCAATTTCGTGAATCCCCAAACGCGCGCCAGCCAGTACACGAAAATCATTTCGCTTTCCGTTTCCTGTTGTCCGCTCGTTCTCCGCAGTCCCACCTCGCTCGGTAGCGAACGGATCGTAAAACGGTCTCGTAACAACTGGTCGGGGACGAGACCGAAACAATTTTTCCCGGAAAGTAAACGTTCCTCGGTTCACCGAGGCTCGTGGCACAGATAGAGATCGGCCGAAAAAACCGCTCGACGAAACGGAAGTACAAACCTTTTGGGCGGCCGACGAAATCTCCGAAACGGATCCGCGAAAGAGACTCGCGAGACGAAAAAGAAGAAGACGACGACGTCGACGAGGTGAACAACGAGGAAGCGACGCGATACAGTACTTTGCTACCTGCTCCCGGCAACCGTTACCACGAAAAGGCCGTAAGAGACTGCTCCGAAGAGAGTCGACTCCTTATCCTCTGTCTTGTGTATCTGTATATCCTTTTCGTTCGCATTCGGATTTCGGTTTCCTGCGAACGATCGCCACCGATCCCTACCGATCCACGCCGATTCCTCCGACCGTCTCGGAGTTAACGAGCTAATCTCGCCGCCCCTGTTCTTATCGTTCGAGGCTGCTGCTATCGCTGTAGAACCGCGAAAATCCCCCTTCTTCCTTGTCTCTATAACCCCCTCTGCTCTCCCGTTCCTTGTACCCGCACCCGTGTCCTCGGGCACCGTTCACCTTATCTCGTCCATTTTCCAACGGCGCGGGAGGCCGCGCTTTCACGCCTGTCGCGACTTTCGCTCGCGGTCCTTGCTTTCCGGCCTTCTCTCCCTCTGCTCGCAGACTTGCTAACACTCCTGTTCGAAATACGCGAACAGCTCAACGGTCCAACAGTCAAACAGACCCTCGCCGCAACGGCTCCCATCGACGCGTGTCGCTCACCGCTTCAACGCGATCGAAACGTTTCGCGATTCCACACATTCCTTCACTCCTTTCCTCCTTCAATGTTATTACTTTTTATAGAACCCTTATTTTATTCGTCAGCAATCTCTGTTTTGTATATTAGAACTGATCGAAAAAACATTTTTTTCCGATATCGAAAACGCTTTACGTGGGAAAACTTGTGGTTCGTCGCCTCAATCGCATGATTAAAATCCCAACGTTGTGCGACGATGCCCTCAGGTTGCGCGTCGAGTCCAAAATCTGAAAATTTAAGGAAAATATCTTCAGAGTATCAAAATCGAAGTATATTCTGTTATAGATGGCGTAAGGGCAACCAATAAGTATGATTAACACTAGGTTTACGGAGCTGTAGAAATAATTATTTCACATTACTATATAATCATAACAAGGATGTGTCTATTCAAATTTTTGGCTATTTTTCCAATAATATATACCCAAAGAAATAAATTTGGTAAATAATTCCTCAGGAAAGCTCCTTTACAATCTTAATAATCGCAAATTAAGAATAATAGAACCCGTTATTTTGACGGGTCCAGCAAATCTAGTGTTAAACATGATCAAACTCAATATTAAACTACGGATCTTTATGCGCGTTTATAGCAAAATTGACTCCTCTACTAAAATCATTAAGGGATGAGATAACATTCAATTATGTTTCAATATATTTCCTGCAATCGATGCAGACAATTTTAATTTTGCGTAAAGCAGTCTACTCATTATGTACCTCAAAAAAGAAAAGAAAAGAAAAGAAAAATGTTTTTTTTTATCCGGTCTACTGTACATTTCTTCTATCGTAACCGTGCTGCGTTCTTCTGCTTCGCCTATTCTGCATCTACTAGAGTCTACTAGAATTGTTCCTGGTATCGATATTTAGCCGTTAGAGAATAGAGAAACGCGAAGCACAATGTTTTCTTTCACCAACGAAATTATGAACCACAGCAAATAATCGCCGTAGCTGTAAAAGAAATCCCAGGGCAGCAGGTTAACGGTACAAGTGATTTTTCCTGATGATTTCCGTGTTCGAGGTATCTCTACGTGGCAACGTTCTTTGCGCGTCGACAAAAAGCTCTATATTTTCTTGCAAGATTAATTAGAATGAGGGAAACCGTTATTACGATTCTACGCGGAACAGCTTTTCGTTGAGATGCTTCGAGGGAAGATAAAAAGAGGAAAAATTAAGAAACCCAGTTCCTGGTTGTTTTTCATTCGCATAGAAAAGTCGCTATTTTAAACATGAGCGCGGTAGAGCATTAGCAGCGCTGTTTTGTTTGAATGATCCATCGCAAGGGGACAGCACAGTGCCGTAAGGAAAATTATATTTCGCCTAATTTAATTGTTGTTACCTATTATCTAATTAGCCCGTATTCTATAGCAAACTTTGTGTGCAATAGTCCACCTTAGAATAAGTGTTAAATTATGTATAGACATTTATTTTTATACCTAGATCTATGGGCAAACTGTGCCAAAGGTCTTTTGTTCAATCCTCCAGCTTTATTTTATGCCCTCAAACATTGTAAAATCTCAATAGAAAACGTGTTTAAATGGAATTTTTATTAAGCACAAATGATTCTTGCCGATTTTCCCATAACATACAATGTATATTCCTGCAAGAATCATTCATTCCGTTTTTTTTTTATTTATATTTAAAGCTTTGAGCCTTGTCAGGCCCATAAGCTGGTTCATTCCGTTTAAACGTCCGTACAGCGCCAATTGACGTAGCAGCAAAACGCTCAAACTGTTAGCCAAACTCTATCGACTGTCGATAACTATGGTGGCGTATCGTGGTAAAATTCTGTGGAGAACGTTCTCAAATAAATGTAACTTCCTTCAAGGTTTATTTGAATCAGATTTGGATTTGTTTTTACAAAAGCAACAATTGATTTCTGATTCATGTAGTTGTTGTTGACAGTAGAGTCTACTCTCTTCTCTTCTACATCTTTTATGACGTTCGGTCTATTCTCATGTATTATTTGAGCTAGGGACTTTTCGATAGTTTAATAACTTCACACCGTAAATAGAAAACTATATCACAGTTGACATCATAAGACATCTATTTATAATTTGAATCCTGCCATGTGGATCAGATCATAACGAGTGTTCATAGTATTTTTTGTTGATATTTCAAATAAATTTATAAATATGGGCCAGAAACGTAAGAATCGCAATGAAAAAGATGATTACGAATACGATCCACATCCTAAACATCTTCAAATAGCCCATATAAAAAATCAAGAAAAACGTTTAATTGTTATTCTTGATAAAGCTCAGTTAGAATCTGTTAAGGTAAGGTTATGTCTTGTTAATAGTGTCTATTGTTTTGTTACTTAAAAATTATTTTTTGTCTGCTTTATTATATATATATGTATATAATTACATATTTATATTAACATAATCATGTTGTCAAAATAATATTAGTAATTTTTAAAATTACGTATCTTCAATTACCGATTCTGAATTATGAACTTTTACAAATACGTTCATACTTTTACTTAAGTTTAAGTTTAACTTAACTTTGTTAAGTTTTTATTTCTTCTTTATGTACACCTAAGCATAAGCATATGTTTTTTTTTGTCGTAATAACCTGTAAACAAAATGTTTACTATTAGGTTGGAAATAGTTTTGAACTTTTAAATTGTGACGACCACACACACATTTTGAAAAAGAATAATCGTGAACCTGGCTCGTGTAGACCGGACATAACTCATCAGTGTTTATTAATGTTAATGGATAGTCCATTAAACAGAGCTGGATTGTTACAAGTTTATATCTGTACGGAAAAGAATGTATTAATAGAAGTAAATCCACAGACGAGGATTCCAAGAACATTTAAACGGTTTGCTGGTCTTATGGGTAAGAATTAGTAGAGCATGAAAGTTAATTTTTGTATACGAATTTTAAGAAAGCTGAATCAAATAAAATCTTGTTTCCAGCAGTAGTAGCCTTTGTAGATCTGAATTAAATTGAAATCGTACTAAATTCTGTCAAATTTTATATTCTAGCATTTTTTTTTAAATTTTTTGAAACTAATCTTTCCCTCAATAGGTGACATACATCAATCAATCTTACATTTCACATCTACATTTCATCAATCTTTTAATTTAATATTTAACTACATATGTCAGAGTAATCAAGTATCATTTTCAATAATAAACATAAAACGCTTTTCTACTTTACAGTACAGTTATTACATAAATTTAGTGTTCGCGCATCTGATGGACCAATGAAGCTCTTAAAAGTAATTAAAAATCCAGTGACAAATCATTTACCGGTTGGGTGCCACAAAATAGCAATGTCATTTAGTGCAAATGGTGTAAAAAACCCAAGAGAATTAGTTCTTCCTGATGAACCAATTGCGATTGTAGTAGGTGCAATGGCACATGGACAGGTATGTATCAGAAATTTATGGAAATGTTTTTAAAAACATATATGTATATATATATAAAACTTATCATATTTTACTAATGAGACTTATTCGTTTTGTATTAAATCATTTTATCAAATTGCAGGTAAAGCCAGATTACATAGAAGATACTATATCTATTAGTAATTATCCATTATCCGGAGCTTTAACATGCAGTAAGTTGTGTACTGCATTCGAAGAAGTTTGGGGAATAGTTTAATTGTGAAAGATTAACTACATGCATTGTATGCATATAGCTTGTATCGTACGGTTTATATTTATTTTTATATAGAATCAAAATATTTATGTTACAAAAATACGACACAGTAGTAAAACATGAAGAAATACTTTCGCAATACTTTTGATATTGTAATATTACAATGCAATAAATGACATATGTTCGTTCATTAATATGTGACATACGTGTATGATTATTCCCATTCAAATATTTAAGAAGATACCGTTGTTGCGTAATTCTTAGTGGAAAATCCTAAACGTAATGACTCATCAACATTGGTTTTCAAACGATTGGACGGCAGAGAAGGCTTTATGCTGCGTACCAATCGCTATTCAGAACGAGGATAAGCGTAATGGCAACCGGAAGGAAGCTAATATGTGCGGTGCGGACGCACAGTTCTCAATATTTAGTTTCTCTTTTGACTTTTATATTCCATTACGTCATCAACGCAAAAATGGTTGTCAATTCTAAGTATGCAGTACGTTCTTTTATCTTTATGCAACTTGTTACACGAAGATTTTACACATTGCTGTTCTCGGAAGCTTGGAAGCTATTGCATTTGTGATTTAACGCTTGCACTCTGAGTGACTTTAGTTGAAACCGTGAAGGCATTGAACAGTGATTCTACAACCGTCAGAGACGCCATTTTGTGATTTAGTGGCATTGTTGTTCGTATCAATGTGCATGGATAAAAATGTCTCACGTATTTCAATTGAAATGATGAAATAGTATTTTCATCGTAACGTGTTTTTCTAACGATAGAATTAGAAGTGGTAAAAGTGACAAATTTTTAAGATGTAAAATTGACTACCGTAGTCAATGTCACGAGTTTACAGTATCTGCCTGATGCGTCAGCATTTACTTTATGACATTGATTGGATTTTATACGAACTGTTTCTATGAACGTGTTATTACATATCTTTACAAAACATGATTATTTTACATTTCTAAATCATATTTTGTTCAGAATGTTTTAACATAGGAAAAGTCAATTATTTATGCCTCGCCATGTTTGATGTGTAACGGAACTTGCTGTGAGGTGATGACAACACACACGTCATGTCAGAATTTCATTCTATTCGCGCGCAATGATCGCCACGTGTTAGTTATGTTTATAATTATCACCTCATTTATGTTATTATTTTAACAATTAATGAGAGAAGTGATAGAAATAAACGTAATTATAGATTTTACAATATCCCAAAATGCATTGCAGGTAGTTACAGAATCGTGGAATTGGACCAAGACTTGCGCGGTGATTAATAATTTTTAAACTTCTACTTCAAATAAGAAAATTAATAACCGTTTACCCTCGAAAATGTAATGTCGTCACTTCTGAAATTATCTGATATTAATAATTATATTTACATATTGTCATTTTCTCACGTAAAAATGCATTATGGGTGGACATGGAACGACGGAAATTAACCATTAATTTTTGTGTTGGTTAAGAAAGTGTACTCTCATTTTATGAATGAGAAAGCGTAGTTATTATTAATATATCTGAATACCTGTAATCCTTAATGTACAAACACATTGTATTTAATAATAAAAAATTATCTATACCTGTAAATAAAAGTTATTATCATTACAATTCATAGTATACTCGAAACGAGAATAATTTACACTGGAAAATGAAATATTACGAATTTATGAAACAATAGAACCGTTAATGCTGTAAACGATATCGATCAAAAACTAATGATAGTTGTATAAATTCCATATGTATAAATAATATTATACAAATTCAAAAGAAATATCAAAAATGCGTGAAGTGTTTTCAAAATTAGCGGTTTTCCGTTCGGGGTCGCTCGGGAAAGTTCGGTTCGGCGGAGTAGCGAGGGGAATGGATAGACAGGTCGTATTCGAGGAACAACGGAATAGGACCATTCGGTACGTCGCGGAAGAATGCGTAGCCATTGTTGGTGCTGCGATCGTTAGTTTCTAGATCCGAGATCGTCATGGGCACGGAAAGCCATCCAATTGTACGAGACTCCAGGAAAATGTCGGTGGAGCTCGGTACGAGGCACTGATACGATATTAGTGCAAGAGATCGACATCCCGTATTCGTAAGTGTGAAACTAGTTGGACGGGCCGCGTCCGCGTTCGTCGCGTATGCGAACCGAGCGCTCGCACGAGTGAGAGTGAGTGAGTGAGTGATACGGTGGGGCACACTCGGCGGCGGCCATAACACCGACCAACCAAACTAGCGAGCAGGGAGAAAGCGTAGTGCGAGTCGAGTGTTCAAGACGTAGTGGTAGTGTTTTTCGATAGAATTCCTGTGGAAAGTGGACTTCCATTGATGAGGTAAGTGATTAAGAGTAATCTTGGACTTTGTGGATCTATCGATGATAAGTATAGCGCGTGGTGTATGTCGTGGTGGTGCGTAAGTGGCGGCTGTAGGCAGCGGGCCCTTGGGAGCTTTCTTTCCCGAGCGGCCATACCGCCATGTTGAAACCTACGCCAAATCGAGTAACCGAAAAGGCGGCTCGGATATTTTGCGCGCGCCAGAATTGTCCGATGTGAGAAACGTTGCGAATTCGGCGCTAGTCGAGCGCTCGACTAGATTCTCACACGGCGGCTTGCTCGTGTTTGTTGTGTGCGTCGGCTGGGTGCATCGGCTGGGCGCGGGTCTGCTACCCTTCCCCTCGCCATCCTCTCCTACTTGTCCTCCTCCTCTTCCACTCTCGCATCTACCGCGTTTATTTCTTTACCATCGTCTCTCGTGGATCTCACCTTTCTCTGTTCCTACTTCGACGACTTTTTAACCACCAAGCACCTGTTCAGCCCGCGATACTCTTTATCTTTTGCCCTTGATACTCGGAACCTCTACGAATAGAACGTCTCCGCGGCATGGATTGTTCTGGCAATGCTCCTCTTCAACACGGTAGAAGCTTCTTGCTTCCCATACTCAAAATCTTATGGTCAATCGCGAGATTCTTTTTTTCCCCTCTTTCTCTCTCTCTCTCTTTCTCTCTATACGTATTATCAATTTTCTATTTTAAATAGTCAGCTCACTTTCTATACCAGTGTACCAGTTATTTGTGCTACTTTTGTCAAACTTTCCATTTTGGCTTACCACCGGTCTTGAACTTAAACTGGGTATGCACATTGATATTCATGTACAGATTTCGACTATTGCTGTACGCCTAAAATCTTCTTACTTTGAATGATCATTTGTGATTTCTAACATCTATTTTGTATTCATACGTAGTTATTGTTCATACCCATTTCTTGACGATCCATGACTCGGTCGCTATAGACAATTTTTGTTCTTTCGATACTTACTATTTCATATTTGAATTTTTCTAATGGAATTGTATGTTGGACAACTGTAATCACAATGTATAATGGTTTTACTAAGACACTTACCAGTTAAACTGGTAGGCATTTTTTCTCATGGGTGTATATTTCTCAGGTTATTACATTAACAAGACAATGCTATAATAAATAGACTACGAGAAATTATACTTTAGCTGCTTTTTTTTAAAATTTGGTTTTCAATATTCTCCTGTGATTATTGCAAACATTATTTATTCGTTTCTGTCGGACGCAAAAGAACACTTCCTAGAAGTATTCGATCGATGACAAATATCAAGATTGATACATGCATAACGTTCTTCCTTGTAAAACGTAGTTTTCAGTTATACAAATTTTTGTAAATGGTTTTCTAAGAGGTCTTAAAGGAGCAATTTGAACGTATCGATTAACTTACGTTAAATTCTATATCGTCATTTCATGTATAGCAAAGTGGAGAAAAAAAATTTGTTGTATGTTCAGCATGTATCTTATAGATTCAGTATTGCATGATATGTTAAATAAATTTACACATTTACAACATATTTATATATATACATATACATATATATATACGTATATATATACATACATATATAAATATTTACATAATTTGAGAATAAAACAATGTTTAACTTGCTCTAAAGCGATAAAACAATTTGGGGTTGTTACAATACGGGGTCCTGTTGTTATGTTATCCAGATGTTGCTAATGTCGCGAGTCTTGGCTGGAGGTACGGAGTCTCACAGCAGTGTACAGGGCTGACATTCAAAGTACTACCATTTGGTAGGCTTGAGTAGTGTTATGCCTCCACGGCACCAATCTCCCTGGTTGCAGCGCAATCATCTTGGCAAGCAATTAGTGAGCTACCATGCTCGATTCAGAATATATCCTTGCCATCTCAATTGTTGATGAAGCCTCATAGCGTCAAGCATCAACGTAAGGCAGTTACCTGCTGCATAGCATTTATGTACCATATATGTCGGAAAGGTAGGTGAAGCTCATTATCGTGGACTCAATGAGCCTTATATTATACAATAAACATAGTTATTTCATACAAAATGTGTAAGCAAAAGCTTGATCCTATATATCGGTTGAAAATTGATACCACACCTGTAGTGCAAAACCCTGAAAATTTCAAGAACCAAAGGAAATTCATCATTATTGATCCTAAGAAAATAATTATACATATATATACAATGTATTATAAACTTATAATCACGGTGTTAATGTAAGACAGGTTTATATGTAAGTGATTTTTCATAATTAAGATGTTTGTTTACCCAAATATATACGGTTAAAAAACTTTTCTATCGAATAGTACCTTAATCTGTTTAATAGTTGTTTGCAAAGCTTTCTTACATGTTTATTTTTTTCTGTTGCAGAAACGAAGCCAAGATGCAGCAGGTGGACACTATCTCGCAAAATAATTCGGTAAGTAAATGATTTCAGGATTTAGAACATAATTTTAAGTGCACTTTGCTTATTAATCTACTAATGCTATACATAAAGCTGCATTCAGTTATACAGTTTTCCCTTTGTATGATTCTCATGTAGCAGATACACGTGCTGAGCAATGTACTGAGGCACATAACTTTTCCTATTTCTTTAAATTGGAATTTCCTTGTATCCAAAAAATATATCGCTGTTACTACAGATATTTTATGTTGTAATTTTCGGCAGTAGCTTAATCACTTACAAAAGCACAAATTACATTAAAATACAAGTCCCTTATGCTTTTTAAAGGAAATACATTATCTTTATTCATAGTTTATTCTATCAGTGCTGTAAAGCATTTTATGTTCGATATCTACCGGTAAACTATACTATTTCAAAGAAACGAAAATATGTGGAACTACCAAAGTGTATATCCTTTCTTCCGGTATTATGCTAAGCACAATTTAAATGAAATGAAACTGAGCGTTGTTTGATTGAATGGTATGTATGAATTACAGTTAGATGTGGAGGAGCGAGAAAGGCTGTGTAATATACCGAAGGTGAGATTCCTTGTTGAGTATCATATCAACTAGGATGTATATGATAAAAATATAAAATGGCAGCTCCAAACTTGTGTTAAGAGCAATTCGTAATTTTGCTTCTGTACTCTTATTCAATTTCATATAAACGTAATAGAAAGAAATTTTAAATGAGTTTTTTTTCAATTTTTTTTGAAGCAATATACTTTTTGCTCATTATGTTTGAATTGGTCATGAAATTTTGATATATAGATGTCTAAAGCTAATAATTTGTTTTATATTAAATATTAAATTTTTGTAGGTTGTTTTTCTTTTGAATAATCTATATATATTATATACTATTATTTGTAACATTCTCAATAATATCTGATTTTATATACAATTTATTTTTATTGTTTATCATTTGCATGGTATACGAAATTACTTAGAGTTGCCATTATATTTCAGTTGGAAATATTTTTGTGATCCATATACATTTTGATTACATATTTAATGAAATTTTTCTTAAAAAGAAATTCTAAATTGCTTGCCTGTGGTTATGGAATCTAAATATTTAGCAGCCTAATTTGCTCGTTGCATGAATGGGTTTTATCTAATTCTATAGCGCATGAAATTTTACTAAAATCGTTTAATCTATGTGCTGAAATAAAATTATGAATGTTATAATGTACTTCTATAAAATAAATTTACCATTTTTTTGTTGCATATTTTACGTATAAATTTTGTAAAAGTGAAACTCTTATTAAAATTTATAATGCAGCATTTAAGCATGATTTAAATGATACAACTTTTATAATTTATATTATTCTATATGTATTTTACAAAAAAAAAAGAGGCAGTGGTTTGATTTTATGCTTTATAAAAATAAATACTACTTTCAATTTTGAACCTGTACGTTCTGGAGTAACAGTAGTAATGGTACTAACGAAATAATTGAAGTTCTATTGACATGAAATGTATAAATAAATACTGGGTAATGCAGACAAGTGCACCTGGTAAGACATCGACTACACCAGCGGCTCCTCCGAAGGAACCACCACCACGCGATGAACCACCGGTGGAACCAGTCAATGGTGTAGTCCAACCACCTGTTGTGCCACCACCTAATCGCCCAGGGCGTGTTACCAATCAACTACAATTCCTCCAAAAAGGTGTGCTCAAACCAGTATGGAAGCATCAATTTGCGTGGCCTTTTCAACAACCTGTAGATGCCAAGAAACTCAATTTACCAGTACGTGTATATTGAATGTAACACTGAAAAAGATACGTAAAGAATGATATAAGTGTGGAATCTAATATTCAATTTTGTTTATTTTATTAGGACTACCACAAAATTATAAAACAACCAATGGATTTGGGCACAATCAAAAAAAGATTAGAGAATACTTATTACTGGAGTGGGAAAGAATGTATTCAAGATTTCAATACGATGTTCACCAACTGCTACGTTTACAACAAACCTGGGGAAGATGTTGTGGTTATGGCACAAGCTCTCGAAAAATTATTTCTTACAAAGGTAAGAAGCAATTTTTCGTTGTTCAGCTTTGTTGGTCAAGTATTAGAATAAATGCAACGTTCCTCCTTTATATCAAAGTTCCTTTGAAATCAAATAGTATGTTCTAAGAATATATAGTTACAATGTATGTTGAAAACATGCAATAGAAATTTGTAAATATTCCACAAAAATTGTAGGTTGCACAAATGCCAAAGGACGAGGTAGAACTCGAAGTTCCTGTTCCAAAGGGACCCAAAGGCAAAAAAGCTGGCAGAGTAGGAGCACCGGTAGGCGGAGTAGCAGGGGGTACAGGAGGTACAGGAGGTACAGGAGGTACAGGAGGTACAGGAGGTACAGGTCGTGGTCGACCTTCGTCTGGTGCAGCTGCAGTTACTTCCAGCGTACCAAATAGCCTAACGCCTTCAGCTACGTCTGCTGGAACTACAGGCGTTATCCCTATGCCTCCACTTGGCACCCAAGCACCTGCATCTGTACCTGGGAGCACGAATACGACTACTATTGCTCCTCCATCAAGCATGGGAGTTACTCCCATGGCAACTCACAATTCTCTGCCTCAACAAGTGGTCCCTCCAACAAGCGGTTACCATGCGCAACCAGCAATGGACCCGCAAGCAGCCTCCGCTGTACCCCCTCCTCCACAAGTTCCCACTCCACCAACAGTAATGCCTCCATCACAACCTGCAAAACTTAAAAAGGGAGTGAAGAGAAAGGCTGATACTACAACTCCTACCGCAAATTCTTTCGAGCCTTTATACAAACTTGATCCTAAAAATGCCAAAATACCCACAAGACGAGAATCTGGCAGAACAATAAAAAAGGTAAAACATAGTGTTTTCTGGTATCTTAATTAACTCAGTGACGCGTTGAGTCTTCTAAAAATTTTAAAACATTCATTGTGTGTGTCTTCGTGCAATCTTCATGCTGAACGTACTACCTGTTCATCGTTTAATCATTTTCTACCTAAAAAGTTCTCGACTAGAGAAATTTGTAGATAGTAGAATTGTATGTAATATAAGATGAATGTTTTTAGTTTCTTGAAATCATTTTATGTATAACAGGAGAGGAACTTTAAATAAGCATCATGTATATTCAAGTATTTTTATTCCTTGCACGTTATGATCACATCAACCATTAATACATTAACAAAGAGTTTGTAACGTGGCTGTTTCAGCCAACGAGGCAAGCGGAAGACGGCTTAGTGCCATTCCCGGCCAACATGCCCCTGATGGGGGCAATGGCCCAACAGGTACATTTATTACTACTCCTTCATGCTCCTTCCTTTCATTTGTGTTGTCTTGTCATATTAAATGTCTCAAACTACCTAGCCCAAAAAATTTATCTAAATACTTTTCGTTAAGAAAGTGAGAGAAAGTACTTTCTATCAATATTTTTGTTCCTTTTGTTACACCTGTCTTAGGCATCATTCAAATATAGGGTGCAATTTAAAAATCAACTGCTTCTGTAAACTGCTTCTTTTCTTTAAGTTATGACATCACAAACACGTTTGCGATACTTTTCATAAATGTTCTGATTTACATATTATTTTGCAGCCTCAACACACCACTGGAAAGTCGAAGGAAAAACTTTCCGAAGCTTTGAAATTCTGCAATGAAATTTTGAAAGAATTGTTCTCAAAGAAGCATTCGGTAATTGTTATCAAATATACGAAACATATAATTACTGTGATCATTTGTACGATTCATTTTTAATAACGATATTGTTGATATGCAGGGTTACGCGTGGCCCTTCTACAAACCAGTGGACGCAGAATTGTTAGGTCTGCATGACTATCATGATATAATAAAGAAACCAATGGATCTTGGGACTGTAAAGGTAATTACTTTGAAATTTTTAATATTGTACATATACGATGTGTACAAACTTGCGACTTATTCTATTTTATTTTGTAGACGAAAATGGATAACCGTGAATATAAAACTGCACAAGAGTTTGCCAGTGATGTACGACTCATATTTACAAATTGTTATAAATATAATCCTCCCGATCATGATGTTGTTGCAATGGCTAGGAAACTTCAAGACGTTTTCGAAATGAGGTTCGTTCCCACTAGCATCGAAGATAGGGCACTTTTATCTGTTCCATCAGTCATATTTCACGAAATTCAATTTTGAATGAACCAGGTACGCGAAAATTCCGGATGAACCAATGGGAGGCATGGTAGGCATGAAAGGTAGCAGTAGTAGCGCCAGTAGTTCTGGATCTGAAAGTTCTTCTGAGAGTGACGATTCAGACGAGGAACGCACCCAAAAATTGGTTGCTTTGCAGCAAGAGGTATTTTCTAATTAGATTATTCAATGATTAGCATTGTTAAGCGTTTAATATTAAAACACTCGTAATATATACAGCTTAAAGCTATGCAAGAACAAATGAGAAAGCTGGTAGAAGAAAGTGGTAAAAAGAAGAGTAAAAAGAAGAAACCGGACAAGACGAAATCAAGGCCAATGAGCAATAAGAGTAGTAACCTTGTTGCCAGTCATACTGGTGCCATGAAAGAACTATTGAAACCAAGTGGTGTAATTCCAAATGCCTCTGACAGTGTTGGTGCTAGTATAGCTAGTGTTGCAATGGGAGCAGGTGATTTGAAAATGCCTAGTGGTATGGGTGGTGATCTTCATCATCCAGCTATAACAGTAGGACCTAATAAAACTCATGCAGCAGGAGGTATGAGTCACCATCTGCCAACGGCGGCGAACCCTAAGCAAAAAGGGAAAGCAAGAGGACCTGGAAAAGCTACAACAGCAAATACAGCAAATAAGAGGCCGAAAGCGAACAGTAGATCGGCTGGAACTAAGAAAAAGAGTGCCAGTAGTCAACCACCTCCTACTACATTTGATTCGGAGGACGAAGACAATGCTAAACCAATGTCTTATGACGAGAAGAGGCAACTTAGTTTGGATATTAACAAATTACCTGGTGAGCTATGGTGTTTGTGTTATGCTAAGCGCAAATATACGTTTGCTTGGTTTCACTCTCAGCACACATTCCTTCTATTCATTTATTATAGGGGACAAATTAGGACGAGTCGTACACATAATACAATCTCGGGAGCCTTCATTGAGGGACTCGAATCCAGATGAGATAGAAATTGACTTCGAAACGCTGAAACCATCCACACTGAGGGAATTGGAAAGCTATGTCGCCTCATGTCTTAGAAAAAAGCCACGTAAGATTAGACTTTTTTCACTTTGTACACGGTACACATCTACATTGTTCAATTTCAACCAATTTGACATGCTTCTCGTTTATCGTGTTGTATTTGTAGCTATTTATAAGTTCATTTGAAGACTGTATTTCACCAGTTTCAAAACGTGTAGTTCAATGTTCGCATACATCCTTAACATAATTGAATTTTGATGTTCACAGATAAAAAAGTTAGTGGTAAATCCAAGGACGAACAAATGGCGGAGAAGAAACAGGAGCTAGAGAAAAGGTTACAGGATGTTACGGGGCAGTTAGGCAATGTTAAAAAAACTGCTAAGAAAGGTTCGTAACCTACTACTCTGCTCTATTATTAAATGTTCTTATTTATAAACATACAAATGGAAGCATACCGTTTGAAATGGTTCAATTTTACATTTATTTGTAATATTGTTTACAGAAGACAGTAGTAAGTCAGTTGATGTAGTTGGAACTGGAGGAGCCAGTGGGCCTTCGCGATTGTCAGCATCAAGCAGTAGTAGCAGTGATAGCGACTCCAGCAGTAGTTCACTTTCTTCGAGCTCCAGTGATTCGAGCGACAGTGAAGCAGGTTAGATATGAACCTCATGTAACTGTTGCTATTATTAGACCCTTACTTGGGAACAATGAACTACTTGCAAATAAGTGGTTTCCATGAAAATATGAACTAATTTTTCTGTGAGATTTAAAATTACGGGGTTATTTGCGATTGTTTTTCTTCTGAGCGGAATAGACGTTCTTTAGCGAAGATCTTTCGTGAAATTTGTTACTGCTAATTTGTTCTATAAAGCACAGATTTCTATTCACGTTTATGCTGTAAAACATTACGAAGACAATACCACAGTACCATTCAATACATATTATTTTAATTTTTACTTTTGCTTTCTTGTGATTGTAACAGAATAGTTTATAAATTCTCTATTTTTAATATATTCTTAGTAAACGTAAAATTTCATTCGTACATTCATTGATTTCTCAGGTAAGAGTGTTCATTTGAGACATACATAGAAAAAAACAGGGAATTTTTATTTCAAGTAAAGCATAAAAATTCATAGACGTGAATCTTCTAGTTCTTTTAAATAAAGTTATTCACCATTTCATGCGGGTACTTGCAGCTATATGAGAATCAAAGAAAAAATAAAGTTAGTTCTATTTTGATTTTGTTTCATCATATAGAAGGAATGTTATTGTTTCTGCATGTTTTTCTTTGTGTATATTTTCAGTTGCTATATGATTACAGTTTTATTATATTTCCGTTTGAATATTCATAATTTGTTCGGTCTTTTAATATTATACAGTCTATTTTTTAAAAAGAATTTGCGTGCAACAGACAAATACATGCAACTGAGATACAATTAATACTACAAGTGTACGTTACAAATAGCAACTGAAACAATATCAAATATATTAGAATATATTCTTAACAAGAAACATTTGTAAACAATAAAAAAACATAAAATTCGATGCCTCATGATTTGGTGATGACTTAAAATTTAAAAAATAAGATGAACTCTGTGCCTAACCAATTTTCTATTGGCATTTCAAACGAAAATCGAAAATACCGATGCAACAATATTTATGCAGTGGTGAATTAGATAAACAAAGATTTTTCTTGACTGCACAAAATGCATCGCAAATATCTTCTTAAGCTGCTAAATCTTGCTTATTAATTGTATTTATTAGGACGGCGTTATTCGTGTAGCTTAAGTGCTGCGTTACATTAATGCAAGTACGAATGTCGTGTCAAGTTTCATTATTGTAAAATTTCCAATATAACTACAGATACGGTGTCGTCATGAACTTGCTTAAATGAATATGTATTTTTGTTTAAGCAAAAGTATCTTGAAAAAAAGCGTTTCTAAATATGAAGTTTGAAACTTGACACAATTTAAAGAATTTCTATTTAATTTACAAGACAATATGCAATGGTAAGAAAAAAAAAGGTGAGCTAGTGGAGTGCAGACTGTGTTTAGAGGATACCATATGCCATGCCAGCTTGTTTCACAAATTATATTATTGATTAAAAATGATTACTTATATTTTCTCTTGCCCTGTCGGTGTTGACAATACATTCTGTTGCTCGAAAGTCAAGTATAGTTTGCTGTTCAAGGTTACTGAATTTTTTCACTGCAGTCACACGTTTCCATCGAGTATATATATATAATATATATAAATACATGTACATTGAAAGTGATTAGATATATGGAGAAAGAAAATGGTAAGATTGTCGATATAGTAAATTGCATCAATGTGTACATGAAAGTGCACAATACAGTAAAGACTGTAGTGTTAAATGTTGGTACCTTGGATTTATACATTGTAGCTTTTCCTGACAATTATATTGCCCTACATAACCCAAGCAACATCATGCAATATATTAACTCTTGCAAACTTAATATTTATTTACATTAATTGATAAGCAGAGCATTACTTGTATCACTGTGTTTTTTAAATCATTAAGTTTGTTTCCTCGCATTGGTTCATTCATGTCGTATCATTTATCAGAGTACAGTACAGTGATATATATATATATATATATATACATATATATATATACATATATATATTAACAAGCGTCATTATTACATTAAGTGTGAGCATACACTTATTACCCGAGTGACGTGAGAACTGTGTTTAGGCTTCTGAACACTATAATTGATTTCCACGGACTAGAACTGCGTGGATCTTAATGGTCAATACTTGAGAGGAACAAATTAGGCAGAGTGATATTATGATACACACGGAAAACAAATGCAGACAATGTGTATTGGTGGCTGGATTTGCGAAAATCAGCAGTCTAAGGTTATTATAATCCACAGCTTTCGCGTCAAAATAGTTTTAATTGAATACACTCTCGAGTTAATATCGTCTCCGCAAATAATTTTTAGAGTTTAAAATATTTTCTGAAAAACTCTTACCTGATATTACCTCATATCGCTATTTCCATTTCTTAATTAAGTTTAGTTCACTAAAGCCAAAGAAGTGGTGCTTCCTTTGAAATGTCAATTATTAATCTTTATCGTCTCATAAATACGCTTTGGTGTAATTAGTATGCTATATTTATTTAGATCGAGCGGTGAAATTAAACCGAAGTCTTTTGAATCTTCCTCTAAGTATGTGGGTTGGCGGTAAAAGTTTTTACAATACAGACATAAATTGAGCGGAGAATGATGTGATATGTGATACAATCAACGATTTCCATTTATTTTTTATAAGGCTAATGACTTTGAGCATACAAAGGTTTATGTTAACATATCAGAGAAAGAGAAAGGCAAGGGGAGTGTATAGATGACACAGACAGAAAAGTGTACTTTTCATATTACTTGTAAGTCAAAGAAAGAGAAGGGAATGGTAGATGAAACAGAAACGAGAGCAGGTTAAGGAAATGGTCTACAATAGAAACAAGGCACCCTAGCCTCCAAACACATTGTTTGCACTCCGCTAAGCTTTGCTAATCGTCGTTTCATTGTTTTATATAGTTCTTCACTGGTATCCATTGTCAGTTTTCTCATTTTTCGAGTTACGCAAACCAAAAAGTTGACGGACTTTGATTCTGTAAAATCGAATGTCAATAAATTACGTAGGTCGGTGTAAGGTTACATACCCTGCTATACAAATTATATGAAATAATAACATTTGTTAAAAATGAACCTCATCATTTTCTCTTAACAATAAAATTTGGAAATATGCATAATACGTACTATCGATTTGAAGTATTTCACGTTTGTAAAAGCGTCCGAAATAATATTAATTTTAACCCGTCCTATTAAAACATTTTTAGAAAATCTTTTATACGAGTTCGAATGAAGTTAATTTTAGTGATATTTTGTTCTTATATTTCTATGTGTAAATGTCTGCTCATGATAGCGTTTTTTGTTGAAATATCATGTAAATTTAGTTCTTATACATATAGCAAAATATATACATAAGAAGTTATGGACGTAACTGATATAAGATTCTAAGGTGCTTTTGAAAGCACTTTATGCTTCAAGATGTTGTATAACATGAACATTAAAAGAAAAAAAAGTGATCAAATTCACATCAGTACAATTTAACGGTACCATTAATCGTACAGTCAGCGGCGTACTTACTGTTCCAGCAAAAGAAGTAGAAAAATCAGTTATTAACTGCTTTTAATTTGATTGAAAACAAGAAAAGAAAGAATAAAGCTACAATTGGTCGGAAAAATATTTATTGATTTTTAAGAAAAATTCCATATATATATATTAAAGTAGAAAGAAATGTTTGATCGGAATGATCTTATCATTTTATGTTTTTTTTTTAAATATTGAAAGTAAATTTTCCAAATAATTAGTTAGACTATGTGAGATCAAATTGATGGCGTGTGCTGAATTAGATAGAAACTATGCATCTATTAATACAATCACCATTAGCTTGTAACACAAGGTATAGGGCATTTTATAATAATATTAATATTGCCTTCCAAAATTTTTGTAGCATTTATTCCATATACAAGCACGCGTCTAAATTTTTTCGCATCTTTGTCCAGACTGGAACATCATTCTTCCTTCTAGATCGTCATACGCAAACGCAGATTTAACGAACTCAATATTTTGTTACGCTTTGAGATGCTTCTTTATTTAAAACTGCTGTCTCTTCTTTCAAAAGTTGTAGTAATGTGCGTTCTATCTGTTTTCTGCGTATCACGACATTGCATAGCAACAGTACACAAGCATACGCGTTTTGTACATAGTGAAAACTAATATATCATAAAATATTAATAATAGATGTAAGTTATAAATGAAGGCGACACACACACAGAAGACTTTTTTAAATGCATACACAAAAAGTAGATGAGTGATGTAAACAGAATATTAATTCTTTGAGGTCGTTTAGAGTCGGGGTTGGCTCATTTGGTGGTCCAGTTAACTATATTATATAAATTAAGATACACTGGAACTCCTACTCGATGTTTTTGTTAGATCTTCACTATGTCTTCTTGCAATCATTTTTCTCTTGTATTGTACATTTCATAAATTTTAATCTATTATATTGACCATTCCATTGCAAACATGAATTCATCGCGGACATGTATCAGAGTAAATATAGTATTAGAGTTGCTTTTTTGTAACTGATATATAATTAATACTATAGACACCGAGCAGGAGTATCTTGCCACCGATCTCAATGTTGTGCTAACTACGACTTGAATTTATGTTTCAAACTACTTGTATGAGTGTGACACTCTTGTATCATTCATGTTTAAGTTGAGTCCATATTGTACTATTTACGTGACTTTTATTTGCATTAATTCTATTATTATATTACATTAATTATATTATATTACATTACGCTGTATGAAAATTAAAAAAAAGGCAGTTTTGATGGTTTTTGTAGTCAACATTTTGTAATCATCATTTTCGCCACTGTCACGATTATTATTGTAATAATCATTATTATTATTCTTATTATTATTATTATTACTATTATTATTATTATCCTTATAGAAAGAAAAGTGCGTGCTCTCGCATACATATATATAATGTTATGTATGTATGTGCTGCAGTTTCGCAACACGTGAGCGTGTATGTATGTGCGCGCGCGTGGTAAGTATGTATGTATTTATGATGTGTAAACATATATATGTATATATATATATATGTGTGTGTGTGTGTGTATATATATATCTATATATATATATATATGTGTATATATATATATATATATATATATGCACACGCAATTATTCATAAATGAATTGAATACAACTAACTTTATGTAGAATGAGAAAAGAATGAACTGTTCTGCGCATTAAAAATTTTTTAATATAAAGATCATTAAGATGAAAGTCCACAAAAAATCATACAATTGAGATATTTAAATTAACATTGTTGTACACAGTGATACAATTATAATATAAGCATATGAATAAAATCTATTAGAAAATATATGCTCGAAGTTTTTTAATTTTTGTTTCTAGCGTATAACTTAATATTTAGTTTGCGTGTTTTTGGCAAACACAACATTCATGGCTGGTATCCTCTCTGCACACTGCATTTCACTATGTTTTCATCGAACTGTCTCTTGTAATGAGAAATTGGTTGAATGCACAATATTCACAGTTAGATGCATGTTACATTCAATTACAGGAAACTCTTCCAATCGTCCCCCAAGAAAGAAAGCAAAGAAGAGTACGCCAAGTACAGGTCAACCGCCAACAACAACAACTACTACGCCGGTAAGATAATATTCTGTGGGCAAGACATAGTAACTGCGATTGTATACATTTATAAAAATATTATCTACCTATATTGTATCATTCGTAAATGTAACTGAAATATTTTATTTTGTAATCCCACAATATTGACTACTTCTCTGTGTCGTAATAATTAAGGTATCAAATGTACAAGGCATTGATTCTACTTGCATCTAAAGGTATACAGTGTTAATATGATAAACACAGCGAACCATAAATAATACAAACCTTTTGGCATATACAAAAATATTGGTATCTGTACACAATATATTAAGTAATAGTACACTCTTCAGGCAACTACACTGAATCACAGTGGAGGTCTTTTAATGAACAATCAACCCCCAACAAATTCTACGGGACCAATAACAAAACCAACTGTAACTCAACCTAGCAATATATCTTCAGAACAAGGTGTGTAATACGTATACATTGCAAATGTTGTTAACACTATATACATAAATCAGTCAAGACACGTATGTGTCCATAATTAGGAAAGTGGTCTAAGTCATATATTTCTTGTTTCGAGATATTTAAAGGAAAAGGTAAAAATTACATTGAACTAATCTGGTGTAAAATAATGTGATGTGAAATAATTGATAAACTCATTTTTTCTTAAATTTTGACTTAGACCACTTTCATAATTATGGGCACATATACAAATTGCTTCGCTGAATTTTATATAATATTAAACCAAGAAAACAAAATTTCCATAAAGCTGCTATTACTTTTGGTGAAATATTATGCCCTGAATATTACTTTATGGATAACGATAGAGAATTAGAAATGTATTGATAGAGATAATAGTAGCAGGAAAAAAACCAACTCGAAATATGAGTGACTTTATGAAAATTTCAGTGTGTAGCTATCTTAAACAGATTCATTTTACAATTCATTGAACGACGTATAAAAATATGTAACATGGAAAGCACGTCGCATCACTTTCTCATCTTTCAACAAAGATACGATACAGTATCATGGTCTGTAAGGACGAGACACTAAAATCTATGTTACTATTTCTAGGTGGTAATCAACAATCTGTGGCAGTAGCAGCTGTTACAGCTGGTCAAGGAATGCCTGTTGCAAGTCACACATCTATGCCAGCGCAACCATCGCGACCTACGGCAATGGCTACAGCAGCACCTGTAAAAAAGCCAACTCCTCCACCACCGACTACTTCTAATCCACCGACTCCATCAGTTTCTGTACCAACTCCTCCTCCGAGTGTTACACCCACAAACACAAATTCTATGGTACCTTCACCGGTTGTGCCTCAGCCACCACAGCCACCCACATCCGTTAGTTCCTTTTCAAATGCAAACACGCCTGTACCGGCAGATGGGACAGCTCTAACACAGCAGTCAGATCTTTTGCAACCGTACAATACTCTAGGTACATATTAGCATTCAAAAAGGCTACCACTTTCACATACAGTCTGTTCTTTTCATTAAGAATGCAAGAGGATATTCCAATAAATACTTTCTTTCTTTAGCTCCTGTGCCTACGACGCAAACATCATTGGAACAAACGATGTCGATGAAAAAAAGAACAGCACATACCAATGATTCATGCGCCACACACAACAAGTAATAACAGTTTAAACATAATGGCAGACATAAAGCCTCCAGTGAATATGATGCCTACAAGTATGGCGGCCAATCTAAATTTGGGAAACATAACTATGCCTAATCTGAATATGAACTTACCGCAAGGTTTAGCAACGCATATGTCGATTCAGAATCAATTGGAGAACATGATAAACACCACATCGGCATTGACTAATATACAAAATTCGCATAATGCTACAATGTCGCAACAGCATTCCAATGGATTTTCTAATATCAAGCGTGATAATTCTCCGCCTAATATGTTAAATAACAATGGTATACCTGGACTTAACATGGGAATGAATATGGGAGCAATGGGGTCAATTTTTGATCCCTTGCCTATCGGTTCGATGCCGATGCAAATATCTCAAATGTCAATGAAGAAAGAGGAGAAACCGTTGACCACTTCTCAACCGCCGATGGCTCAAAAACCCATGGATGGTATGTTTCCCA
Organism: Lasioglossum figueresi; assembly: GCA_028455805.1. NCBI lineage: Eukaryota > Metazoa > Arthropoda > Insecta > Hymenoptera > Halictidae > Lasioglossum > Lasioglossum figueresi. Next base: position 16,703,548 of record CM052200.1, on the reverse strand, counting down.
TTAATTTCAAGAGAACTTCACAATTACACTTTGGTTATCGCATTGAAGTTTGAAAAATAGACTAAGTAACAAAAGCTATACTAAATAATTTTATTTCTCATATAATAAGTAGATCATCAAATGATACTTTTGAAGTTTGACGAACAGATTCAGAAATGCTACATTAACTGCTTACTAATCAACCGTGTAATGGCATTGCTCTAGCCGGAGCTCTGTTTACAGACATGAGTACACTAGGAATACCACCAATGGGGAATCATTCGAATTCGCAACTCATGCCTGAAAAGAAGATGACACCACCTGATTCGAAGAATCCTGCAGCGAACTTTGCATCAGCTTTCAAAAATAAGGTAGCGGAACAATCACTTAAATCTAGTATTTCAATATTACCTTTGAAGATCTTTATCTAAATCTATTTGGTTCATCATTTTTCAGACTGTAGAACAAAATGTGAAAAATGCTTCATCATGGTCGTCTCTAGCACAAGCATCCAGTCCTCAATCTACAGCGGGAAGTAGCATGAAAAGTGCTGCTAGGGACTCATTCCAAGCATTCAAAAAGCAGGCCAAGGAGAAGCAAGATAGAGTTAGTACAAATAACATACGCTCTTGTTCTGTTTGTTGTATATTTTCTTTTCTTCTATTTACATGCGATAATGTTTCTTTTTATAGCAAAGGGCTCTGTTGGAGCAACAAGAGATGCGTAGACAACAGAAGGAACAGGCGGAAAGGGAACGTTTGCGGCAAGAGAACGAAAGAAGAAGAGAAAGAGAGGAGGAAGACGCATTAGACAAGGTTAGGAAAACTGTTGGCGACCAGCAGGGAAATGTAATGTCTGCTACATCGAGGGCAGAAGAGGTCAAGGCTATTGTCGATACTGATAGCAGTAGTCCGAGCCATTCGTCCAGTCAAGACAAGGCCGCAGCTGAAAGAGAACGTCAGAGGCTACGGGAGCAAGAACGGCGGCGTCGCGAAGCGGTAAGTGCTAACATAACTTCTATCCTCCATATGCTTTTCTGTTTGCATCAATGACATGTTTTCCAACTTAGCATTCTATCACAATCGTAATATAAAAAATTGTCTTCCCCAAAGAATTTACGCCCCGTACCATGTAGCATTCATATGCACATTTTATTAGTAGTTTTAATACTTTGAAAGGCAATGGACTGCCTATTTCTTGACACCGATATCCTGCGTATAATCTTAACCGTCGGTCGGGCGCAGTTCGGATATGCACAGGTTCGGGCGCAGTGTATCTGGCAGATCAGTCAACAGATTTCAGCTTTTTTTATGAACAACTAATAATTTAAAAATGAATTTGACAGTTGACACCCATAGAACGTTCAAACACAAAATGCAGGCAGGTGTGTACCTCTAGAGCATCTCAAACTATGAAGCTACTACTGGGTGGGGGTTCGCGCCATTTAAGGATGTATTATGTTCCGCAAAATAGTGATTGATGCATCTCCTAGAACCGCTGCGCCCGACGGAAGGTTAAGGATCCGTGAATACGGATCTGCGAATTCGGATCCGTTCGGCACAAAAAACAATAACGCATCAGTTGTCGGACTCGAACATGCCAAACGGATCCGTATTCACGGATCCTGAAATTCTTACTACACGGTTCACGTACCACGTGTATTTATATACACGTGAAATAGGGATCTCTAGTATAATCATATGTTGTGAATAAATTTTCCCAACGAACTACAGTTTTTGTAGGCAAGCCCGCCAAGAATAGGATGTATTTATTATTTCAGATGGCTGGGCAAATAGACATGAACATGCAAAGTGATTTGATGGCTGCTTTTGAGGAATCGTTATAATGTTATTTGCTGCTCTTTATGTTCCCACTGAAACCGGGCAGGACTTGGATGTGTGTGTTTGGCGCTGGACGGTACCGCAGAAAACAAACGTATTAAACATATACGTCAGTCAATACTGGAACAAAACGATATATAATAATAATAATAATTTAAAAACGAAACCAGAGAAGACAGCAAAACGGTAAACCGAAATCGGTGTGTAATAGTAAATAAAAAAAAAACAAAAAATGGTGATGCGGGTTGGGACATTCCAACGGAGAATCCTAAATACAATTGTTCGTGTGACACGGACAACTCAAAGAGACAGTTTATCAAATGACGCAGTACTAATTGTGTGTAATCGACGGACACCTAAGTGTGACCATGTAATTAGATAAAATACTTACACGACATTTTGAGAATGCTACACTGATTATTGTGTTACATTTTTCCGGTTTTCATAAGTTTGTACTTTATGTAAATTTGGAAACAAAAGAAAAAATATTACGCAGAAGATAAGGGAAAGAAAGAAAAACTGACTAAGAGAGAGAGTGAGAGAGAATGATTGAAAGTGTAAACAAAATGAATGAACGTATGCGTATCCGAATGAATGTATGTTAGTTCGTGCGTGAAAGTGTGCGAGAGAAAGTGTGTACACGGGGAAGAGTAAAAGTTGTGTACATTTAGTTAAGTTTTATATTTTTCCACATTCAGTCATTAATCGTTGGTAGGATTACATAGACAGTGTTTCCGCTAATAATACATATAATTATTATTAGCTACTACTAATAATTTCATTGCAGATTTTTTTGTTTCTCGATTATGAATATATGCAATTTGTAATCATGAAATAGGTAGGCTTGTTAAGTCAATAATAATAGAAGAAAATATACCTATTGCGAACATACACATTGGTGAATTTAATCATAATCGATCATCACGATAGGCCGCGTATGACTATCAGTTATCAGGCTTACGGAGTCAGAAAGGGCCAATCGGTTGATATGAATTTAAAGAAGGAAGAAAAAAAACGATGGAAGAATATTTGTAAAACTCACCTTAGAACAAAGTCGTCAATTATTACGAGTAACAGTAAGGTGATTGTAGAGAATGATTGTAGTTTTCGATCCTACCAACCATTAGATCAGTTCAGACGTATGTACCTAAACCTTGGTATGCTTTAGTATCGTGGAATAAGGCGAACGTGACATGATATCGGTCCGTAAATGGGAAACTGTCTAGAAATGAAATGTGTCTATTTGTTCAACAAAGTAAGGTATCAAGAAAAAAAAAGAATATGGAAAGGGATTTCACTAAGGCGTTAACAAAGCGAAGAGGGAAATTATTTAAAAAAAAAAAATAAAACTAGTATCAAGGCGTTGCGTACGTACAACGATCGATTGAAATTTTATAAACGAAAAAGTAATCAAATCGTTCTGCGAATATGAATGCCTTGAATAAAAAATATAATCTTTGATCGGGAAAAAAGTACAAAAAACAATATTTAACCGCAAAGAGAACTTGATGGCTAATTAAAGTTTGCATATATTTCGTAATACTACTACTACTACCTACTACTACTATTACTATTACTACTACTACTCGCTATTATTACATTGGGATTCATTTTTGTTTTATAAGGGAGTTATTAAATTCGTAGTAGTTGTGACATTGATGGTCGCATAGACAGTACGCAGACATTTCTAATAACGGAAGTTATTGTGTGAGGTACGTTATTAATAATAATGCTATTATTATGATTATTAAATTATTTCGTTACATACAATTTTACGTTTTTAAGAGCCTCTTCAAACCTGCAAATCGTCTTTCCTTCTCATAGTGTAAACTATTTCATTTACTGGATCGAAGAAACGCGCTATACTGACGAGAGAAAATAGTCTGCGGCGCTGAAGACAGACTTCTGAAATTTCATTTTCACCCGAATTCGAAAGATTTATGCACGTGTCACGAGTACACATGTGAACACTAGACCAATTGTTTTGTAGTTTCGAAAGAAGAAACACAATCCGATACACTCATACTAATATTCACAACGTTTGAACGGCCATTAAAAGCGAATTCGTTTCGTCGTAGTCGATTTGTTTCGCTAAACAAAAAGAAAACCTACAAAGTGTGTGCGGTATTGATGGTAGGTTGTAAATGCGTAGCGTTTAATTTTATTTATTCTGCGTTTTTCCTTTTCGCGACGCCGCGATCTATCACGACTGTATCGCGCCACTAATATTTTCGAAAAGTTTACGAGAAGACCACGAGCCGTGCAACATTTTGGATTTTTAGACGCGCAATAACTTCTGTATATTTATAGAAACCTCTGGCAATGACAAATTAAAAATCTCATCGCTTTATGTTCGAAGTAATCAAACACACATAAATTTCATTCCGTAATCATTTTCTTTAAGCCGATTATCAAAGTGACTTCATCAGATGGTTAAATACATTATAGATAGACTGCGGATCTTTATGCAAAATAAAAAAATGTTCGCAATAATTGCAAGACATAGGAGCCAAAGAAAAATTGTATTTTTTTTTAACTATCCAATTAAGCTGAAACTTATTGATGTCTTGAAATATTTGTAATATGTCCACTGCTTTAAACTGTACGTGTCCATTTTTGTAACGAATGCATCAAATCCGCAGTTTAATTATAAATGGTAATCGGGTTCGTCATAACGAGACGTTTCTATGAAGATACGAAGATCACTATAATTTCGATTGAAAGAGAAATATTTTCGGGGTAAAAACGAACAAACTGCTGAAGGTCGCGAAGTATACCGTGAACAGATCGAGCATAACGCGTTCAAACGCCGAGCCCCTCGCCGAGAGATCACCGTGTGTAACGTTACAGCGTGTACAGAGAATTTATTCCTCGAACCCGTGTTTTAGAACCGATACTGTCGCGTCGTATTTGTTCAGGTTCCTTGAGCGCTTTCTCCGGATATGTGTGGAGATTCAAGTTTAACGAAAGACAAATAGATGTGTCGGGATAATGGAGAGCGAGCAGGAGAGAGCGTGGAATGCGTGTATCGAATACAAAAGAAAAAAAAGAGGGAGAGCACGTCGTTAGTGTCCACGTTGTTTAGCGTAATGTAATCATATGTGTGCGTGTGTATGGTTCTAGTTATGTATAAAATTGCAATCGAGACAAAGGAAACTAGAATTTCTAAGTGCGGTGAACGGTATCGATCGGAGACAAAAAAAGTTATCGTAAACGATATATAAAATTCCTCGAGAAGGGTTCAGCGTGTGTGTTAATTGCGATTGATACAAATACTCCGAGAGGAAACAGGATGATAATAATTGGATTCGAACAGAAGGAAAATGGCGAGGAGGACGAGGGGTGAATTCGTTCACGGCGTTATTCGCTAAATCCTGTTTTCGTTGTTGAGTGCATCATCGGAGATGATAGAAAAAATTTTTGTCGATGACCAGCATCGATCCCTTTCGCGGGGAATGCTCTTTGTTCCCACGTGTTGTGTGCGCTTTCATATCAATACGATCTCGTTATCGATGATCGTCGATACTAATTCTAGCAATACATTAGGCTATCTCCTACGTCCGTTTAATTTAATGCTTCGCGACGGGATGGCGCAGGACGAGACGGGCCGGTTCCCGCCGGTGTTGGTTAATCAAAATTCAAGATTATTGAAGAATCTTGGTTCATTGGGCCGTTAGCAACCTATTCGCCGCGAATATCAGTGCTTGCGGTTTAGCGTGTACAATGATTTAGTCATCCGTATGTTAATTGTTGTTGTATGCGCTTGATGTGGTAGAGCGATTTCTCTCGAGAAGTACAGGGGGAATGAGAGCCGCCGGGTAAAGGAGCACGGTGAGAACGATCGATCGTGTTCTTCTTTGTTCCTCTATAATCGGACAGAGTGTTCTTTCGGTGTGAAACGATCTATCGAGGGCTTTCTATTGTCCTGGGTGTGAACATGTATATCGTCTCTGTTTCGACGAGTATCGATCGTGTCGGTAGCCGAACAAGATAATTATGATAGAATTTCGTCTACCACACGAGATTATTGGCGGACGCAGAGCTATCGTATATCCTCCAAGACTCGGGAAAGAGTATCGAATGTGTTTTAGGAACTACGATTGATTTCTTCTGTATTAGCGCTTAACGCGGCGAACCGATCTTTCGCAGGGAAGAAACGCGGTTTCAGCGATTAAGATCTATTTTGTTTGTGTAAGATCGACGCGTATTTAACTGTATTCGCCCCCGTCAACTATTCTTTCTATCGATTTAATTCTCCGTGTCTCTGAGTGTTACTTTGGGGGATTCTTGAACAATTTATCCCTCCTCCCGATTCGTGACAGATTTTCAGGGATTTTCTTGCTACAAATGCTTCGAATCATTGTTATGTTCTTTCTCTGTTGTGCTGTATCGCTAGAACGACCAATCGTAAGTGTGTTCGAACAACCTTTCAAACGAAAAATAATTCCTTCGAACGAAAAGGAATTGCGCCGCATTGAAGTATAACAAGCTCAACAGTGACACGAATTCTAAAATTAAAGAAAAGAGAAAAATATTGAAAAAAGTGGGGTGAACGAAGAGAGTGAGTTCGAGAGACAGATAGAGAGAAAGAAATATAATGGGGTGTGAACGTTAGAATGAGAGGGAGAGCGAGAGAGAACGAGAGAGAGAGGAGAGTGCATGTGTTAGGTATTATGATTGTATAATACGTGGTTTGTAATTGTAAATACGAGAAGAAATCATTGGCAGCAATTTAAACAGAATACAGAATATCTATGTAAAAAAAAAGTAATAATACTAATACACACACCTCTATATATGTGATAAGGTTTGTAATATTTAAGGGAGGCCGATAGATTGTATAACCTACTAGATCTCAGTGTAAGTTACTAGGTAAAGACCTAAAATAATTCGTAAGTAATACCAAAATCACTCCGTTGTATCAAAAAATAATTTTTTATATAAGTTCCCAATGGGCGCACATCATCTCCAATGGCACATGAGTTTTAGTAGACTTATTACGACTAACGATAGCGAGACATTAAGCTGGTTGTACATAAATAATAATGAAAGAATAAATGGCTAAAAAATAAAGAGACGCTTGATGTTGTTAAGTAAGAGAGAACCGTTTACTGGGCCAACGTTCGTTCGCACGTTTATCCTTGATTTCCACTGCACCATTACTCGTTCAAACGAAACCTTACATTTTATCCTGTGTTTTGTCTGATCCATGTTGTTAAAGAAAAAAAAAATCTATTAAAAAAAAACGATATCACGGTACGCTGCACATAAGTTTTCTACGTGAATACATCTCGTGTAAAGTACATTTTAAGTCTTACAATATATTTAAAAGAAGAAAAAAAAGTTATTTGTCGAGATATATAATTCAATTTGTACGTTGTAAAGAAGTTCTGAGTGAATTTTCAATTTCTTTCCATTCGATATAATTCTACATGCTTGAAACGCATAAGAATGGACACACGTATATGAGCATCTATATATATATATAAAATATATGTTCTGTTCAAATCTCAGTTTACTTAACAATGTCAAATTGAAATACATTGTTTGTACTATTAATCCCTAAAGTAACGATATAAGGAAAACAAAAATGTTTATTACATGTTCGAATTTAAACAGTTACGAGATAAATGTGAATACAGGAGTTACAGCAGGTTATTAATTGTACGTACATACAGGATTACCTTTCTTAGTTTGTAATTTTGCATGTTATATATAAAGATACAAATATATATGTATAAAATATATATATAAATAAAATAGTGAGAAAGAGACAGAGAGAATGAGTGAGAGAAAGACAAGATAGTGTGTCGAGTAGAGTGAGAGAGAAAGAGAGAGAGAGAGAGAGAGAGTATTACATAGTCATTTATAGAAGAGATACTAACTAAAACCATTATTGTCTCATATTTGACGTTTTCTCTTATGTTGCGGATCTATTAGAAACAATAAGAACGATCATTGTGTATACTATTAATGCAGATAAAAACAATCCATATTACACGTTATTATAATATTATCTACGACTATACTAATTATTCTAAGGTTTAATTATTAATAACTAATTGAAAGTAACTGTGTTGGTAGTTTTTGTTTTACTATAACCACATCCTGCCTTCGGCCAATTTACGTAGGAAATAGGTAACATCGAATTTAGTCAAATAAAAAATATATATTAAAACTATATACACAAAGTTTAGAAACATTAATTTTAAATCCTTCATTTTGTCAAAAATTATATAGAAGTAAGTATAGGAATTTATTTAATCTGCCTGTTGGTGTTTAAGACGATAAAATTCCTTCAATCTGGTAGCCTGCGTTCGTATAAAACCGCCAGCATCTTCCGGTTCAAAGCCATCATGAATATCCATTGAGACTAACTCTTTATTGTACAATGAGACCTCGCTATGTCGCCCCAGTATAGAGACTGCAAGATCAAAATGATTTATTTTCGATGTTCATATACAAACTCTTCATAATACAGTAAAGCCTTGATCTAAGAAAAGCCCTCGGGGTCTGTGCTGTTTTCTAGATCCTGTACTGACTTCACTGTATTTTGACTGTATTCAAGACTTTACTGTATTTTGTTTATACATACCATTTCCTTTATATAATCGTAATTGAACCGCTCCATTAACGTATTTTTGAGAATGCAGTATACTGTTCCGCACGAAATCGCATTCAGGAGAAAACCAAAAACCTGAAGGAAGTTTAAATTAAGCTCAAAAATAACAAAAAGAAATTTATTAAAAAATTCAATTCACCATTGTAAACGTAATCAGACATTTTATTGGTCAAATAAGATTTCACTCTCAACACCTCACGGTCTAATAAAAATATTTCCAAGTCCTGATGAGCCTCGTGAAGGATTTTAACACCGGGTGATTCGTAAATACCCCTAGACTATAATGTCAATGTAATTTAATTCATGTTGCTTCTAATTCGATTAAATCTTTTCATACCTTCAAACCAATGAAACGATTCTCGACGATGTCTATACGCCCTATACCATGTAGACTACCAATTTTAGTCAAGTATTGCATCATTAACAGAGGAGAGACGTATATGCCTTGATCTTTTAAATTTTTCACGAACGATGGGTAGCCTTCTTTAAACCCAATTTCAATTTCTGCCGATTCCGCGGGAGAGTTCAGTGGATCGGTTGTCATTTTGTACAGTCCTCTTGGGGCTGGTGTGTCCGGATTTTCTAGAATTCCTGATTCGTAACTGAAAATGTAAAGTTTCCATCATGAATTCGAAAAATATCCAATCACTGCTAAATCTTTTATAGTTTTCCACTTGTGTTTCATTTTCTAATCGAAGAATTGATTCAATAGTCAATCAGGCAATTGCATAAATGTTTAACGTCTTAATTTTCCTTGTACCTAATGTGCAATAAATTTTCATCAATACTCCACGGCTCTTTCGGCGTCGCTGAGACAGGAATGCCATTTTCCTGAGCGTATTTTAACAAGTCCTGCCTCCCTGCGAATCTCGTGTAAAATTTTTTTCTCCCTCCAAGGTGCAAGTATCTATGGGATAATTTTAAGAGCTGTATAGAAACAGATAACATCGAATATAATTTTAAAAAATTTACCTGAATTTTCGGGCAAAGGCTGTAGGCGCTCAACTCGAATCGCACCTGATCGTTGCCTTTGCCGGTCGCACCGTGAGCTATTATAGAAGCGTTCTCAGCTTTTGCGATTCTTATCAGACCTTCGCTAATGCATGGCCGAGCGATTGATGTGCCTAAGAGATACCTGTTCTCATAGATCAATCCACATGCAATAGCCGGCCATGTGAACGAAGATACAAAGACTTCTCTTAGATCCTCGATTACGACCTTGCAGATAATTATTAATCAAAATGTGGGAAGTTAGTAAAGGAGTAGACTTTATCGCTAGGTAGGTGGTTCGTAATTGAAAGAATGGTTTCCGGTAATATATTCATGTGAACATCCTCATTTACCTTTATAGCGCCGATTTTTAATGCTTTCTCTTCAACAACATTAAAGTCTTCCTCTTGTCCTATATTTGCCTAAATTATGATTGATCGATATAACACATTTTTAAGTGCACTTTAATTGTTAATTTGTATCTGAACGATATCTTACTATGTAAGCGATAACTTGATATCCTTCCTCTTTTAACCACGATAGTATACAGGATGTATCCAAACCACCACTGTATGCTAAAATTACTTTCTTCCCAGATTTCGACATTTTATAAAGATTTCATGTAGCGGTGACTAACAATGAAAGCGTTAATTTCCAAACTGGCAATTGAAATATTATTATGCAGACAAGTATGTCTCCGGACCCCTGATAAATGATAACCTTTGCAGGCGTATTGCAACACCAGTGTATATATATCAATCCATTTTTATACGCATTTCGAATGACGTCTGTAAAAACATTATGTGGTATGGCGTGTGCATTAAAAAGAAAGACGATACTTGGAGCAAATTGTAGGCCTTTATAAGCAGAACATTTTGTTTAGTCTACAATCTACATACACATACGTTCATATAATATATTATTCAATACCGTAAACTTTGTATTAATCTCGCCGCTAAGTAATCGTAATATTAACGTACATCAATAATTGTTATGAATAATTAACAGATTCACTTCCACCGGCCGAGTAGCGGTTTATTATAATTGCTTCTTATGTGCAGCAGAAGTTTCAACATGTAAATAGTTATCAATACGGTGAAGATAATTAATTACTTTTATTTGAACCGGTATATAAGTCTTCAAAAGTCGGACAATCTTTCTTTGTTTTGACGAATGTTTAAATGCATTGCTTTCATGAGAACTTAAGATCGACTTACTTGCACTACAAGTCAGCATACATGCACGCTAAGTGAACATATATTTATCAACGAATCAACATTATAACAGACGTATAATAAATAATTTAATGTACACTTATCGTTTTTATTATACAAGAAACATATTTAAATAGAATGAAGATATATATAATAAATACTAATATTCACATTATGTTTCTATTTTGAAATCGATACACGCGTTAATTGTGTTGCACATGATACTTATATCTTTTCATGCGAATTCCGTAAGCGTTATTGATTCTGTGAGTGAAATCGAAGAGTAAACCTTTTCAGATAAAGTATGTAACAGTCTATAGTTATTCTTTTTTGTTTGTTTAGAGCGGGAGATAACGAAATGCTAATAACGAGAAATTTACACGTATATCACGATTTTCTTCTACAACACATCAAATTCCATTGCTAACCGGCCCCCTTATTATTAATAAAGGAGTAGCACGGTTCAAAGTAACATATCATATTCGAACTACATCATCCGCCAGCCTAAGGTACAATTAAGCACTTCCGTGTGATCTACACCAGTATTGCCAAGATGTTTATTCGTTTTCTTATTAACTTTTTAAACGCGGAGGCACTTAATATTTTTTTTCCATTCTAACGCTCAACTGCTATTCATGATATGACATTCACCAATTTCTTAAATGGTCGCTTAAATGGCTGCGCGACTTACAGAATTGACTGCGTGTTCCCTATATAATATTTTCAATTGTATAATCGAGATCATCCACAGAGTTTCATAGCTGGTACTTATTGATGGAGCCAAAGCTAATGACGTATCGGGAAATACGGGAATGTGTTCTTTTTTTCTTGTGTCTACACGAAAATGTCTTTACACATGAAGTTTACTTAGGTCGTCTAAGAAAGACTTCGGCGTGATAATGTGCGACGAACCTGGAAAAAAAGAATAGTTATATGTTAAAAAACATTTTTGTAAATACTTAGCGGTCTTGTGTATACATACCCATTATCACTTCCCAATTCTTCAAAGCATTTGTTACTTCATAAGCGCATCGTATTTCAGAGAAGCAAACTCCACCGACCACGAACACGATCAAACGAGGTACGTTCTTAATGGTTTGTTGACCTTTGTCTTTATGCCAGTGACCATATCGCGCACTGCAAATAATATATAATCATATATTGTCACAAGCATAAAATATATTGCACCTTTTTAGGGGTAGACTCGTTCCCAGGATTGCAAGGGTATGGAATGCGTCTTCTCATTTCTCGATAATGCAAAGATGGGGGTTTTTAGTAATAAAAAACGCTAGATAAAAGATCAATCTAGGCCTTCAAAAGTCCTATTTTTACGTTTACGAGGCGTAATTCGCATTATTCGGCAGCGTAATTTGCATTATTTGGAAGTATAAAGCTGCGATAGCTACAAATTAAGCCTTGCGTTATCTAGCGCTTTTGATACTGGAAACGAGTCTGCACCCCTTTTTAAGACAGGAACTCATAGCATACCTTGTTGGAGCATGATAGCCCGAGCTAGCAGCACGTCCGGCCAAGAATGGGAAATGTTTGGAGTCCAGCTTGTCTTCAATGGCGTCCTCCATAATATCCTTCATAATCGGTGTCCAGCGACTCATTTGGTATGTTTGTTCCGTGATTCTTTCTTTACGCGTTACAGTATACAATTTTTTACGGTTGCCACCCTATGGGACGACATGGTAATGTAAAGGAAGATGTGCATGAAAAATTAATAAAATAATATATAAAATAATACTTACATCTACTACGATATTGATACCAAGGTTCGACATGTTAACTATGGTTTGTTTATCATCCACCGATATTTGGGCATGGTGAACTAAACGATTGAGATTCTCATCGGTGACGCCATTTTTACTAATAACATACAAGGAGATAATTCGTAGCTTGTCCAAGTGGTTTACAGTTTGATCAAGTAAAATTGGCGTGATGTTCTTCATTTGATCTTTGATACGTTCACCCTCGGCATCTGTGCCCATTGCTAAATCCTGACGAGCAACAAAGTTAAATAGAATTTTACATCATTAATATCAACGAGTAACGCGTAAATATTACATACTTGTTCTACTTTGCACAGTTTATCCACGTTCCCTTGGTAACGTTTCATACAGTCCTCGGCTAATTGTAAATGTGTTGCATATTTGCTTAATTCTTTTTGATACTGTGGCATTTTCTTGATCATTTGCGAAAGATCTCTCATGCTTTGTTTATCTCCTTGAGGCATCCTTTTTGATTCTGTGAACTTCTTCAGATTTTTGGTAACATTTCTGAAAAAGGAGTTCACGTATTTAAATTCTGCTTCACTCTTCAACATCCACTTATTACAATGTTCGAACTTACTGTGAAACTACAGCAATATGCTGGTGTCTAAGCTCTACCCACAAATCATCATTCTCGTCCAATAATACTTCCTTTTGCACTCCGGCTGATGCTTCGAACCTGTCGAAAAATTGAAACGTGTTAATAAACGATTTCAACCTAAAGCTTACAGTTTTATTTTACCTATAAACGTCGTTCTCAATATCTAGTAAGTCGTATGCCATAGCTTGCAGCGTCAATTCGTGTAACAGTGGTGAGACACAGTCGAATCCTCGGTCCAGGATAAGCAATTGGGAACGAGCTTTCTCCGGTCCTTCTCCCATTGTCGGCTCATCCGCTTTGTAAGCGTCCAATTTTTGTTGGACCATGTGCGCCAGCTCCACGTTTCGGTCGAAATCACTGAAATTTCATGGTACAATACAATATAACAATTGGTTTCCTAGGATAATTGAAAATATAAATTGGTAATTCTATACCTTCTGTATCGGACAGACGGATACTCTCCGAGAGTAGCGCAAAGAGTCGCTATTTGTTCGGCTATTCTCTCCATATTGGCAGTCCTCAAGTTGGCGAAGGAAGCGTTGTAAAAGCAAGCGAACGTTTCGCGTGAGTCCAAGGAGAAGACCTATTATACATACTTGTTTAAATATTATTGTAAAAGAAGCTCATTAAATTAAGCGATTAATTTGGTATATTTAAGCGGTGCGATTAATAATGAAACACATGCATGCATACATACATACATCAAGAAATGAAAGATATCTTATGAAATAATAAGGGTATACAGAAACACATGCGAGAAAAGAAATTCTTGTACGAAAGGAAACATAGAGATATCATTCAATAAGTAATTTCGAGTTTTTACTAATAAGATCTGTTTCGACAAATTCTGCGCCATTTAAAATTTTATATTTATAACGTTTAACGATAGATACACAGCGCAGAATATGTTATTAACAAGTAACTACGTTTGATCTATCAAGCAACCTCGTATGTATATACAGTATTCATAGAAGTCTGTCGCCTATGTTACTACTTTTTAAAATAAAAAAAACTGAAAAAGATAGAACTACTCTGCTATTCGAAACTCAGAGAATTGAAAGTAATCGTTGCGATTCGTGGCCATATCTAGCAACTACAGTTTCTTCGTTTCTTGATCGTCACCTGCGACTCGTAAGGCAGAAAAGCGATGTTGATCTCTTTGAGGGTTTTGATCTTTTTAGCGGCGAGAGACTTGCAGATTTCATTGAACAGCTCCTCTGGACACACTGTTCGCGTACAAGTATGAATGCATTCCGTCGTTAGTACGTGCTTACTTGTGAATATTGTACAGAATAGGGAAAAATTTAGGAGACAGGGGGTTAACAGTTGAAATGATTTGCGTGTCAACATTGTCGTGATCATTGAGAAAAATTGAGATTTAGGCTCGCGAGTTCCAAAAAATACCACAACACGTCGGACATAGTGTGTGTCTGTGTGTAAAAAGGGTATGTCAAGTGTGAGTTAATATGTGTGTGTGTATGTGCGCCCGCCACCATGAAGAACGTAAAATGATTAGACATTTTTTTTTCTCGTTAGAGTTCCCTTTGCTTTACCTGCTCCTCGTATGGTATGAAAGCGATGTTGATCTCTTTTAGTGTCTTTATGCGTTTAGCTACCAGCGAGTGACACAATTCTTTGAACAACTCGTCGGGACACACTGTAAAGAGATATACTTAGAATCTCATGTGGATCATGGACATTTAATTTGCGCCAGTCTGTCCATTCTTGTACAATCTTTTCAATTATTTCGTAAAGTGTCCTGCTGCTTACACATTGTGTTAATTTCAAACAAAAATTAAAAGAAATGGGAGTGAAAGTCCTTGTGTGTATGCAAGGAGAATAGTGTACGCTACCGTAACGATGCAGTAAGACCCTCTTTATCATTGAATCGTACTGTAAAATAATAAACCTTCAACATTTATACACTCAGAAATTTTTCTACTATTATTCTACCTATATTTGTACCAGCACCTATATTAATTTCTATACTATATTGAAAATTCTGTTGAGAATTGCATGTTAAGAGTACTGCATCCATTTTATTTAGGGTGTTAAATCATGGGACGATATCAATGAAATTAATCGAGGTCTTACTGTTAAGTATATGGTGTCTGTCGTAATTTCTTATGAAGCTACGTTGTTTCGGTGGATATAGAATCTTTTTCATAGAGAATTTAGACGAAGCAACGTAAAACGTACGATAGTACCTTCCGTGAAATAAATGTGCGCGACTTTATATATGGTCCGTGTCGGATTGCTGAAGTCTTCGATTAGTTTTTGGACAGAATTATTGCATGGTGTGATCAGGTAGATCGCTTCCATGGTCGGCAATGGTTCCCGTTTTTTGTTAATGTCTTCTACCAGAGTGATTCCTTGGGCACTGATATCGTGCATTTTGCAGCATGCCGACACCATTCTCATAGCCAGTTGGTCCACTACCAAAATGCGCCATGGGGTTCCACTGTCCGCTGCCTTTTTCTGTTTGATGATCTCATTCATAATCTCTGTGAAGAAAAATATAACAGTGAAAATCGTTTCTAGAATTACACTTATCAATAATTCTTTTATTGTTCTACTTGTTCACTAATAACAAGACTGGATTTGTATGCAAAATAAAAATCTTCCAAGGCAATTTTAATAAATCGTAAATACTGCACCAATACTTTTAATTTTTTTTATGTTGTGCATTTCATTCATTTGTGCCATAAATGCATAAAATCCGCAGTCTACTAATAATTACGTCATATAAATAATATATCCGTAATTCATATTAATTTTCGATTTAGATAGAATTGGAATCATTCGAATATTTCAACGGAAGAACAGTTTATTGAATGTAGTGTTTTCTGTATAGTTTGCGTATAAATTAATGGCAGTTGTATTTTCCTTTTGTACTCGTTTCCTGTTGCGCATAACAGGCGTGTATATGCATAGTGTCATTTGAATAATTCAACAGTTTAGTATGTGCCACGATATACCATCATTTATTTCTGTAAAAGCCGTATGCATTTATTCATAATTAATCGCAATTACGCTCGAGTGATTTTAAATTAAATAAGATATCTTTTCGCGCTCTCAACGCGTATTGATCGTTCTTACCGAGCAATGACGTCACCCAGGACAGGTTCGTAACTACAGATCGCAGAGCCCCGTTTAAAGGAATCTAACCGATTGAAAGGTTACAAACGTTCGTATTACGAACTAAATCTACGAAATAAAATCGAACTAAAATCTAATAATTAGATTATAACGTTACGCGAGAATTATTCCTTAGAAAAGCGATTCCCTAATTGAGTTACCCTATGCTGATTGGTATTACGCCTAAACTTTCGATCACGCACTACAAAATTATGCATTACAGTATGTTAATAGTTTTGTTAATAGTTAATAGTTTCTATAAGATACGCCAAAGGATTAATTGTTTATTCACCTTGATTCTAAAATTTCAAGTAATAAAATAGCGCAAGCGATACATTTTTTAAAAAGCAAGAAGGTTAATTTAAGACAAATTTAAACGCTTCCATAAACCTATTACTATTATTTTTTTAAAAATCGTAATTTTACATGATATGTCTTATGAACGTCAATGATTGTATCAACATTTATTTGACCAGAATTAAATTGAAGATATGATTAAATAATTAGGGTGAATCGTTTAGTACTATTTAAGAACTAAGATTACTCGCGAGAAACATAGGAAAGTACATTTATGCAGTATCAGTGAGAATTATGCAAGGCTATGAGTCAATATTTACGTATTTACTTGAAGAGTATACTGATACAATAACTTATGTCAGTGATAAATTACAATTACAGTCGGTACGAAATCTAATGATATATATTACTACACGTGATGATATATTTAATTTAGGATACAGAATTTTCGGAATAGAATGAATACTGAGTTGACATTTCCATCGAACAGCCGCTTCGTAAACGATGAAATCATCACAGCACATACGCCCCTTGGAGGTTACGTAGTCTGACAGCGCTTTACGTCGCATATTTTTTATGTGAAACGTATCAAACAGATTACTCTCACATAGCGGTGTGAAAGTATTTCGAAATTTCGTCACCTACGCGGAAAATTAATTTTTTTTTTCGTTACTTACTTTGACCGACTTGTGCCTTGAGCGCCATTTTGCCAGTAACTGACTGCTGGTTTGGTCACCAGGTTGCGCTTTGAAACGGAGTCAAAGATATTTCGAGTATTATCTTATAATCTATGATCATCTTGTAGTGTTCCTTCATTCGAATCGATGATGCTGACTTGTGCTTAATAATGTATATACAATTAATTAGTTACTGTACCTTTAGTAATCTTGCGAATGACCTACTTCGATCGACACAGTATTGATCTTGCTGGAAAATAGTTGGGGATAGCTAGCCAGGTAAAACAGTAAACGTTTATTAGCGAAAAGGTGATATCGTAAGTACAAATGTAATCTTACGTTATCGTACAAACATTTACTTAGAATTATTTCATTATTTATTGGTATTTAGTGCTTCGTTATGGCATGAATTTAAATTCGCGAATTGGAGTCAATAAATCGATATTGTAATATGATACTGAAAATGCATTGGATCCATACAGATTCTTCATTCGGGGGCAACATTAAGT
Organism: Lasioglossum figueresi; assembly: GCA_028455805.1. Classification (NCBI taxonomy): domain Eukaryota; kingdom Metazoa; phylum Arthropoda; class Insecta; order Hymenoptera; family Halictidae; genus Lasioglossum; species Lasioglossum figueresi. The sequence continues at coordinate 16,685,905 of CM052200.1, read as the reverse complement.
GGACAACCTTTAAGAATTAATATTTTTAAAATTAGACCAAACAAAATGAGATTTTTTGAGATGTTAGACGGAGTAATTTACTCAATTTTTGCCATTCTTAATTATTTATACCTCATAGCAACCTTGGTCGATTCTTATGATACTTTGTGCATGTAGTATATAACTTACTTAGATGCACGAAAGGTGTATACTAAATTTTCATTGCAGACCCAGACAAAATAGTTAAAAATCGTGATCCATATATTTTCTTTGCAATTTACCTAGTACTCTAATTAAACTCTAGTTCTTCTAATATCTAAAACACACTTAAGTCATCCGATCTAATTTTGAAAAAATGATTAGTATCCAACGGGTGTCCACTTAATTTTGATGGATATATAAAATTTTAAAATAAAGTTGGGTAGGACACGAATTAACATTGATATTAAAAGTACATTTTGTTCTTGCAGTGTGAAACGGCGCCAGTTACTCTTCGATATATCGATTGCCGTTTCAAATTTTCGATAATTGTTCCATCGCAAGGGCTGCGTTCAATTGGTTGAAGCGTCTTGGCCGAGTGCATCGGCGCGAACACATTTAAATAACGAAATAATCGGACTGGCGTATCGATAATGTGCAAGGAATACGCGAGATGAGTGCACTATCGGAACGAGAGAAAGAGAGAAAGAGAGAGAGAGTGAGAGAGAGTGAGGGGGAGAGTTTGGCAGTGGAGCCGGGTGAGAGAGAAAGAGAGAGAGAGAGAGAGAGAGTGATGGAGAGAGAGAGAGAGAGACAAAGAGAGAGGGGGAAGAAAGATCGGCTCAACGAGGACGAGAGAGGGTTCGTTCAGTCAGTACCGATTTGTTCGCCGGTGTGCGTGGATCGTGTCGACGGTTTGCGCGCGCAGCGCCTGACAGTGTGGTTCTGTTCTTACGAACGATACCCTGGTATTCTCGCGTTTATCTTTCTGGCGATTTCGTGTGTCAGGCTGCGCGTCGATTTGAAAAGAAAAAGGAAAACATAAAAGGACGAAATCATTCGTTGGTTTCGCACGGGAAAGAATGTGTGCCGCGGATATTGTTTAACAGTGATACCACGTCCTGACTACGGGCCGTTGTATTTTCTTATGTGACCAGTGTAATTAGTGTAACACGTTTCCGGTATCTGGTGTTCCGCTGCAATAATTCACCATGAAGCTGGAGTATCCCTGTCGCGTCGAGGGTTGGCTGAACGTCTGCGGTAAATTTAAACTTTTCCAATCCTTTTTTTTTTTTTTCGTAGGGGGAAAAAAAAGAGAATCAGACGAATGGTTCGAACTCGGAGGGAGGTTATGTGCGGTCGCGTGTACAAAAGTGTCTGTGGTACAGTGAACCTTCCAGATGCACGTGCGCTCTGCGCCACAAGAACGCTATTTCGCTCATTTCGCTAGCCGGCACTCGAGCCGGGCCTGCACGCTTCGTTGCATAACAACAAGTGCAGGGGGAGTCTGTCATCGTTTCGGTCCTAACGAAACTCTCTCGGCCTCCCCGTTATGTATCCACCAGAATGTCACACACGGCTGTATTTCTCGATAGTCACCCGGTGTTTATCTCTGTGTAAACAAGCCTTACAGAACACTCCTCATCCGGTGAAGAATGTCTCCTTTGTACTAGCGTTCCTCTGGGTTTTTCTAATCACTTCGAATTACCCGCGTGGCGACAAGTGGATCGAGCTCTCCTCGATCTCGAGAAATCGTTATTTATTTACGTATCGATCGACCAGCTCCAAATACTTGGATCGTGTTTATATGGGGAACTGGTACCGGGTTACGTAATCTTCCAACGCCCATTTATAGGTCACGGGGGGTGAATCCGAGTTCACACCGTGCTACAGCGATCATTGTTCCTGGTTTTAGGTATTGTTGAAGTCGTTGAACAATGATGGATAGTTTAATCACCTCGAATAAAGCTTTTGTCATTTCAATTTTGCAGATCTCGACGTAAACCTCTACGTAAACAACAGAGCGCTGCAAGAAATTTTGATGTTCTTTCGAAGATTAATGTACACTATAATTGACTAAATAAATTAATTATGTGCAAGGTGTCGTAATATTCTATAAAGTGGTTCCTTCTCTATCTGTTGTACACATTTTTCCGTCAACTTTTGAAGATATAAGAAATTCAATCTTCAATTTTAAAATTTCGTAGAATTATTTATGGCGCTACATGTATCCACGATCGTTTTTCTAAAAATATTTGAATTCGGTACTAAAATAAGTACAAAAATAGTATATAGTTCAGAGACACTATTACGTTCTTAATTAAAATGTTTCAATATGAGTGGCGCGTTATAACTAGTTGGGGCCTTGAGCAAAGTAGAATTTCGGAACCCCAACTAAATAACTTTCACGTTGGAAAAAATAAATTGTAAAGATGGTGCGAGTCGGAGGGAAATCTATTAAAAAATTTGTTTACGCGTCTTTTTGTATCGGATGGTTTCAAGGTTAAAGGACGTCAAAGGTCGCAGTCGCAGACGTCTCTGTAAAATATCGAAAGGCGGACCAATTATTGCGTTGGAGGTTATTGCATGGCCAGTTGTATCGATTATCGACGATTGTTTCATCGCTTGATTCTCTCCTCTTTTTTTTTTATCCCCATCGTCGCTTTTTCCCCGACCTTCCGGGGGATCTTCAAAGTATCGAGAGGCCCAGCGATCGATGGTTCTCCTTTTTTTTCCACCCGTTCTCAGCGTCTGGCATTTGCATCGAAATGAAAACATCCCTATTTGATGGCCGATCTCCATCACCGGAGACCTTTTGTCTTTGCTCGGCCAACGAATGGACGTTCCTTGTACCATGAATTTGTACACATCCGCTATTTGCGGCGTATTTGCGCGAACCTGCTCGTTTTCAGTATGCTGCTCGCTCGAGACTCCACGACTGGCGTCTTCAGAACGAAATTTAATAGTCGTTTGCTATCCACGAGTTTTCGGACGGCGAAACCGGTGTGCCAAATGCTAAACAGTCCCCGATAAAACTCTATTTTATCACGAAGTATATTTCTACTCAGCCTCGCGTTTAGAATAAAATTTCACGGTTCATTTTCAAAGAAAAATCGATGGTACAAATATTTCTCAGCTTTTAAATTGTTTATCACCTAAATTGGAAAGTTTTTTGTTTGCGATATTTTTAAATATTTCCCTTTATAATATCAGTTCACGTTTAAAGAAAATTCGGTAGAACTTTTTTTGTTCACAATATTAATTTTGTTGTTGTTATAATATTCTTCCTAACAGCTTTACCATACGAAGTATCGTTTAATTGTAGTACAGATTATACAGGGTGAACCACGAATATCTAGTAGAATATTTAGTCCAGCTCCAGACTAAACGGATCGTTAACCGAGGTGTTTCTTAATTCAGGAAACGTGAAGCAACGTAATAAATATATCGATACCCGGGCGACAATTTATTAAAGGAATCGGGATAATGAATCGGCCAAATGTGGGCTGAAACGTCGTCGAATTAATTAATAACAATTATCATCGGGCATTGTGTAGGAGCGAAGGTCGTTTATTTCCAGCAATTAGCGGAATTTATCGTTTTCCGTTTTCTCCACAATTTGCACCCAGGCTTGCGTACGCTATGTGTAAAAGCATGGTTACGCCATACGTTGGTTTTTATTTGTACGGGAAGCGATTTAATAACTGGCACCATTGAATCTAGTACTTTCGCCAGGCAACGCTCGTATTTTATCCTGCTCGTTTGCATGCGCATCTGCGAATAATAGAGAGGGTTTCGTTAAGAGCGTGACAAGAAACGGGTTACGTGTGTGTAAGTCGTGGGCAATTCCGAACGTAGTCCACGATTCTTCATTACAAACGAGCGGTACGAGTAAATCATGCGAAATCAGGGGAACGTAAGTCCGCCTTGGATGTTGCGGAACATTGCCCGGCGACTTATATAACGTATTCAAGAAGTTCGTGTGTTGAGTCGGTGCAGTAGAACTTCAATAGACGAAGCACAAATTACGTGAGTCGTTCGTCAAAAGACCGTACCGCAACCGCTGAAGCGCAGGTTTGATTTTACAGGTTCATTTGTGCTGGGCATACTATTGTAGAAATATCTAAACAAGTTTCACGAGTTTTTAGAACTAATTCCAGACGTTCGTTGTCCTGGTATCTGAACTTGAACTTAGAGACAAACAGCAACGTTCCACAGACTTTTTTAAAAGGCCAGAGTAAACAGATGTACAATGACCATATCGCGAGGTCGAGTCAGAACCGCCAGATGAGGGGAACGTAGTGTAGGGACACAAGTCTTAATCTGGCGACTCTGGGTCTATCGGTTTCTTATCTTCATATATCGTCGAGCCATTTAAATTCATTTTTTACCATATCCTCTTTCGCTTCACTCGTTCAATGCTAACGAGCTAATCTACAATGTTTATTGACGAGGCTATAAAAAAACCCTGTGCGCACATTTACTTTCAATAATGTCAATCAATAATATTCTATAAAAAATATGCCGCTTCGTCTATGCACATAAAAAGAAAAACAACTTTGAACGAATCGTATACATCATTCTAGTGTAATTCATTCTTACAATTAGATACTCTTCGAAGAAAGTAAGGATGCTCGAGACCTTGGACGAAATCTGAAAGAAATTGTTCTCATTAGCTAATTGTGAGGGAACCGGTTCTGCAAGCGCGATATTCGTGTACCAGGATTTTGTCAACACCGCAGATTTCACGAAAACCTAATTGGCAAAATCAATCGATGACGCATAAAAGCACACCTCGCATTTCGCAACACGGGCGGTCGCTATCTGCTCCGCCTTCGTTTCGCAGAATACTCGAGGATCTGAGTTTATTCGACGGGGAGCGGTCTCCGAATCTCGAGTTCGCTTCAACACATTCTAATAATTCTCATTTAATTCCCGGCACGCGTGTATCCGGCGTCATTAACCATTCCCGCGGAATTATTTGCCCCACGGTTCGTTAACTAACAATTCCAAACGCCGGTAAAACGAATAACGCAATTTACGATACTCCGGCCCGTACTTTCTCATTTGCATACAACAACGTGCAAAAGACGGGCAGGAAAAAAGGAGTAAAAGCGACCGAGGAAGGAAGGAGCGCGCGAACCTGTGCGCTCCTTTCTCCGATTCTATCGTGTAACACGAGCACGCTAGGGACGGAATAAAAAGGATGTAAATACGTTCGGAGATACCGCAAGAGGTACAGTGACCGACAAAATTGAACCAATGAAACCATTATTTTCAGAAAATCTTTCTATTAACACTTTATCTGCTTGTTAGGGGGGTTTTCCAATAATCCCCAGCGAAATTATACGGTAAAGCCTTGATCTAAGAAAAACGAATACCCCCTCCACTTGCATCTCCGATGCAAATGCACATACATCATGACAAAAAAATGAATTTTCTACTTTTGTCACTTTGAAATAGGTACGAGAGACTCATAAATGTCATTCAGAGTCGCCAATTGAGGGAAAAAGGTCACGCGAAGGATAGAGTGGGAGACAAGTCTTAATCTGGCAATACTGAGTAGGACCATAAGATCTAAGTTTTTCTTAGATCAAAGCTTTACTGTTGTGTCAACTTCTGCTCTTTGAGGTTTTTAGAAGCCTGTCTGCATAAATACGATATTAATGATTTTTTGAATAAAAAATCGTTTCACCGGTTCAATTTTGCTCTTCACTGTACCTATGCTATACCGCGAGTTATTTACTCGTACCGAGAGGCGCACTTAACCATCGGCCGATCTTAAGTAACTACGTTCGGCTTAATCTCAGCCGTAACGCGCGCAAAATACGGTGTTTCCAGTCACGTTTCCCTTTACTCCTACGCGAGAAGAACTCCGCTCCTCGGCCGGCCGGCCGCGTATAAATAATTGATTTATTGGCTGATTTATAACGATCCCGTGCCGCCTCTGTTCGCCCGATATGTTCCGAGTTCATGCATACACACTAGCGATGGGACCAAGTTCAATGTGTGCTCATGAATATCAATCAATTCGGTATCTAAAAACTGTTTCATTCAGCTCGATTCGGACTCGTAAAAACAAACGGTCCCCGGTCGCTCTAACGAATCGTTTCATGAACAATGCCGGCTTGTTGACATTAACTTGAAAAACAACGTTGACTCGCATATTTATTTCCAATTGTCCGGCGCGAGTGAATGTTTCCAACGATTTTCGGTGTTCCGGTTTGGAAAAATCATTTTTCGTGCGATCAGTTGGATACGTTCTCTATCCCGAACTTTCAGCACACGCGGCTTTAACGCGCGTTTCAAGTCATTCTACTTTTACAAAATCCATTTGTTCTCCCGGCTTTATTGATCCGGTGTCTGAGCGTATGGCTATTTTAACTCTTCAGTGCACGGGTGAATAGAACTGACGACAATGTACAGGCACAAAATCCTTCACCTGCATTGTTTTCATTAATAGATCTTTCTGGCGGTAACAAGATCGTCTACTACGAAATTTTAACACATTACCGACCGGTGATTATTGCATAATATTGAAAAATCTATGGTACATGGCTAAACACTTTTTAATGGAACCTCCAATAGCAACAGCAATTTTCATTATGAACTAACAAGTCACCCTCGATAACGTCATCTAATAGTTTCATTTAAGATTGCAATGTAAAAGAAAATTTCTATGCATTCTTTTGGTACAGCACAATTATTGAAAATCTTATTAATAGGCTTCCGGTGGGTAAAGCGTTAAGATGTTCAATAAAGAACTACTTTCGTGCAGTAGAGGCTTGAATCTACTTTCGACTCGTATTCAATATTTTCCAAATACATTAATTTTTGTACAGATGTCGGATATCGCCACTGTGCTCTTGTAAAACAGACTACTCCCCAATGTCGCCAAATAAAGACTCGTCCCCACTCTACCGCATGATTCCCCACGCCTCCGCCACGGATCAGTCGGCAGAGAGAGAGGGTAACTGTATTCTCCTCAATTCCCTTGATCTGGCGAAGTCCGCAGAGAAAGGGTAACTGTATTCCCCTCAATTCCCCTGATCTGGCGAAGTCCGCAGAGAAAGGGTAACTGTATTCCCCCCAATTCCCCTGATCTGGCGAAGTCGGCAGAGAAAGGGTAACTGTATTCCCCTCAATTCCCCTGATCTGGCGACACTGCAGGCTACAAAATTCCACGTTTCGAGTGTGCGTACACCATCAGTGGTGCACGTGAAACGCGTTAAGGTCGATTCATACACGTCAGTTCCGAGCATCTGTAAAAATAAAGTTACCCAGGTATAAGTGAAACTGTCCGCAACCGAGAATGACTGTCCGAATTATCGCTTGAGCGGGTTTACGGCTCCCTGTTGTGCGTGGCACAAAAAAAAAAGGTTTTATGGACTGCACAATTCCTTAGGTAAACTATCGGTAGCTGTTCTTTACAACATCGTGGGGATAGGGTTCGGAAATGTACGAACACCGAAAAACAGCGCCAGAGTTATCGGTCTGACGTGTATGAATCGACCTTTATACGGTCGGGCGTAGATACACAATTGCTCAGATATTTTACAAATAATCCTCTGTGCGTGAGGGGCCATTCGAAGGACAGTAAACAAATATTTTGTCGAGTCGGCTTGTGTCCACTTGGTACCATCGCTACCAGAGCTCTACCGCGCTCGCTTTTCCGTCTGTGTCGATACACCAGCAGGTTTATCGCGCCTATTGCCGTTACTACTTCATTGTGTAATTGCATCGGTGTTCCTAGTAAACGATATCGCGGCGGATCCAGCTGTAAGCGCGATCGTAAAGCTTGAACCCGGGTTCACGGCGTTCCAACTGCTCTCCGATACGACAGCCGCTCTTCTAGCCACCCCTTCGTGTGCTCTCTGCTGAATCAAGCGTATTCTCTGCTGCTTCTTTTTCTTCCCTCTCCCCCCGTTCTCCTGTATACTACCTCGGTGCTTCTCGTAGATGCCGTTGTATTAATTATCGCACTGTAATTTGATCGATAGACGACGTAACTCGCGCGCACCATGCTGCACGCTCGAATAGCTATCTTCGTGGATACTTCTATCCGTCAAAAGAGTGCACGTTACGCGATGGCTGAAATTTCAGACTTCACCTGGTCGTTTAAAAATTGACCAGCTGTACGCCAGCATGTAATTATTAAAACGCACAGGCTGTAATATCGTTTGCGTAAGCGCGTTGTTAGTTTCGCAGTTCAAAGATATATCTTCGATGTCCGCGGTAGGCGGTGACAATTCGTAAACAAATATTTTCAGTTACAGAATAACAGCATTTGTTAAATTAATAATTGCCAGCAATATTCTATCAGCAAATTACAAGCTTTTTCTTATGTCTCCTATATTAGAAAGGAGATTTAGTACGAGTTTCGTTCAAATATGTGCTTCAACAGAGTTCACTGAGACAATTCTCTCTCAGAAAATTTATAATTTTTAGACAGCGGATCTTTGTGCAAAATAAAAATTGTCTGCATCGATTGCAAGAAATAGAAACCAAAGAGAATGTTATTTCTTCCCTTAATAATTTTAATAGATGAGGAATCATAAATATACATCTTCAATTTCGTTTACTCATGTTTGCTATAAATGCGTAAAGATCCGCAGTCTAATAATTTTAATATTTTTAAACGAACGAATCAGGAACAAGTCGGGAACATATCAGGACACCAGAATGGTGGGGAACGCTGTTACGCACTGAGAACAGGGGAAAGAAACACAGTACAGTCCATTCGATTCATCCTAATCTTTCAAATTCGAAAGTGTCCTTTGAGTAATGTCTCCAATCGTATCCAGTGGACTACAAAGAGAATTGGCTGCCGATCGACGGATCAGATAGGGCATGTCTCGCAGCCGCGTGAAAGGGAGCTCGTGCGTTAATGACATTTGCATAATACGCAGGGAGAATAAATAATTGCGCGATAAACATCCGGGACAGAAAAATATAGTCGGGAAACTGGATAATCCTGATCGGGTCGCGCGACAAAATATTACTTCATAGTATTTACGGGACCGATCGCTGCCGCCCTCCGTGTGCCCATACCGGTTTCGTAAATGAGAATTTCACTGACATTTGCAAAAGTAGCCATCTAATATATCTGTACGTGTTACGCCAGTATCGGTCAACTAACAAAAATGTTGCCGCTGCTGACATCGTGGACACAAATAACGTATCATGTGGTATAATATGACAATGGGGACACCTATTGATTTATCGAGCTTGATCTTCGTTGTCGAATGCTCGCCAATTGATTCGCTTTCTTTAAACAGTTTTTCTCGACGTTTCTTATCGTACAGGAAGATAAGATAGAGAATTTTTTATTTGAATTTCGACAAACTTTTTTTGATCCATTTCGATTTTTATGATACATAAATATTGTGTTATTAGAGTGTATTAATGCGTATGACATGTAGTGGTTCTTGACAGTTACTGCTCAGTGGTAATTAAACTGCCAATTTATGATATCACTTTTGAGAATGTAAATTGAAAAAGATTATAAATTACGCGGTTAAGAATTCGTACTGCACTCATTTTCCTTTGACCTTTCGAGAACCAATTACGTCTCATTTTGATCGTTCTGACATTTCTTGGTCGATAAAATATTTAAATTAGCACGAACGAGTTCTTTTTAAGTGACAATCAAAATTTCTATAGAGAATGCTAAACGAAACTGTTGATTTGATGAAACACTGAAAATATTTACTGTTGATTTAGATCTTGTTGATTTTCGAGCAAAAAGTTGCCATTTAATTCCACGAAAATGTCTCCATGTTGGAACGTACGCTAAATCATGTGTCAATTTATGGCGTGGTAAATCACTTTAAATGATTTTTATGTATACTTAATTGTAGGTAATGATAGGCAGAAAGATATCTGGTTAAACAGGTAAAAATAAATTAGCGCGAAACCAGCACGGCTTTATGAAACAACTTGTATATGTCAATGTCTCAGTTTGCATGTGGTCTTGAAAAAGAGTGAATGAGGCTAAATACGGTACAACTATCGTCAGACAATGGCTGATGACCATGTGGGGTCATCCAACTATCGGTTGTCACAGGAATGTTGATTTGAAAGAAGCTGGTGAAAGTTAGCAATAGCAAGCTAGCCTGATGTCGTGTTACCTTTGAACATAAAAAAATTATTCTTGGAGGATCCGACCGCTGTCAATAAGCACATATCAAAGTAAAATGAAAAATTGTGAAAAAAATATTCGATACATTAAATATCGTTTATACTAAATATTCGTGTATTTTGTAATATGGAATCTAACTGTGGAAGCAGAATCCAGAATCAAGTATGAAAAATTAACTTAGAGCTTAATACGACAATTTCATTCGATTGCTAGAAACTTGAAATTGAAAATTTCGGAAAAGTATAGAAAGAGCGTCTTTTACAACGATTTCGAACTGGAATCAAATTTCGAAGTGATATTCTTTTTTATTTTGCTTGCGATTATGTACATAAACTACTAAATGAAAAATTGTGAAAAAATATTCGATACATTAAATATCGTTTATACTAAATATTCGTGTATTTTGTAATAAGGAATCTAACTGTGGAAGCAGAATCCAGAATCAAGTATGAAAAATTAACTTAGAGTTTAATACGACAATTTCATTCGATTGCTAGAAACTTGAAATTGAAAATTTCGGAAAAGTATAGAAAGAGCGTCCTTCACAATGATTTCAAACTGGAATTAAATTTCGAAGTGATATTCTCCTTTTATTTTGCTTGCGATTATGTACATAAACTCCTAAATGAAAAATTGTGAAAAAATATTCGATACATTAAATATCGTTTATACTAAATACTCGTGTATTTTGTAATAAGGAATCTAACTGTGGAAGCAGAATCCAGAATCAAGTATGAAAAATTAACTTAGAGTTTAATACGACAATTTCATTCGATTGCTAGAAACTTGAAATTGAAAATTTCGGAAAAGTATAGAAAGAGCGTCCTTCACAATGATTTCGAACTGGAATCACGAAGTGATATTCTTTTTTTATTTTGCTTGCGATTATGCTATAGGTCACGCGTGTCTCTAGTTTTGATAACACAGGTAGAAATTGCAACAGTCGACTCGCGGGCAGGTGTAGCTACGATAGGCCGACTGATGGAAACAACTTTCTCGATCAAACTCACGAACTCGTTTAATACCGGTTTAATTGACCGAGTACGACCGAATTAAATTGTGTAGATAGCAGTTTAACGAGCTCGCGGGTGCATAGTTCGACGTTGACATCGTTATATCGTTCAATCAACTCGCTTAATATTCGTACCGTTTGCTTGAAGATAATGTTCATGAGTGCGCCTCGATAATTGCGGAATCGCGGAAGATTCTCCGCTATCTAAATTTCAAATGTGTGAACGTTCCATTGTTTGAATGTTTCGTATCTCTGTCAAAGGAGCATCTGTTGTTTATAATGATTTTGTCAACTTTCAGAAAGACTACACGTTTTAGTTGAAGCATATTTTTGTAATACTGGCTTCTGTAGTCGTCTGAGATCGCGAATACAGTAATGTCTTGATCTAAGAAAAACTTTCGGGGCCGTGCTGTTTTTGAGATCGCGCAGTTCATTTTTATTATGACCTACTCACATTGAGTAAATTGAAGAATGATAACATAATGAAATGGTCGTTTTTTAAAATAGAGAAATTGTTTAGTAAAATCCTGAAACAACGAGGAACGCGTAGGATTTACTGTGGGAGTCTCTAATCTTCAGAAAAGATGGAATCCATTGTGTAAACACGGGGATAGATGACTCAATAGGTATCGTACTCAAGGTGAGAATTTCAAGGTATTCGCCGGCAAACATTGAAATGAATGTATTTCTCCGCGAGTATTCCGAAGATACAGTTTGCATTGCGGACACTCCGATGTATCTTCTGGGTAACATGAGCCGGATTCATCCCGTAGATCAACAATCGAAGACGACAGTGCTGACGTAGATCGCGATAAATGTTTGAATTCGCAATTCCGAACGGTCTAAATCCAAATCCAAGGATAGCCACGCCAACTTCCGGTTCAACGCGTCGTGGGCGTCCTCGGTTTCGCGAAAAGATTTCAAAATACCCTTCTGCTTGCATAATAACGAATTGACAATGAAAAATGGAATGTTTAAACAAGAAAATTAAACAAGAATGTGAATTCCAGCAATACACGAATCGTATAACGGAAACAAAATATTTTCGAATCAACGTTACTCGCCAAAAAATTGTGATTACTTTTTCATAAAATATATTTTACTGGGAAACCCTCCACAAGCTTTTAGTATCAACGTTTATTTCAATAAAATTGGAAAACAGTGAACAATGCGAGGTTCCATTACTCCGATTTTTGCTTTTCTTCGTAAAGCGATTTCCATTAGAGAGATTTGCCTGGGAAGTTTGTTCAAACGGATTTCGGAACACTCCCGGAGCTGAATTTTTCATTCAACACCGATTCCAAAGACTTTCCTTCTCATAGCTCCGCGTGGAAGCGAACATTTAAAAACTTCTGCGAAACTTTCCATCGTTTCCATTTTAGATCTGCTGTTCCGTCTATCTTGCGTCGCGACAACTTCTTCTTCGTTGTACCCGGTAGAAAGGGAAAAGAGATTTTCGACGGGTATCACAATGGTCCGACTTTGGAAATTTCTGACGTTATCTCCTCCTTCGCTATTTCATCAACGTGGCTTCCGATGTGCCCGTAAAGGTACAAACGGAAGTCACGTCGCGTCCCATCGCCGTACAATGAACTCTGCTGGTACCAGCTTCTGATTACGACTAAAAAACATTTCGAAACATTACTCCCCTTCAACTTCTCCTGTCCCTTTATCGCAGTTAATGAAATATTAACACGTTGCTTGCTGGGTAATTATTTCATCATTTTTGGGCTTGTTAACCCTTTTCGGAGCTATTTTAACTTGAAAATTAAACGTTTCTCCCGTCCTAGAATAATTCTATTGTATAAGATTTTTTTCATTTTATGCATATGAAATTATACATACATTATTGCAATACCTCTTACAATACTTAAATGTGCTGCAATTGATTAGATACCAACATATTTAATAATATAAACGAATAATGGTATTGCGAATAATGGTATAACAATTTTTGCAGTTAATGCAATATTAACACGTTGCTTGCTGGGTAATTATTTCATAATTTTTGGGCTTGTTAACTCTTTTCGGAGCTATTTTAACTTGAAAAATTAAACATTTCTTCCGACCAAGAATAATTCTATTGTATAGGATTTTTTTCATTTTATGGATATGAAATTATACATACAGTATTGCAATACCTCTTACAATACTTAAATGTGCTGTTATTGAATAGATACTGTTGAAATATGTCAAAATTAATCTATTGTTCCACACAAGGAACGATCGATAGAACATCAGTTTAATTCAGTTTGTTTATGAAACCGTTGGTTGTTCGTTCACAATATCGTTCAATTTTTCTAACCCGAATGAATGATCTTCGCTTGACGTGTTACATTCAAAACGTAAAGACGTGTTTTGCTTGTGCTGCTTTTCTAATTATTAAATAAACTCCGTTGAGTGAATTCGTATAAAGAGTGCGGGTTATTTAATAACATAATCTAATAGATATCAACATATTTAATATATCAACATATTTAATTTAATAATATAAACGAATAATGGTATTGCGAATAATGGTACAGCAATTTTTAGTGGTGACACTGAGTCACCCCTCGACTGTTAGGGGTCACCCACGATGAAGTAATCTAATAAAATTGATATTATTACGAGGAAGAGGATTTTCAAGCTTCCTTTAAGCACAGGCCAATTATTAAGAATGGGTGGTAATACTATACGGTAAACCTTACGTAGGTCGAAGGTAAACCCTACTCGTGCATAAGCAGGTGTTCTATTCACCCGTGCACTAAAGGGTTAACACGTATACTGAACCGTGCGTCATATGCGATGCACAATAATTTGTCCCACTGCTTCCTGTGCACCAAATTTAATACGAAATTGTTATCAACATTACACGACTTGGAAGACGCGTGTAAAATAAAATGAATAAAATTGAAACGTTGGCAGTGTAACGCGACAGAACGGTACGATAATGTAAACAATAGGGAAAGCGTATGTGTTTAGACTGGCGGTTTTATTGGAGCGTGTTCCAGGAGATCGCGAGACCGAACAGAGGGAGCGTGTTAACAATGAAATAACAAACAGCTCGGAGTGCGAACATAAAATGTGTGTCGCAGGCGACACGACATCGCGTTTTCTGCGTGTTCTCGTCGGTCGGGTAGAAGATTTGTTTCGCTTTCTCTTTCGGCGGACTCGTAGGAATTTTTGAGCGAGCAATGTAAAAAAAATTCCGAGTAACCGGTGTCGAGTCGAGCCGCGACGCGACGACCGCTCGGATTGGAAAGTCTCCAAACGTAAAAATAGCCCCGCGGAAATCCGAATTATCCGCTTTGGCGTAAACCGACTGGCCAAGGTCGCGGATTAATTATTCATCTTGCGGATTTAACGTCGGGGGATGGAATTGAGCCAGCGTTAAAGCACCGATATCCCGGCGACGTCGTCGTCGTCGTCGGCTCCGCGAGAACTCCTTGGCAGGCGAGAGGATTTATGGTTATTACGGGAACGACGTTTCCTTCATGAACAACTCTTCGTTCGCTCGCGGCCGCCACCTTTGCCGATCTACCGATCTTAACACATTACCGACCGGTGATTATTGCATAATTTTGAAAAATCTATGGTACCTGTCTAAACACTTTTTAGTGGAACCTTCAATAGCAACAGCAATTTAACGTCATCTAATAGGTTCATTTAAGATTGCGATGTAAAAGAAAATTTCTACGATTTCTTATGGTACAGCACAATTATTGAAAAGCCTATTAATAGGCTCTCGGTAGGTAAAGTGTTAACTTATCCTTCATCTCGCTGCAGTTATGTTAATGCACGCCAGGTAAAAACTGAAAATTTCTATAGATTTTCTAGGCATGCTATCTGTGCTGTTCCAAATTGTTAAAGCATTGGATACTTATTTTTTAAAAATCAATTAAATTTTCCAAATATTTATGCAGGCATATTTTTCGTTTTAATTTTGCTCCAAAAATGTATAGTTCTCTGATAGCCAGAGTCGCCAGAAGAGAGGAAGCACGAATCGAGGGGAAAATTTACCCTCTCCTCTGCCAATACCGGATTAGTCACGTGACGGAGCCGCTGCGGAAGCGTGGGGGAGAAGAAGGGGAAGTTAGAGTGGGGGACAAGTCTTAATCTGGTGACTCCGCAGGTACCGCCTTTTCGGGTTTTCTTAATTTCACGATTCTCGTGGCGCCGCGTTGGGTCGACCGTAAACAACCGTAATATACGTTACGATCCACCGGCCAATGAAATCCGCGAAAAGAAACGCGCGTTTGTTATCGTCAACCCAGTCCCGCTTGCTTCTGCTTACATAAACAACCGGCGGCGTGGGCGGATAACGCAACTGTAAGAGGTTGCTTTGTAACCATTTCCTACGCACCAATGATTTTGTTTCTCCCGGTGGCAATTCCCTGTTTCCACGAAACAACGTTTTTTTCGACGAAATTTATCGTCTACCGTGTACGCGAATACAGTAACGTCTCAATGCATGTGGGAACTTACGGAACAAAGTGTCACGCGCGTTCTGTGCAGACACTATTATTCTAGGTATTTTGATACAACTTTTTCGTCTTTAATGATTATTTTCTAATTAAATTGACACCGAACACAGCACAATTTCTTAAAATTACGAAATCACCGCTACTTGATAAGAAACGGATCTAAAATGGAGGAAATAACACTCCGAAGAGCTAGCACGCCCGAAACTCGTCAAGATAATTTACTGTCAGGAAAATCTGCGATCTCTAAAAAATTATTCCAGACGGAAACAGTTCTCGCCACCGCACCGTTGGTAAACGAGTCTCGGCAACTTAGAAACTCGATTACATCCCGATTGACGCTAAGTGTCTTCTTATTAATTTCGTCGATGCAGGCGGCAACCGTTCGCTACGTGACCGATTATTGCATCGTCTTCCCTAGCGAAGTTAGCCGGAGACGTTGCACATCTTACTAGGTCTCTCTCGCCTCTAGTCACGATTTCTTCTATCCATCTAGAAGATCTGACTGCGGATCCCCCCCGAGAACAGCTAGATGAACGTTACGATTGACGGAAGAGAGCAGGCGCGAGATGTTCGAGCGAAGTGTCGTTAGGCGATGGAAAAAGAGAATCCTCTTAGCGAAGTCGTGCGAGAGTCGGAGGATGATGAGTGCAGAGGTTAACGAGATCTTGATACTTTGGCTGGTTTATTCGCCACGTGGATCTTTCCGCTATCCCGGTGCCTTGTTCAATCTTAACCGCTCACCTCGGGCAGATATAGACGAGAGCTCGTAACAATTTGCGAAGTTCAAATCAGTACCTAATTTCTAACAGTTGAAAACCAACCGAGATTTTCATCTTGACGCGCAAACCACGGCGATTCGGATAAGATCAGCACGCGCGTACACTCCCGTCTTCAAGTTCTCAGCTCTGGAACCTACGCTGTGTCATCAAATTTTGTAAATGCCCACTGTGCTATTTTACATTACTTTATAAAAATTGACAAGAACGTGTTTATCCAAATTTTTAACCATTTTTGTATCGTTTATACAACGTGTAAAGAACAAGGACCTTGAATTTCAAAGTGAATTTTTTTAAATTTAAGAGGACAAAAAATGTGAATTTTAAGGTCAAGGACAATTTTGTGGCATCTCTGTTTTACAAATCAAAGACATAAATGTGTCGTTTCCAATCTCAATGATAGCGAATTAAAAATATTAGAACACGTCGTTGATTATTTTTGTGATGGTTACTCAGGAGGATCGAGATCTATGAACGCGTAAATATCCGTAGACTGACGTCTAGACAGAAAGGTACAGTACCGAAAAATCATCGGGAAACAATGCTCCGGGCGTGAATGTTCGCCTAACTCGGGCCAAATCGAAGAACAGATCTCTCAGACGCATTCCGCTCTATTTCCAAGCGAGGTGATTCACGACTCAACGTCTTTCGAATGCGTTACACTGGCGAATGATAATATTTATGCTCGAGTAGAACCAATCTGGTAAATATTGTTTAACGGCGGGCTTTTCTTACGGCATACCGCCGACGGTTTCTCGATTTGCATAAGACGCCCTCGTTAATCATCCGCGGATGCTCGGGCCAAGCAAACTTGCACTTCCTCGTTGAAGACACATACTAAGTACGCTTGCCAACGGGAAGGCTAACAAGTCACTTGTTGTGACTTCGTCTTGTGTCTTCTCTATTGTTACAAGTCACCGATCTTCTTATTCATAAAGCGGAATATTTCAATTGCTTCCGGATAATGACGAGTCAGACTCAGAGTCGCCAGATCAGGGAATTGATTGGAATTGAGGGGAGAAAGTGAATCGAAATCTTCTGACGCGACGAACAAGAATAAAATGATCTACCGCAAGGGTAGTTACAGGGTGAACACGGTTTCAATCAATTATGCTGCATTTCTGGTGAACAAAATGTCACGAAAAAATTCAAGAACATTCTATCCAACAGTGTACACGACTGTGATATTTTTCTGAATTTTATATTGAAGTTTTCAGATTCGCATCTTGAGTTTGCAGACGAACAGCAACGTTTTACAGACTTTATTTAAAGACTAGAGTAAACAGATGTGCAATAAATACGCTGCGAAGTCGAGTAAGAGAAACCCGTCGTAACATTTTCAAGTCTTTGAATTATTCAAAGAATCGATATACAGTATTGTTTCGATAATTGTCCCCAACACGGGTCTGCCCAGAGACCATTATACGCCAGGGATATTATTCGTTGACTTTTGCCGAACATAGAAAAGGACAGCCGAGCTCGAGAGGCTTCGATCGCCGAGAAGTGTAAAACATAACTAATCCGATGTCAAATTTCTTTGTTTCTCATTATTTTTTTATGGAACTTTCACCAACATATTCGTGGCATTTTTCTAATGCAAAATGATACCAAATATGACATAATTCCGATATTTACTTGTGCAATGTACGAAGGAAGTTTTCGACGCAAAGAACTTCCTATACGCTGTTTCTCCTTGCGTCGAAAACTTTAGTCGTTCATTACACAAGTAAATATAATCGGAATTATATCATATTTGATATGATTATTATTAGAAAAATGCCACAAATATGTGCGTCAAAGACCCATATAAAAATAATGAAAAATAAAGAAATTAGAAATTCGGATTAATGTGATCTCACCGATGTACCCGAATATCAATACAGTGGCCGAAATTTCTATAAAGTCATCTTCATATTCATAGATATTTGAGAAATATCAACATTTTTGATGATTTATCGTATCTGGTCTTGTGCCTTGTTAACACTCGGATGGAGGGAGTACGCACTCTAGACCGCTATGTTCACTATTTACGTTCGTTTAGAACGTAACGTTTAGAACAGAACACAAGTGCGAAGTTTCTATAAAGTCACTTAGCGTTTCTCTGGATTCTGAGCAGAAAACTACGGAAAATTTGAAACATTCTAAAAGTATTAGTTTTAGAAGTCATAGAAATCCTGTTTCTTATCATTTGATTCACGTGTATTAGAACGCCGAGAGGAAAAGTGCTAACAATTGAAGAAAAAGCATGAGTCGATGCTTATAAAAATATGGACTGCTTTAACCGTGCAATTGCTAAGAAAATTAATCGTTTATATACTGTGATTAATAATTATATCAATTTACATGAAAATTACGGAAAAAATCATTTTTAAGGTGGTAATAAAAAAATGAGGTCCGCAGCTAAGGAAAGGAAAAACGCAGCACAATTTCGAGCTGATTGAAGCTTCCAGTAACAACAAGACGTGTGCGACAACTTTTAAATTCTTCTGGGCAATTTGTGTAAACAAAATTGCAACGTAAACCAGGTCTAAAAGAAGTACATAAACAGGCTCGTCTTGATTTCGCACGGGCACATTTTTCCTAGACGAAAGAGTGGGAGTCTGAAATTTTTTCAAATGAAAAAAATTTAATTTATATGGGCCTGATGGCTCTAAATATTATTGGCATGATCTGAGAAATGAGAAAAGTGTGACAATGAGTCGTAACTTTGACGGTGGTTCCCTAATGGTATGGGCTGCGTTCAAAACTGACAAAAAAACTCCAATGTGTTGCATAAATCACAGTATGAATTTGGAAAATTATACAGATTTGTTAGACGTGGTTCTAATACCCTTAACAGAAAATATTGAAAATGACAATTTCATTTATCTGCATGATAATGCTGCAATACGCGCGTCGAAGCACACAGAGCAGTGGCTTCTTGAAAGAAACATCAATGTTTTGCCATGGCCTGCTTGTTCCTCTGACATAAACCCTATTGAAAATGTTTGGGGTATCATTGCGCAACAAGTTCATAAAAACTGCAAACAATACAACTCCATTAGCGAACTAAGGGATGCGGTGAATGATGCGTGGGCGTCTGTTAAAACAGAAACGCTACAAAAGTTAGTTTCGTCGATGCCCAATCGTATTTTTAATACAATTCAAACAAATGGAGGTTACACCAGATATTAAAATAGAAATAATAAAAAAACCATCGTTAATTTCAACTTTATCCGTGTAAAACGAAAGTGACATTATAGAAATTTCGCAGTTTGTTCTGCGTAAAATTATATTTTTGTTTTCTTTTATCGATAAATGTTATACTTATGTTTTGAAATCGGTGTGTATGCTTGCTTTATGTAATCCCGAAATGCTACCAAATACAAATTTTTCATTGGTATGGTATAATAATAAGAATTCGTTACAAAACATAGTGACTTTATAGAAATTTCGGCGAGTGTAGTGTCGTCACCTCTAATTCAGCTGTGATTGCGGGCCTATTTGATCAATTTCTATTTGCCCCGAGTCGAAAGCAAGTACACGGGGGAATCAAAGCGAATCTGCGTATATAAGCGATAAATATGAGCGCATACATTGCGGTGCGTGGATAGTTAGGAGAATTGAATGTTTCAACGAAAGGCAACAAGCATGTGATAGCTTGTTTGCTGGAAAATCCTCTGCCGTCGACGCAACACGCGTAAAGGTACGTATATCGCGCCGCTTTGAGAATTTGCCCCAAAAGGAGCTATCCAATTTGTATCGCTTTGATCCTCCATCCTGCCTTTATTCGTTCATTGAACGTGACTTCGTCATGGCTATTGCTCTTTACCTGCTGGGGGAATAATTATGTGTACGGTCGCGATGCGACCCCATAGTCATTATAATATTTTAGATTATTTAACGTTGTTCTTTAATTTTGCAAAATGCTGCAGTCACAATTTCTCAACACATTACCGACCGGTGATTATTGCATAATTTTAAAAAATCTATGGTTCATGGCTAAACACTTTTTAATGGAACCTTCAATAGCAACAGCAATTTTCATTGTGAACTAACAAGTCACCCTCGATAACGTCATCTAGTACTTTTACTTAAGATTGTAATGTAAAAGAAAATTTCTATGCTCTCTATTGGTTTTGAAAAATCTATGGATCATGGCTAAACACTTTTTAATGGAACCTTTAATAGAAACAGCAATTTTCATTGCGAACTAACAAGTCACCCTCGATAACGTCATCTAGTACTTTTATTTAAGATTGTAATGTAAAAGGAAATTGAAAATCCTATTAATAGGCTTTCGGTAGGTAAAGTGTTAATATACTCCAACAAATACTTGCGATGTTTTCATTTAATTTGGTCTCGACGCACAGTGGATATACAGGGTGTCCCAAAAACGTGTACGACTGTATGTGAAATCCTCTTTGATTCTAGTTTCCATAAACCGGAAAATTCAACGAGCATCCACGCCATAGAGATTATATCAAATACACTGTACTTCGTTATAGGCATTGTCCAATTTGAGTAATGAATTTCTAGTCTGTCTTTGGTTAATCAGCGAACGGTCTCGTTTTAGACTGATCCACGGTTAAATTGTTTAATCTCCCTATCTCTCTCTATATATATATATATATAGCTCCTGTGTCCGGCGAAAGTCATCAAACAGTCGAAGCTCGACGTAATTGAAATTACGGCAGGTACGCGTTCATATTGGTAGAATGGCAATCGTTAATTGGTGAGCAAACGGTTACGAATTTAATACGCACACACATATATGCGCTCTCTCTGTTATCTCGTCTGTGTGCACGTGATAATACGTGTGTGCTTACTGTCGATGTTAACGGCGCACGGTGAATTATCAAATTGACATAGACAGTTTTTCAGGGGTTTTTTCCTCTCGGTGAAATGCGCGATTATCGAAATAAATAGAGGAAATGAATCGTGCGGCACAGGGAAAATAAATCTTAACAATTACGCTCGTACGCGTCGAACATTAATTTATTGCGGAAGCGTAACGATGCGAAATGAGCATAGGAGAATTCATTGCACCCTGATGAATTGCTTATTCAAATATTTATGAGCAACAGGCGAAAGTTAAACGTTCTGAACAGTGAAAGCGGTTTCAAAGATAGCCCGTGACATTGACTATGGTAATTGCCCTACGCATTCGAATGTTTAGGCATATCGCTGATGCATCCGATTAGAATATTTCTACCGTGGAAAATTTCACGGAAAATCTTCAAGCGACTGCAACAAATCGAAGATTTATTTAGTAACTTCGTAGAAATCATTTTTGTTGATCAAATGGGAGGACAAACTCCCAGTACATAAAGAAATAGTAGAACTACAGGAATTTTTTAGATCAAGACTTTACCGTAGTACGCACAATCCCGTAAAGAAAATAGACAAAAGCTTTTGCGTATACCGAATTTAATTATCTATAATTATTTTTCTGCAGATCTATGTAGTAAATGTAAGAGCCGAGCGAATGATATTGTATGACGATACTGGCAGAAGATTAGAGTGATGATATGATGTACGAACACGAGGTCATGCTGCTCCCACACTGGCGGGAAGACTTCCATTGGGACGCGATGGAAAAATAATACCAGTTCCGGTATAATGCGCCGCATAATAATTATGTATACACCGGTTCTCTGCCGTTCTTGTAACAATATCGCGGCAGAAATTGCCCTCGGTACAGTTTGTTAAGAATCGTACACCGTCAACGTCCGCGGACGTTTCTTTCTGCGTCTTCACTCGGCGTGCTTCCGTCGCCTATTCTCTGCTGTTGCCGCAGCGATGCTCACTACGGGAGCCTTCCTTTTGTCACGTTGATTAGATACATTCTTCTTGCACCCGTCTTCGTGAATGTGTCTCGGAGACATCGCGTTTTTTTTAACGCATTTCTTCAGATTCACTTCCGTACATTATTCGTATTCTCCTTTCGACACGCTCGTCGTCGTAACTGTAACGAGAAACCTCTATTCGTTCCACGACGATTCACGCGAAACTGTAAACTTCGAAATCGACAATTTAATTCGCAGTCCGAAATTCGGGAAATATTCACGATCGCGTGTGCTGTTGGATAGAACGTTCTTCAATTTTTTCGTAATTTTTTGCTCTCCAGAAATGGAGCATTATTCATTGAAAGCGTGTTCACCCTATAACTGCTCTTGTGGTAGCGGCAGAGTCGCCATGCTTCGTGCTCCCTCCCCTCACCTGGTGATTCTAGGTAGGGCTACCTGTTAATTTAGATGTTTAGGATTTATCTAACAATAAGTTCCCTCCGCGTCGCTGTCCCTTATACCTGACTTCTCCGATCCTCCGATCATCGATAAAAGAACGGTCTTGTCGAGGGTAGACGTTGAACAGGTTCTTCTAGGTGTCGTTTAGTTTGGACTGAAACACTTGAGCGAGAAGCTTCCCTTGGACTCTCACTTTCCGAATCCTTGGCGTTTCTTTTGTTTTCATAACCTCGTAGAATTCTAACAGTACCAATTTGAAGCTTGCCAGGCAGAGGTTTCTTTGGGGCTATCGAATGATGTAAAATACTAATAAACCAAAATCGGACGTTTCGTATGTTACAACCTAACGCTTTAAAATTCGTGGGTATTACCCTACTCCAAACTACCCTGTAAATCTTGTTCGCGTTCTTGTTTCCCCGTTGGCCCCATGGATAGCAGGTCGGCGCACAGTTTTTCCCTATTATTCGGCCGAATAAATTGATATCGAAGTTGGTGCGCAGTGATGTGTTCGTGTTTCGCCCACCTTCGCTTCCGTCGGCGATAAATCGCGATTGCTCTGCCTGTGGGCAATTTATCGCACTGTTAATCTGGTATTGCTGTGGAGGGCCAACACGTGGGTACGCGTGTCTTGGGCCTGTACACGTGTATATGCCCAGGTTACGCGCGAGCGCGAGCGGTACCATTACGCTCTCGATCATTACTTTCGCCCGACGAGCCTGGCGGGATACGTTCTTCGCGCGATCGATCGTAAATCACGATCCCATCGGTTTCCACCGTTTAAGGATACAGTTTGCGCGCGGTTTTGCAACCTCCGTTGATTGACGGGCCCGCTCGATGCGACGAAGTAGGCGCGTTTCAGACTGGCGCAGGTGATAATTTGAAGTATATTCTCACGATACCGATAGCCGCTGTGGAAATCGCTTCTGTTCGCCGATACGTGAGCTGGATCCTTCTTACTCAGACGCCTTTTACTTTCCTCATCTTCGAAAGTTGGCGTCTTTCGGTAAATGTAGATAATTGGGCCCAGAGTCGCCAGATGAGGGGAGGAAGCACGATTCGAGGGGAAACAGTTGCGAAACAGAGACGACTCGCGTCACCAATTTACATCGATTTTAAGGTGACTGATTTACATCGAAATTAACCCTTTGCAGTCCGAGCTATTTTAACTTGAAAATTAAACATTTCTTTGGACCTAGAATAATTCCATTGTATATGATTCTTCTCATTTTATAGATATGAAACTTGATATAATACCTCATACAATACTTAAATGTGTAGTAATTGATTAGATACCAACATATATGCATGTATTTATTTCATTTCGGCCTCGCGGCCAAGAAATTGAACTTGATTTACAGATCTTCTATGTCATCCAACCCTCCACCCATCCATCCATCCATGCCATACCATATTCTTTATTGTCTGTAATCTATAAACTAAATGCTAGATACTAAATACTAAATACTAAATACATGTCTTACATCTGATATTGCCCCTCCTTCTCTGCTTTTGGTTACTTCTTTTCTTTTTTTCTCAATGCTCCTGAGCCAGTCTACTGTTTCTCTGACTCTTTTACCTCGTAATATCTTTTCTATACTTATATTTATGATACCAACTTATATAATGTTTTTTAGTGGTGACTCTGAGTTACCCCTCGACTCCTAATGGTTCAGATTTGTCAGATGGAATGAAATACAGTAGAACCTCGCTCTTTGCACAAAATGGGTCCGAAAGGCGTGCAAATATCGATGTGCAAATTTGTCCAACTTTTCGAGGCAAATACTCCACCGTTCGATGGTTGATTTTCCCTCGAGCGCAGTAAGAAACAACTGTTGCTTAATAAGATGCGCAGTTCGAGTCGTGCCATTTCACTTTTACGGCAGTGCGTCTTCCCGTTCGCGTGTCAAACCACTGTTCGCGCGATTTATCGCTCGCGGTACATACTCGGAATGTAATCCATGGGAGCAGGATTTATTCGTCGTTCGCGGAACGCGGAAAAATAAATTACCCGATGATGCGTTGCAACCGTGGAAGACTAGAAACGCATGTGTACGTACGCGCCCACGTGTTTCTCTATTACCACGTCAAATATTTACGATCCGTGATTCTACGTTGACGGTACACATCTACGTACACCTTTGGTACAGAGTGCTGTTCTCGAGTTCGAACTCTTTTACTCCATACGCGGCGCGGGTTCAGTCATAAAGAAACTGTTCTGTTCGTGCATTACCGCATTATCTTATCGCATTATCTATCGTTCTTTTCCGTATTTTCCCCCGTTTCGCGCCCGTAAATTATTCCCCGTCTATGAAAGTTCGAGAGCGTCGCCTTCGGCCACCATAAATCCGCTCTCTTTCCATAAGTGCACACACATCGACAGACATCGCGTCGTAACGACTTATGAGCATGGTAACTCTCGCGACTGTGATTAGCTGTGTTCCGTAACGTAGATCTGCAATCAACCCTCGATCTGGGAACGCTGGGTCATTCAAGACCCGTACAAAGCGATAGCAGTTCTTCCATTGCAAGTTTCCTAATAATGGAATCTTGTTTCAGACTTAATTTTATAGCAACCTGAGTGACGGAATTATTTTTTGCGTCGACTAAAATATTCCCCGTGGTAAAAATAAAATATTTATCTTTTAATAATCACCCTTCTCGCCTGTATAGTGATGTATTTTATTTCTGGCGCGTCCTCCAACTTTAACTGACTGTTAATCGAAGTCCATAAATATGCAGAATCAATAAACTTTTTCAATTGATCGTGAACGCGTATAATAATAATGAATTGACTATGAATTAGTAGGTCCAGCAGCTGTAATGTCAGTGATCCTCTACACTCGAATAATCGTAATCTGGATCCACCTGAGGCTTGAGCCGTCTGGATCGTTTAGTGGTGCATTGACCTAATCGTCGATACGGTTCGGCATTATCGCGTTCGAATCTTCGATAATTGCCGAGCGGGCAATTAACGACGAACTTGTCTCGCGGATTAATCTACGCGATCCAGGAAACGATACACGCTTATTAAAATATTTATGTTGTTTCCTTGGGGATGCCTCTTGGCGAGACGCTAATTTTTCCAAGAGTACCGAGCGATTCGACGGGAATAGTCTCATTGTTTGCAAATCAGGAGGTTTCGATCTCTTTGTAACTCTAAACCCGATATACTGGTAACACTTGTGTTAAATAAGAAACCGATAAGATCGATGGAACGCGAACAATACCGGAATAAACGGCAATTAATTAGCCCGCCATGTAACTCGCGATTTTAATTACACGGCGAAATTTATGCGTCCGACGGTGATTTGCTTTCAATATCATTTGCCGGATACACTCTCACGATCGCGATCAAGCGTTATGAAGTTCGAGCAGACGCGTCTCTCATTAACGTCTACTATTGCGTAATACGCGGCATGGAATTTTAATCTTGATTTTCGCCAGGGTTTCGTTCAGCTGCTAACGGAGCAGGTCAACGATCCCTTGAGAATACATGATCCTTTATCTAACGCCGCAGTGGAACATACCAGGGAAATTATCCTTCTCGATTTCGTATTCAACGATCGTCGTTATCATGAATTTTTACGTCAACGTAAACTGTGATCTACAAGGTATAACTATATTGTACTATCATCAATTCTTACTCCTTCTCAGATTCGCCAGATGAAGACTTGTTTCCGAAATGTTTTAAAAATCGATCTTGCAGTCACAAATTCGAAAAAAATGTACAGTCGTGTATGCCGTTGGATAGAATGTTCATGAATTTTTTCGTAATTTTTTGTTCGCCAGAAATGGAGCATAATTGATCGAAAGTTTGTTCACCCTGCAACACCCTCGTCTATCAATTTTATTATTCATTTTGTCACACGCACTGCGTTACAGTAAATAAATTTCGTCGTTCAGCTGTAATATCAAAATTCTCTGGACATAGTTGAAGACTTGTAGCAGATACGGCGAAACAGCGATCCACGGAAGTATAAAAGCAGCCTAAGCGGCGCGTAACTGCGCGTTTATGTTTTTTCGAAATGTAAACAGTAAATTCTGCTCGTTTTTATATCTGCAGCGCGGTGTAACGATTGCAACGTGGCTTACATTTTCCGCGACACGTGTTTCGCGCGATTTTATGTACGCGTTATAAGCATTAAATTTATACGACCCTTTTACGGCATCAAGCCCTGGCCAGGTTCGGGGAAAAAACGTTGGTTTTCCAACTAGAAAAATGCATCTCACCGTCCGCGGATTCATTAAGAATTTTCCAGTCTTTCGGCTGGGGAACACGAATTTATCACCAGGGTGTACCTAGCGCAGCTATTATACGGTGATTGTCGCTTGATAACAGCTGCGGCAGAGTAATTTAAAAAGTCAGTGAACCGCGGAATTGGCGGTAAATCGGAGAACTTTCAGAAGACGGGAAGAAAACGTGCCCGTTCCACTTTCTCATCGTTGCGTCGATAATCAATCAAGAGCGAGTAATTCCCGAAAAGAAATGGAAGCCGTCTGATTTTTTTCCTCGTGCAATCGAGCTTCGATCCATTAATACGATGAGCTTGTATCTTATTGCGATTGAGATCCCTGGTGCGAAAGTGACGTTCTAAATATTCGAGTTCCTCTCTTGGCTGATTGCTTGCATATTAAAATTTTACAATCATCATGATCTGGAACATTCTGGATTATGCACGGCGCTCTGAGATATAATTTCGTTCAAGTAATTAGATAATCATAATAATAAGATCATAATAATAGTTGGTAAATAAATTGGCACGGTGAGAAAGTCATTTCTTTGAAAATATATGAACAGTTTATTTAGAGATTCTCCGACTCTGTTCTAGACGTTTACCTGCGTTTTAAATTAAACCTAAAAGTATAAATATTACCAATTTACCTTATTTATAAATATCTTCTCGATTAAATCATAAAATTACACAGATTCGGTAAAAGTGATTGTCTACTTTGCATAGTGAAGTACATCTTTGCAGACGTTACAGTAAATTACGAAGACCAAGCGATAATTAGGTGAGAAGTCCGATCAAATTTTAGAAACCGAATAATTTAATGCCGTGTTCGTCTCGTTTCATTTATGAAAACACCGAACGCGACTGTGGCTCGTCGAAACGTTTCGAATGCACACGTTTCTATTTCGTTTCGCCAATCGATATGCAATTAACTGGATTACATTGTACGCCGCAGTGCCGTTGAAATGATTAATTGTTCGCAAGAGTTACACGGGAAACCGAAAAGAGGGCCACGATAATTAGCACCGGCGTGGATATTGCTTAATTAAAATTCTGCGGGCCACGAGGAGATCGATTCTGTTCGAGCAGCGAAAATCATTTTCGATATCTTACAGTTCCGGGGAACCAGATCCGAATTAATTGTACTTGCCAGATTTAATTTCGAACTCTCGTAGCTCCTATGTTCTCTACGGGAACGTTAGTGTGCGAGGCTGTCGGTCGTCGAACTATGGCCGTTCTTTTCGGAAATTGATTCTTTTGCTCGTGTTCGAGCGAGGGACTGGGAAGATTGAGGGTTGAACTCGGGGGAACTTATCTGACAGAGAAACGAGAATGTTCCGACGATCAAATATTTTCTCGTGGAACTTTGCTTCTCCGAATTTTAGATCGTTAGGTTTTCTGTTAGAAAATTCTACGAACAATCGGGTCAGATTTTTTCAAATTAGAATACAAAGTTTGTCGATCGTACATTGCCAGATTTTTGAAAACGATGGAGTGTAGTCACGAAACGTTTCACTTTTCACGTTAATATAATTATATAATTTATGTTACTGAAATACAGGAAATGTTCGATCTAAGTAATAGGGAACTGTACGATCTAGGAAAAGCGAATATCCCCTCCACTGCGGGGCACAAGAAGAATAGATTAATTTGAGATTGAAAATACTTTAACAATATTTTAAAATTCGTTTGATATTTATGAATTGATATATTCTTTTCATTCTCGACTATAAGTTATTGGATCAGCTAAACTAGGATGTGCTTCCTATATTTTCCTCAAAAAGTATGAATGCATTGTTTCAATATATGAAATACAGGGTGGATGCTTTTTCCAAATTCCAGAGGCGGAACCGCGTAAACTCATGTCTCACGCTCCAGCTTTTTCGTTTATCGTCCTCGCAATCTCGAAGCTTCCGAATTATGGCAATAGATTCCACCGTCGGAAATGAGAAAGTCCAACTCCTGTGCGAAAGCGATAAGGAAATAGCGATTCGGTTCTTTATCGAGGGTTCCCCCGCTCCTCATAAATTCCACCCGAACAGAGAAAAGGAATTTTTGATTTTCCTTTTGATATTAGTAACTTTTCCGTCTTCCCCTTTCTACACGGTTTCGATTCAGGAAAAACTACATTTCACCCCAGACCCAACGGCAAGTGTTCTTTATCCGATGTTGACCCTAAAAAGATTAAGTCGGGTGCCGGTTGGGTTCACCTGTTGCAAAATATTACACCATAAATTACGTCAGTGTGTTTTTCACTGTATGTGAAAAATGGGACGGTGTTTTGGTTGACTCGGTTCGAATGAAAAAAAAACGTGATTTAATCCTTTCCCTCATCCCCTAACTTATAGTATAGAGTTACTAACTGTAAAAAAATTTTTTTACATAGATTGGTAGACACAATAGTACCATCCTTTCGTTTCGACTTTTTCAAAATATCATTTGTTCTTGAGATATTTCGCAAAAATATTGAAATTTTTTCAAGGACTGATTTCACCCCCTTACTGCGAGAAGGGGAACGAAAGTTTCATTATTTTTAAACAACAATAAAATCTGACGTTAACACTTTACCTACCGGAAGCCTATTAATAGGACTTTTAATAATTATTCTGTACCAAAGGAAAGCATAGAAATTTTCGTTTACATTGCAATCTTAAATGAAACTATTTAATGACGTTATCGAGGGTGACTTGTTAGTCCCCAATGAAAATTGCTGTTGCTATTGAAAGTTCCATAAAAAAGTGTTTAGCCATGTACCACAAATTTGTCAAAATTATGCAATAATCACCGGTCGGTAATGTGTTAACTATAAAATTTGAAGGCTGATTACACGGTTTCAATGAGGACGTCAGCTAACAAAAGGAGCACCTGTCAAATATTTTTGCGAAGACTATACCTCGCGCAAGCTTGATGAAAATTGGCTTGGGCAGGTTGGGTGTGTTCCCTTGTCAGTCTTCGTAAGGTGAACTGTGAATAGTGAACACAGCAGACGAAGCAGGGGCGTGGGACGACGGAGTCTTTATTATCTCCGTTATCGCTGAGATGCAAAATTCATGGGTAAAGGGGGTTAGTCCTGTGAGCAACTCTAGGCAAGATGGCGGCGGGGCTTGATTAGGAGGTAATGAAACTTCGAATATCTTGGCAAGTCTATCCAATCCGAGGTGTTCCCTCACCAGTGGGAGTTACGGCATAATTATGTCGTTGATAAAGCTGCCTCGTTCGTCTTCGCCACGGGCTTCTCTCGCTTGCGGAAACCGCGAGGCTCCGCTCGCGGGTCGGCACGCCTTTATTAATCTTCGTTCGCCGATTAGGTGCCGTTGACGCCTTGTTGCACATCGCGACGATGAATAACGCGACTATGCGTTGCGCGTCTTGGAAATTCTAGTCCAACGAGAAACTTGAAGCGCAAGTATTACCGGGATACGCGACGATCCACGGAAGATCGAGGATCCGAAGTGAAACGAGATTGATGAAATCTGTCTTGCACGAAACACTGGGTTCGGCATTGTAAATGATCGTTGCACCGTGGCTATTCATGCGAGTGCAGTAATCAATCGATATACGGTGACCTACACAGTGTACAGTGAACGAACTCTTAATTCATTCAAACTGTATGACGATACGATTTCAAATTCTTCGAACGTTCTTGATCTAATCCTCGGTACATAGATCGTGTAGGGCTACTATTTCTTAACTGTACATACAGTAAAGTC
>CM052200.1:16631420-16655283 GCA_028455805.1 Lasioglossum figueresi | reverse complement strand
AGTCCGAACATAGAGAAGGACAGAATGAAATTCAAAGGAGAGTCCAAACATAGAGAAGGACAGAATGAAATTCAAAGGAGAGTCCAAACATAGAGAAGGACAGAATGAAATTCAAAGGAGAAACCGAACATAGAGAAGGACAAAATGAAACTTATCGCGTGGTCGAAGACAGGTCCGCAGGCCTGGTCCTTTATCTCAAGTGGGCAACGGACTTTTCCGAATTGCCTCTTTTCCGAGTCTAGCCTTCGATGCGATACGACGTCCTTCCAATCGTCAGTTTATTTAACCACCCATTTCCAATAAAAGTCGGGTTTACTGTCCAACGGCTGTATT
The DNA here is from genome assembly GCA_028455805.1 of Lasioglossum figueresi. Taxonomy (NCBI): domain Eukaryota; kingdom Metazoa; phylum Arthropoda; class Insecta; order Hymenoptera; family Halictidae; genus Lasioglossum; species Lasioglossum figueresi. The sequence goes on along the minus strand of CM052200.1, from coordinate 16,654,950 downwards.
TTTGGTAGACAGTAATCTTGGTGTTGCGATCGTATTTTTGTGACTTCAAATGAGAGTCCGAACATAGAGAAGGTCAGAATGAAATCCAAAGGAGAGTCCGAACATAGAGAAGGACAGAACGAAATTCAAAGGAGAAGCCGAACATAGAGAAGGACAGAACGAGTGTCTCTTTCTTTCCCATACGCTGTCCTTCCTTGCGACCGAAACTTGAATCGTTGATTTAACCACTAAATACAATTGGAATTATATCGTGTTTCGTCTTATATTAATCAGAAAAATGCCAGAAATACGATAGTGAAATTTCATTAAAAAAATAATGAAAATTAAGAAAGTTGAACATTTCGATTCATTCGAGTCAATATGTGTGGTGTTTACACCGATATACCCGAGCCGAGATCAATCATCGCCGCCAGTGGAATGAGTAGGCACTGGACTTAGAAACCGGTGTTGACTGAGGTCAGTAATCTCGACTATTAAATATGAAGTAATCGTACTATGAAAATATGATCGAATGTTTATTTTTCAATTACTCGCGTATAAATTAATTTTATAATACATCACGCATATGTTTTAATATTTCTCATATTTTAGCTGCATCTTATCACGTATATTTTAAGTGGCCAATCATTTGCAATCCAATGGTCACTAAACTGTGGATCTTACGCGTTTACGAGGTGTATAAACATAATAACGATAATTCGTGTTTATTACACGCTCGTCATTAAAACTGTAGAAGAGAAAAATAAAAAGAACAATAGCCATGCTTGTAAACTAACTCGTAAGATAATGAGAATAATCACAGCGCGAACGTGCTGTGCGTTTTAACAGCATTGCTATTAAATTGAACAGTGCGCGCATAAAAGGATGAAATAAAAATTCGAGCGAGGATTAATAGAATGCTCATCATTTTGATTATACTCAATTTCATGGCACATAAAACACATTTTTATTCGATCGTGACTTATATATTCTACTTGAATTTTATCGGTGAATTTGAATTGTACTTTTCCCTTTCTTTTTTAATCAAGTATAATGATTCGTTTCATACATACGCAGTTTTGGTCTCCTGTGGGTAACGCAAGTCGAAACTCACGTTCTCGTGAATTATAAACGGCCGTTTTTAGAGATTGTTGCAACGAGCTCCGTTTAATTTGTTCGGGTTGCGTAGTTGGTTGAATTTCGACCATTTATTCCGCAGATAATGTCGCGGCTGTTTTACCAGATAAACTTTGGTAAATTGTCTTGTTTAAATAGTAATTCATCTATTCTGAGAGAAGTTCAGATATCGCATTAGAAATCCTATTATTATTAGTACGGCGAATGGGACGAAGTGTTCGCAAATTCATGCGATAATTGCGGCATTGTAGCAGATGGTTTCTGACAGCGTTAAACATTTAATCGAATTGTCATTGGTCGACCGGCTATTTATCACTGCTGCTCGCGCTGACATTTAATCGATCGCTAACACGGCAAGCGTTGGGCGCGAACGAATTTCGAACTGACCGTACCGTTCGATTACGGATAGTTTCGCGATTTATCTCACACTGACAGCGGGATTCGAACTTTATGATGTTCTCGGTTCTATGGAATATCATTTTGATTCTCCCCTCAAAATTTCGAAGCGTAGATGAACACGAGGAATTCACAGACCCTCGTTTCCATCGATTTGTTCGTTTCAATGATAATAACATGGATACGCACAATTTAAAGCAGTGGTCAAATTAAAAAGATTTAAGGACATCAGCGTATTAGTTTCAGTTCGATAAGATAATTAAATGATGAAAAATTTTTTTATTTGGCACCTGTTCCTTGCAAATAACGCAAACATCTTTTATTTTGGATAAAGATACGCGGTCTAATAACAACAATGAGTTAATGACTTTCGTTATTTAGATTTTGCAACATTTTTTAACAGAATTGATGCACGGAAGAAGTTCATTAAAGAAATTCTCTTATTTTTATAATTTCTTATAATTTTGATAACCTCGTACACGATGCGTAGAACGTTTTCATTTTATTCTCTGGTGATCGGTGACCAACGACCATATAGATAAAAAATCCGAGAGTTTTATAATAGATGCATGAAGAAGCTCATTAAAAAAATTCTGACAAAATTATTTTGATAATTTCTTATAATTTTGATAACTTCGTACACGATGCGTAGAACGTTTTCATTTTATTCTTTGGTGATCGGTGACCAACGACCACATTGACAAGAAATCTGAGAGTTTCTCGTAGAAATGGTAGCCAATCGGGAATTTCGAGACAATTAATAAGTGGTATTGTATTCATGTAGCATCCAGGTTGCCGGTCGTTACTCGGCTCTCTCAGGAGCAATTGTTTCTTAGCGGGCACACCGGGTAGTTGGTCGATTCACGTAACCACTCCCGGACTCTCTTACCGACCCGTTCTCATCATACATACATGTTAGCCCATCTCCATCTCCGTCTCCTCGACAGAAACGTCCTCCCCGTCGATTTCCTGTCTTCTTCGCTCCGTCCGAGTCCATTGTTCACGGTGTGGACGGTCCATTAAGGGGCTAGACGGCAATTCGCAATTAAATGCTTCTCTGAACGGATACGAGGAGGGCCGATCTCTTTCTCTCGCCACTTCTTCTTTCAAAAGAGCCACTTTCGGAGTACCGAGCCCTGGCGAATCGGTGGTTACGAGGAATTTGAATAACAGCAATCTGAACTTTCGTCGGATCGATCGAATCGATCTGGCAGGAGGACTGAAGACAACGAGCTCATCGATATTCCTGCGGCGGTTGCTTCGTGTACAGGAAATTGCTACTTTTTAAGTACTTGTGTACTACTTTCATTCTGCTGGTTAGTTGTAAAACTGGGCCAATTTGCCGTTGGCACTTGAAAAATTCTAACATTCTCTAACTTTTAATAACCACTCGAATCGTTACAAGTATCATATGCTGTTTTCAGCCCTTTGTCGTCGGAACTATTTTAACTTGAAAATCAAACATTTCTTCGGACCTAGAATAATTTCATCTTCTCATACAATACTTAAATCTGTAGCAATTGATCAGATACCAACATATATAATAATGTAAACAGTATTGTTGAAAATAATATTGTAGGGGTTGAAAAAACAACAATTTTCTATCCGACTTGCAACAAACTGTAAAATAAAAATTCATTTTCCATAATATTTCAAAAACAATAGTATTTTTAAATTCTTCGAATGCTGTCACTGTTTCACACGCATTTTTCTCATAAATTCAGAAAATCCGCTGTCTCCATAATAATATAAACGGTATTACTATGTAAAATAGCCGAACCCTTAACAGCCATGAATGCATACGAGCATAACTGTGTACGAAGCTCCGTCCCCCCTCATAATTCTGCATTCATTCCCCGAGGTGTTCAGAGATAAGAGCATCGCTATCGTTTTCCTTATCGGCGCGGGAGATACGAACATCATGCAGATCTTTCTCCGGGCGGAACGAATGCGCGCCTCGCTTTCCGCCTTTGACCATGAAAATTCAGTCGCGCGATGCAACACCTAGGACCGTTTGATCGACCGGAAAATTCACGGGATTAGTTGCCGGGGTCAAAAGCAATCTATCCGGTGCGCGGAGAGAATAAAGCGGCGCATATTTCTGAAAAAATTCAACGGCCTGCGCACGGACGCAACGGTGCACGCATCTGGTATTCAACATTTTCCACGGCTCGATGGAAACAACGATGGTATCTCTTTGACGCGCGCGCACCCTCCTGTCAAATGAAATTCTACCCTGGCGAACGGCATACCCACGAAGAAATTGGTTGCTAAAAAATTGCAGGATTCTGTAAGACGATCGAAGGAAATCATTTCGATCGACTCCTCTTCGTTTTAGCTTCTTCGCGCGTCGACACGTCGACCGTCGTGTCGTACAGCTTGAAAAGAGATTTTTAAAATAATGCATTCATTGTAACAAACTTCGTTAAAATCTAGAAAATGGAAAAAGATCGAACGACTACTCGGTACCGTACATTTTATTTTTCAAATCCTTATTATAGCCCATATCACTTTGATTTGTGAAATTTTTGAGGTTGTTGCTTTGCATTCAAACGGTCAGCTTAAACGTGCGTTCGCAGTTTGTTGGCCAATGCAGTTTCTAGTGCGGTGGAAAGCTAGCGGAAAATTTTTTCACGCGAGAACGGGGTTTGGAACGTAGATTTTTCTTCTTTTTTTTTATCGAAATTCCCCCAGAGCAAAGGGTGCTTTTAACGGTTTGTAAACTCACGCACGAACGCGGTCGTCGATGCGTGTCCCTTATCTGCGATGCGTGTCATGCGTGGCGAACACGTTTCCGGCAATTCTGTGTCTGCAGTTGCACCTATCTATTGACCCGTCGTTCACCGTGCTCACTTTTGAACCGTGAGCTACCGTCGCTCTTCATTGATATGTTCGATCGGGTCAAGCAAAGACAATCGTGAAATCGTGAAAACTGTCCACCGTCCAAGAGTTAATCGGAGGTACGTGCCGTTTCTGGCGAAGATAATTGGATCTTGAGAAGGGGCAGAAGAGCCGAAAGAGAAAACTGTCCTTCATCAGACCAGGGCAAAGATTCTTGAAAGGAAGACGGTAACGAAAAAATAATTGAATCTCAGGCAGAGTAATAAGAAATGAAAGGAGACTGTCCTTCATCGGAAAAGGAACAAAGGAAGGCCGCGATGACGCTGAATGTATATTCTGTGGCCATTTGTTCCTCGAATTCGCAGATCGATGAACACCGTGGTTTTCGACTTACGCGGTGTTGCTTGTGTCTTTGCGATAAGCACAGTTCTGCCGTGTCGTCGTCGTCCTCGTTCCTTACGTTTAAAATTAATTTGTGCTTTTAGAAAGTATATTATTGTATGTACGTATTTATTTCATTTCGGCCTCGCGGCCAAGAAATTGGACTTGGTTTAGAAATCTTCTATGTCATCCATCCCTCCACCCATCCATCCAACCATGCCATACCATATTCTTTGCTGTCTGTAATCTATAAACTAAATACTAAATACTAATCATGATGCGTTACATCTAATATTGCCCCTCCTTCTCTGCTTTTGGTTATTTCTTTTCTTTTCTTCTCAATGTTCCTGAGCCAGTCTATCGTTTCTCCGACCCTTTTATAGAAAGTATATTATTAATTTTTTTTAAATCGGAATTCTTCGTCCAAGATAATTATGAATTGCTAAGAAGTTCCAATCTCACCGCAACCGTAGAGCAATAAAGTATAGTGTAAGGGGTCCTGTAAATAAAATCCAGAATCAAAGCGTGCTCTATCTTTTCCGTTGGGAAAATTGACAATTTCTTTTTCCAATTTCAATATCCGCGGAACGGTAGATTTGCAGACAGCCAGAACTACCCGGCGCCAGGGTGGCGGTGTTTAAACACCGCGACCCGATAGTTTGCGCAGTTAATATAAAATATCCGAATGTATAGTTTCCATGCGAACGAACCTAATTTTTCTTGGGCACGGAACCGGCGCATCTGTCGCTCTCGAAGTTTCCCAATCGAAAATAATATGGACACCGGGCCTCGCGGATTCTCCCGATGGCAGCGAGGCATCGTCGGGTATTGATTTCCGTAGCCGGCGGAGAGGTGTTAAAATAATTTGGTCCGATCCACCGTTTGCAACATCATTTAATTACAGGAACGCCGCCGGCTGTTTTGCCCGGCGCCGATCCTTTCACCGTCTCCTCGCGCGCAACGCGGTTATTAATAATCCAAATGTAGAGAAGGTGAATGTCGGGGGAACACGGTCACGTTTCCGGGGGCTCGTTTCCGAGCCATTGACAAAGGAGCGCTTTGACGGCCTGTTGTTCGCGAACTGAACTTCCCTCCTTATCTCTGTGCCCACCGCGCACACTGTACAGAACTTTGCTCCACAAAGGAGTATCGCCGCGAGACAGCGCAGCGCTCCTATTGGCTCACTTCAACCTTCTTGCGATGCTCTGTCAACTCATTTTCCCCGGTTTTTCTACGACGTCGCAGCTTCGCCTGAAAATTCGTGTCTCCGAAGCAACAAATTATATTAGGCTATCTTTTTCAATCACGATTTTACGTCAACTGCGAATTTTATACGTTTGTGTAAAAAATGTCTTAATTTCGATTTAAGAACGAAATGCCATATTAAATGTTATGAAAATGTCATTAAAAGAATATGAACATATGAAATGTTGTATTAAAAATGAATGACCCCTCCACCGCGGAGCATAATCCACGACGGGCAAAGAAGCTTCAGCCAGTTGCCAGATTAAGAACTCGAAGAGTCGGAAAAAATGATTTTAGCGTTACTTATGGGCTCAAGGTCCTAATATTCATTTTAACACTTTACCCACCGGAAGCCTATTAATAGGATTTTCAATAATTCTGCTGTAACAAAAGAAAGCATAGAAATTTTCTTTTAGAATGCAATCTTAAATGAAACTACTAGATGACGTTATTGTGGGTGACTTGTTTCATTAAAAAGTGTTTGACCATTTACCACAGATTTTTCGAAAATTATGCAATAATCACCGGTCGGTAATGCGTTAACATTATGAAAGTAAAAACAAAATGCTAAAAAATATAAAATCTCTTGACTTTCGACGAAGTTGAGTGCTTCGTGGGTGTGCAAATAAAAAAAAACAATACCGAGGCCTCATTCTTCAGACCTTTAACTACGTCGGTCAGCAAAAATTGTACGAGTCACGGAAAATTTTGAAATCGACTTTTTCCCGACTTTTCGGACCAAATACGTCACTGTGCGTCGTATAATGGCAGAGAGAGGATGTTCCACGCAAAAATGATAATAATATGCACAATAATAATGGCACATATCATGCGCACTGTGTTCGAGAAGTGGCGCAGGTTTTTGATAATCGCGGCTAATTATTGAGAAGCGATAGCGCGGTAAAATCGAGCCGTGCATTAAAAACCAGTGGACAGTTCGAAACGCGACCGCGACCCGCTACACGGCAAGGCCATTTAGCATTCGTCGTGACGGCGGCATTGTCGGTACTCGTTCGAAAATGAATGCTGTATAAAGTACGCGCAAATATCCGGCGAACAAACTGCAGCCCGGTGTTAACGCGGCTAATTCGACCACGCTTCGAGAGCCATTCGTTTATCGTTCGACGCGTAGAACGCGCAAGGTTCGCTGGACGGGAGAAATTCTATGGGGATAGGCGGCGGTCATGCACTATGGGGACCCGTCTCCTCTTTCCACCGCGTGGATCCGAATGAAAAGCTGACTGGTTGGCGTTAGAGGGGTTGTTGTTTCGGTGGTAACGTCACACGTTTTCTCTCTCTCTCTCTGTCTCCTCTGCTTGTGGGTGTCGTATACTACGATTAGGGGGTGATAGCAACATTGAAAACACCGAGGGGTTTCGAGGCTCTATCCATTGTCATTTGTCATGGGACACGTACTTTTAAGAAAATGGATTTTTACACAGAACGCGACGGATGAGCCCTCCGCTTCGTCTGGGTCAGGGGTCTGAAGTAATGTGGCTCTTGTTTTTGATTTTTGAATTTAAATAATTAAAAAAATCTGTACAAAGTTTGACTTTCCACAGATAACGGGAAAACGTGCCCCGAGTCTCTTAAACATTAAAACAATTAATATAATGCTGATAACATCGTTTTCCTCGAATGTCTTCTAAACTATTTGCCGTGTCGAAAAATACGTTACGTTGCAAAACGTTAAATAAATGCGATTCGTTAAGGTTTTGGCATTATACGGTTTTTTTTAGAAGTATTTCAGTATCGCGGCAGTTAACAACGACGAGCAGCGAGCATAGTAAACCAATACCCTCCGCGTGTAATTGAACGAACCAGGATTTCTGGATAACAGGGTGAACACGAAACGATTCTGGGTCAGCGAATCGGTCGCACTGCGATTTCAATAAACCGCCAGAGCTACGTCAGCGCAATGACCTAAAGGCTCGTTACGAGTTCCAATTTTCTCTCACCGTGTGACTGTTTCCTTTATTGCGTCTTGCGTCGGCTTAGGCAATAGAGAACGGAAAACGTAAAACGCGGAGTGAAGGGGACAGATACAAAGATAGACGCCGCGAAAACCTATCGCCGTATCGAACTCGCAGGAAACGTGGACGAAAAAAAAGTGAACGATAACGTTTAACAAGGATTCTATTCCTTTTCAAGGACGCGACAAGAGTTGAACGTAAAACGACAGGTTAGTCGGAGTCGCCAGACGAGCACGGCTTCCCATAGTTTCCTAGTCGACGTATTGGTTCGCACGTTCGATGCTTGATTCCCGACGCTGCCGGAAACAACGGGCCTCGCCTCGTGGTTTACACGCGAGCTACACGATGCAAGAGGAAACTGATCCGTTAATTAAAATGTTAAACTTTCACGACGGGACTTTGATCCGACAGCTATCATCGCGGTTGTTTAATCAATCTCTGTGCGAGCAATGTCCGACTCGATTTCGAATATTTGTTCATCCGTCGCGGAGATGAATTACAAACCGATAAAAATGAATCTGCAAGAAAAAACATTTTTTTCTCTCTGTGTCCTGCTATTCTAATGTTAACTATGTACAAGGATGCAATTAGGATGCATTACAAGAAAATCTTTGAAAATTTTCCATTCTTCAACTTTTTATTTTTGTCAGGCTGGAGTGCATTCGCAATCCCCGTACACAGAGAGAAGGTTAAGGACGATCGGGAGAACGGATGAGTAAAATGGCGGACAAAATGGCAGGTGTCTCGAAGGGGGATGCTTTAAAAGAGCGCGTTAAAAAACTCGAACAATAAACGGTCGTCTGAAAGTAATGGAATTTCCCGTCGCAATTGTATAAATGCGTCTAAAGGACATCGAGGTGCTCGCGCCTGGCGTGGTTCACCGTTCCTACGATAATGTGAAAGTGCTTCGGTCGTTATTCACAGGGACACCGTACAGGAATGCACTTATCCAATCGTCGCGGGCACGCGTGCACGATTCTTTCGTTCGCATGCCAGCACGAACGGTGTTTTACCCCTCCCGTTCGAATCGGCGAGCCTAATTGCTCGGTTTCGTGGCCGATTCCCGATGCCCGGTAATTGTAAGATTACCACCGGAGTGGTGCGCGCCACCACACCGCGAATACAAGATAATCGCGAGCTCTACACCGCACGATCCCCTGCCTCTTAAAAGATTTTAGGCTTTAACGAGACTGCCTTTCCGGCAGGCACCATCAGCTTTTTAAATATACACTCGTTCACGAAAGTATTCGAACGCTTACACAATTCTGACATTCAACTAATGAGATATGTATGTTAGATCAGAGCGTTTGATGTAATATTCCACATATAGCAAGGGATGGGTCTCAAGACTACATACACGAAGTTACAAAATAATTTAACAATATATACCGTTTTTGCAATACATATATTGTAAACACGTGCCAGACGTGGCACACGAAAGTATTCGAACTTCAATGCAACATACATATTTCATTAGTTGAATGTTAGAATTGTAAGAGTACGAATACTTTCGTGTATGAGTGTATCTCGCGGCGCCGAGTATTACGGCGAACATGACGCAAATAATCGTCGTTCTTTCCGATCGTATTCGGTTCAACGGGACACGACGCTCGGCGACCGAGGATATTCGTTTTTCTTAGACCGTGCAGTTCCTGTTTCCTTGGATCTCGAATATCGACTGTACTTCAGAAACGTAAATGACTGTAGAATGATCGTAGACCGCATATTTTTATCTTAACGTCATCCTCGAATGTCTGGTAATATTCGTAAATGAAAAAAAAAACAGTTTTTGCGAGGGTTAATTTTCCGACTGAACTTCAGGGTGTAATACAAGTGTCACAGAACGAACGGATTTCAGCAGCGAAACTTTACCGCGGAAAGTTCGATTTCCGTGATTATCGTGACGTGAAGTTGCGGGCAAAACGGAAGAGGGATAGCCGGGCCTGAAATTAAATGAAAAAGTTTTACAATTTATAGAGTGTCGCGACTTTTATCTGCGGAGCACATTAATGCGACACAGTCTATTATCGGACGTCGCCGTTGTCGCCGTGTTTTTCATTGTCCGGCGACAATGGATTCTTCGTTCGATGAATTATTTGGCTCGGCTGGACGACCGGAGGTACATCCGTCTAAACCGAGCTTTCATTTTGCCTGTGCTTCCGTGAAACGTGTCCAGTCAGCTTTCTGCTCCCTCTCTCTCTCTCTCTCTTTTTCTCTCGCGAGTTCTCTTGATCCTATTGCGCATACATAACAAGAAAAGTCCGATCTCCCGTCCAATCAGTGTTTCCGAAACACCCTTCTAAGCTCTCCGCACCCCATATATGAACTCTCTCCCGCGTTGCGTGTACACATGCATAATGTATGCGAAAAGAGGCAGCACGCGCGGCTGCAGATTTTGTCGGAGTGCTGTGCTACCACCGGAAAGATTGTACTGGCTGCTGCTGTTGCATTTTTGGTAGCCGCCCGCTGAAATCATTTCCACGGATTTGCGGTTCGTCACGGCCTGCTCAACGAGACGCACACGATAGCGCTGTCTCTCTGCTGTCGTGCATGCTCCGCGTATTCTCCGGCACACTGATGGATCGGAATTAGCTTCCTGATAAACAGCAAGCCGCAAACATCCCTCTGCGTTTTGCTCTTTAATTGCGCGTAAAGTCCCGTTCAGCTATTAACTTGTTGCGCTACGGTGGCTCTTATTTTTAACTTTTGAGTTTATTTCACGGCACATCAAATGTCCTGTTTTTATAATAACAACCTTTTTTCTTCTAAAAATGAACTTGAGCGAAGCAAGCAAGAAATCGAGTTGACGGCGAGGATGAACCGATAAAGGAATTTAAATTTAGAAATTTTTATGTCGCGTAATAATTCATGGACACGATTGATTCCGCTTCGGCTCGCCATCACGTTCGCGATTCCCTTTGTTTTACGTTTCTTTCGACGATAAATGTCCTGTTTTTATAATAACAGCAACCTTTTTTCTTCTAAAGATGAACTTGAGCGATGCAAGCAAGAAATCGAGTTAACGGCGAGGATGAACCGATAAAGGAATTTAAATTTGGAAATTTTTATTTCCCGTAATAATTCGTGGACACGCTTGTCCACGCTTAAAAGCGCATAAAATCGTTCGATTCCGCTTCGGCTCGCCATCGCGTTCGCGATTCCCTTTGTTTTACGTTTCTTTCGACGAGGGTTTCAAAGCCCCTCCCCGCAACCAGCCCCGAAATATCGATTTTCTGTCACCGCGTAATATTATTTGCGAGATCAGCGCGATTCTTCATTGGCCGAAGTGTGGTACTTGTTGGTCAAGCCCATTATATCGGTACGACACGGGGTTCCCCGACTGTTCGATGGCTCTTAGAGCCCTAATACGAGCGAGTCACCCCAGAATTTCGGAGGATGATGGCGTATATGATCGGGAACTGCGTCTACATTCTGCAACGATAACACTCGGGATAACTCGCGGAAACCAGGGGTTTCGCAATGGAGATCGAGATTGCACACACGAAATTGTTATCGATCCCGGCAGATAGCTCGCAGATAGGGCGTCCCGTAAATCTTATTGTCAGGGGCTGCTTATCCTGGGGTTTCACTCGGCGAGGAGACACCGCGTTAAAAAAGGTTCTTGCGCGAGATCGATAAACTCTCGCAGATGCGTCCCCGAAGTTTCATAATTGGTCCGAGCCCCTCATATTCCGCGGCCGCTCGATTCAGATTCGAATTGTTCGATTTCATGCACCGGGGGCTCCATCTTCTTTTCACTAATCATTGTCGAAGAACAATTGCTTTTCATAGAATCAACTCGCGGGACCACGTGTGATGGGATCATTAAAACAATGCGCCGCTATGAAGCTGAATGCGATGCAGAGAAATATACTCTTATTCGCTGTTCTATGAGGAATTTAATCAAACTCCACGGTCCGCTGTGAATCGAGAAAATTATTATAGGAGCCTCGTACAGTTCGAATTCGGAAGGCTACGGTGATTATTAACCCTCATTCGCTCCTCGGAAATAGTTACACAAAAGATCCTCGGGTTATATTTCACCCACTTCATTTAATGTTACATATTACAATATTTTTCATTAAAAGTTAATTAAATTCCTGAATTTCTTTATTATATCCTGCAGTTACTACACATATAAATAGCATTTTTATGCTCGCCGCATACATTTTTCTTACAAATTTCGCAAGCCGCGTACGCCTTCCGATCTTTTCCCACACATAATTGGCATCGACTTCCTGTAAGTTTTCTTTTTTTTGCATTTGGTAAATTTGATGGGCCAGCAATGACTTGTAACGGATTTACTATAGCGAGCGATGCTTCACCTCTGGATAGTACAGGTCTTCTCTGTATTTCTTATTTCTTATTATTATTACGGTATTCAAGTGTTTATTATTACGGCAATAAAGGAAATGTCATCGACTTGTGTTTTACATATAATACGATATTTTAGACAAATACACCAAGTTATAACACATTTAGAAAGAAATCAAACATAATACAGTATCTGGAAACAGAAAATGGGTTAATTTTCATCCGAGGAGCGTATGAGGATTAATTTGTAATAGAATGTACGTGATCTACGTAATTTTGCTTTCTGCTCAAAATTAATCTCGTTGGAAATTAATAAACCTATTGCGTTGATTAATTTTACGAGTGATATTCCGTCTTTGAAAATGTACTTGTTCGAATTGTGCCGAGTGGACACAATTAATTCATACGAATAGAAATTACTGGGAATAAATCCTAATATAACAGTGCCAACCAAATAATTTATTTATTATAGGAACAGTTCATATTATCTACAGATGCGTGGGCATTAATTACGGTTTGCGGTTTCATTTCCATTAATTATCAAATGTTGATGCATATATTAATATGCAAATGTGTTTATATCGCAGCTGAAATTATCAACTTTGCGTATTTATTCTCTATCTCGATGATATGCCGATTCTAATTGAACTGTTCACAGTTGTGTCGATCGTTGTGCAGAGTAATTGTGCCCGTAATTATGAAAGTGGTCCAAGTCAAAATGAAAGAAAAGCGAGTTAAATTAATTCGATGTAATTTCTACGAGTGGGGACAGAGAGTGCAGTGAGATCTCAGCGTGAAAAATAGCAGAAAAGTCACGTGTTACGCATCTCTGGCAGTAATTGCGGTTGCAAAGAGCGCAGGGAAGTTTATGCAGCGTTTTTTTGAAGAAGGCGGAGCTAATTAAAAGATAAATATTTGAGGAAGGCAGATAGGTGGTCGTGCGATCGCAAAGCAAGCGAGAAACGCGCCGCTATGATATTAAACATCGCAACGAAGACTGGGAAAAGATTCACCGCGTGTCTGGCCTCTCCGGGGACGTTTCCCTGACAAACGCGTACACGCGTGTAATGGAGCTTACGAGTTGCATTACAAAGCTTTCGCGCGTACTGCAGCTACCGCGGCGACACAGCTTGCGAGCGTGGGTCGGCATGTGAAACGAGTTGTCGAGATAAAAGCGTAGCCAGCCCCTATGATTCTGTATCAGAAATTTACATGTTGGTAGACGCCAGGCGTTCGCCATCTGAAAAATCCATTCCCATAGCAGTGCGTTACTTTACATCTCCTCGAGAACTTTGGCCCTTCGCGGACACCTGCCAGTAGCGAACTAATGGATTTTCAAGAACTTGTAAACGTTCCACCTGAATTCGAATTTCTTTAACGACCAGTTTAAATTATTTCGTAATTTAACGGCAAGGAAACATTTCAGAAAGAAGTGCGGTAAAGGTTCGATCTGAGAAAAACCTTTCGGCTGTTTCTTAAACTGTGCAGTTGTATGTTGCCGAGGCCAATCTAGTAGTAATTAATATTGATCTTCAGTGACAATTTAAAATGTCAATTTAAAACACAATTTAAAACACAATTTAAAACACAAAAAATCCAATAGATGAGATATTTAACAAAAATAGTGTACCATACTGTAGAATATTTGATGCAGAATATTTTGTCGAAAATTGTACATGTAGAAATGGAACTTTGAATGCTAGAAATAATTTTCCTTGTTACGTGAAATATCACAGACAATGATAACGTATTAAATCAAGAACCTTGAGATGTTTGCTGAGTATAAAATTGTTGTATCAACGAAAAGGATGTTTTTGTTGTAGATTAGCGAGAGGGAAGCACCGTCGCGAGTCACGCGAGTCATATGAAATGAGATAACGCGGGGAATCCGAGGCACGAGAATTATAATTCCCTCACATTACGAGATACAGCGCGGTTTGTGAGATTACAATGAGTTTTAATGCACCGTGACATACGCAGAATTATGTCCGCCGGACACCGGGAATAATTAACACAGTTATACCAAAGTAATTGGTTCCGTTTAAATTCACACAATCAGTATTCTATACACAATCTTTCTCTAAATTCCAGCTATCACAATTATTGTTATATTAATCTATCATCACAATGTTTATATATATATGTACCAAATTTCATTTAAGTATAAATATAGAAGAAACTTTTTCAAAATATGTAAAATTTACATATATTTTCGAGAATAATTAATAAATTTAAAATTGCTATAAACTATTGCTTCTCTTCGATCACTTTTAATTTTAATACGGTGTTCATAAAAAATCTTTATCATCAAAAAATTAATATTCCTCGCATCGTATCAATTAAGTAAGACGTGCTTCATAAAAGCGGTTTTAATACCCCTTTGAATGCGCTTAAAAGATCGAAAAGTTTCAATCAAGTTTAAACTTTAATTACGAGGTAGATCGCTTCACCCGGCTGCGCGAAAAAGTAGTTCGCACTACCCTGGGACGACCTTTGCCCCTTCAAAAATATGGTCGCTTAATAATCAGCATAGCTAAGCGTTACCAAAGCTCTATATTTTCCTTACTCATTAGTTTAAGGCACGATTTCATGTCGCGTCGTTCTGCCTTATGAAGTGGCACTGTTACTTTTCTCTTGCGAGAAATGTTCAAGGAATTTGCCATCTATCGGCTACTCCTTCGAACTACCATGCACGCGGCGGGAAACTCAACTTGCGCCAACGTTCAGTTAAATGCAAAATTAGTTGCACACAATGATTCAAATGATTTCTTATCATTTTTAACCGACTTCGAAAAAGAAGGAGGTTACTCAATTCGACCTGCATGTGCCTTTTTCGCTTTTTTTCCTTTCTGAAATATGTTTTCTTTTAATGCCACTTCAAATCTATGATATGTTTCAAGCGATTATATTTTGTCGGTGCGAATAAAAATATAATAATTTATTTATTTAAAGGAAACAATAACGATACTCAGGATAATTTTATTTTAACAATTGAACAAATGGTAATGCATTCATTTCCATCGCGTTTTCCTTAGTTCCATTTCCTCTATCAATAAAACAAGCGATGTTGTACGTTCCTTTATTATAAAAATTTTAATTACTGTGTTGCAAAGCAAATTGCAAGAGTGAGAAGGGGTCGGGGTCTTCGAAGAGACATCATTTTCGAGATGGAGAGCCTTCACGCGAAGATGATGAAGCTGCTAAGCGAACTCTAATGGTTTCATTATATGGCGTAATGAACGTTCCGCGATTATATTAGGTTCATTATGCTCGGTGCTTATTAAAATTGCACGGGTGGCCAGGAATCTTTTCCCATAAGCTCTGCGATGTGTTTTTCCCTGTATTTTTGCTGACTCTATCGAATTAATAATACCGGGAGTTGCACACTAAATTCTTTAAACAAGCTGTTAAAAATGTCACAATCAGCTTGATTTTCAAAAATTCTAAATATTTTCGATTTTTATGTTTTATTCCATTCTTATGAAATGATAATATACTATTCTCGCCTGTCGAGTGTACAGTATAAAATAAAAAATCGCCATTTCATACAACCAAGGATACAATTTGACATCTGACATCTTAACCAGTTAACTGCGTTCGACGTGTATACACGTCAATCCAAATCTCTATTGCGGTGCAATAACAATAATCTTTTGAAGAATGAATTGTTAATTTTTTATCAAACAAAAATGTAAGCCTTCCTCGTTTTCCGTAAAATTTATAATAGGACACATTGCCCTGCTTTCGACGTGTATACTCGTCGTTGGTTAATTTTAATTCCGCACTCTGTGAGGGATTTTTAAAATTAAATTCCGCAGTTAAGAGGTTAATCCGACATCTACAGATCTCAACGTCAGTAATTTTTCGCGGAACGAGTTTCTGGGTTATGCTTGCCTCTGGAGAAGCAAGAAGTGCAAGCAATCCCCTAATCTTTGCGAACCAGACGATCCGTATACCTTGGCAGTTTCTTTCCGAGTCCCTCAGAAAGGAAGATTACGCAACCCCGCGGTGCCGTAATTAACCCCGATGTGTCTCTGACAGTCCGACGATAGATGTGTGTGCACGTGTGTGTGTGGAGGTCAACGTACACAACGTGAACACAGCTCGTAAGGGAACTCGTGTCTCTGCGCATGAAGCGCTTGATCCTGTCCCTCCACACCCCTTCCCCTCCCTTCAATCCTAATTATCTGGCCCGGCATCCCTTCGAAGATCGTATGCACCCCACGCGTCACCGAATAATCCCTCGTGCGACTCCACCGGTGCCCATATTGTGTGCAACCTGTGACATTGTTCCGAACACGTTCGCATTCTCCTCGACCCTTAGCCTCGCGTGTACGCCTGCACCTATGGCTCTCCGTTATCCCTTGTTTTGCCCTCTGGCTCTCTCCCTCTCCTCTCTCTTTCTCTCTCTCTCTCTCTCTCTCTCTCTCTCATCTTTTCTCTTATTTTGCACTTTTGTTTTTCCTTTCCGTAGCTCGCGGTTCCTGAAAAAATGGGGCCGACTTTGCACACGTACGAAACGCAGACGCGTACACTGTCTGCCAAAAGTTTCGCATCGCTTTCGGATGATTAGTACGTGCACGTTGCAATTTATCGGATATAATGATAATCACTTAATTTTCGGACACTTTTCAAAGGACGATAAGTTTTTGAACATCGAATCATACGACCTGGATTTTTTTTTGGAAGTTAGAGAAATTAGTTCACACTGCAAGAAGTGAAAGAAATTGTTGCACAAATTGCACAGATTTACAAAACGTATTTTTTAAAATTTTTTAATATGGGCCCATACAAAAATGTTGTAAAATGCAACTATTAGAATTTTCTTTGCAATTCTGATCAAATGCAATTTTTGAAAAAATTTCTTGTCACATCATGTAGTAATCTAATTGCTCTAACTTCTCAAAAAAGTTCAAATCTGTCTGCCCAATAGTTTCAATTTTCAAAAGTTGCAATTTATCGGACAGATATAATGATAATTACAACTTAATTTTCGGACACTTTGAAAGGACGACAACTTTTTGAACATCGGACCCCATACGATCTGGATTTTTTTTGGAAGTTAGAGAAATTAGTTCACGCTACAAGAAGTGAAAGAATTTTTTGAAAAAATTGCACAGATTTACAAAACGTATTTTAAAAATTTTTAATATAGTCTAACAATTTTTAATATAGTTTAACATTTTCTCTACAATTCCGACCAAATGCAATTTTTGAAAAAATTTCTTGTCACATCATGCAGTAAACTAATTACTCTAACTTCTCAAAAAAGATTCAAATCGGATAGTGCAATATTAAAAGAGTTACTTATCGTTTTTTGAGACGTTAGCAATATTTTAGCTACTTTTCATGTAGTTGGTACGAAAATTATTCAAAGTCAGTACAAACGAAGGAACTGACTTTCGAAACGACAAGGAGTTATTTTCGTATCAAAATAGAATAAAATATCGTAAATGCGGGAATCAAGGTTCATGCGATTCACAAAGGAACCATTCAGTCGCAGAAGACCTTCCACTTCTTGTTACGGTGCCAATAAATCTAAATACCACGTTTCACCATCGACTTTTCATTTTGTTTATTCGTCACTAAGCAATCGTCCTCGGTTGACGTAATGCAACCGACTTACCTGCAATTGTCTAGGTTCCACTGCATTGTCCAACAGGATTTCTTCCGGATCGTAGTTAGCAGTCTCAACAATGGCCGTAGAGTTTCGCAAGTAATGTAAGAAACGGCTGGAATTCTGACAAGAATTATTGGGGTTCAAGTGAAAGCGGGGACGGTCGAATTACGGAAGAATGACGCTGTCCAAGCGCAGTGTCCTTCGGCAGCGTCGCTGACACTGCCAAGTTGGTTGCATATTCGGGGGTGCAGCAAAAGAATTGCTTACAATAGATATCGATATCAATCGCTACGGGTACCGAATTCAACTACAATTTTATAAGAGATTACGAGAATCATGGGAATTTGTCCACTCAAAATGTTAACCATAATTACAATTAAAGCATATAAAGATAAGTTTTATGCCACTGTCAAAAATCATGCGACTTCAAGACACTTAGGTAAAACTTTTCACTTTATCGCCTTCGTAGATATTGATCTTATTCATACAATACTTATTTAATTCTTATTTACTTGATAAGCAATTGGTTAAAATAAAACAGAGTCTTATGTAAGCTTTTTACGTAGTATATTCTGAAGAAATACAAATGATTGCAAGTCGGAAAAGAATTGATTTAATCTACTAAAGAATAGCAAGAAAAGTGATCAGAATCGGAGGAACAAACTTTTGCCGACCGGAGGGGCAACCGGCGCTGTCATATAAATATTTTCGAGTTCTGAAAGTTGTCAGCGAATCGCGAACAACGAATGGGAATAGATTAACGAAATGTGATTAACTTTTCTTTTTTGTCCACTCGAATTCAGTCGAGAAGGTCCAACAGTATAAACAGATTAAGTTATTTCTAATGGAAATTTTCCGTCTTACCCCGGTGCGTAAACTTATGCTTACTTAATAAAGCTAACTTAAGGCAGCCGGCGCGGAAATTCGTTTGTAAGAAGACTTCGTTGAGCACTCAGACAAAGTTGCCGCGTAGTTCTAGGCGGGACGCGATGCCACCCCAAATAACGAGGGTGCAATTTGTCGTCGTGTGCAATATTAAAACCGTCCTCCCTTTTCTTAGGACCTTCAGCGTCGACATTTCCCTGGCATTGTTGTCGAGAGGACGCAGCTTACTAGCTCCTTATTATTACTCACTCGCTGTTTGCTCGATCCCGTTTACACTTCAACATATTCTTCGACGTATCCTTTGTTCATCAAATTCTTACCTTATCTAATTTCACAGTTTACATGAAATTATTATTCTAATCATCGCGAAGAAGATAATGCAGGAATTGTTTACCGTTCACATTCGATTTTTTAAACGATGACTTCATTTTCGGGCCTAAATGTTTATTATTCCGGGCTGTAAAAAAAATCTGAAAAATTCTGATCTACTTATCGAAGTCTCTAACTCAATTTATAAGTATCAGTTAACCTTCTCACTGTGTAATTCTATTCTAATGTTAACCGTGTACAGGAGGGCAATTGGACACATGCATTTTTGGAGCAAAATAAAAGAAAACATTTGTCTGCATAAGTATTCGTGAAATTTTGTTGACGTTTGAAAGATAAGTATGTAGTACTTAAAAAATTTGAAACATATCACAGATAGCATTTTCGTTTCGTCAACTTTTTCAACAGAGAGAAGGTTAAACGGAATGTTTAATCAATATCGCAATAAAATAACAATGCCGGTGAAGGGCCAAAAGAAACGAATAGCTAAAACAAGTACTAATTTCCCTGAAATTGGACATCGCGCCTGCCCCTCAACGTAGGCTCGCAAAGGGTTAATTATCATCGACCGACCCGCAAATATGACCTGGCACACACCGAACGATGCTCAATCGAATCTGATCGCAGTGACAGGGGGCTAAACGTGAACCGTCCCGCAAAGAGGAATGATTGTCGGCGCACCAGTTTAAAACGCGTCCGAAATTACGTGACCGCATCGTGCTATAGCGAATTTTCGGTGGCATTAGCGTTAGGTCGGTGCAACGGGTTGGTGAGAAATGCGTCGCAGCAGTGGGATGCAGTGACGGTCTCTCGCACCCTTTAGGGCTCGGAAAAAAGAGGGTAGTTAGTAGTCTCGTATAGCAAATGTGCGGAGCGTGGAGATACGGGGGAACAACGGGTGAAACCGAAACGAACCCGGGTGCAACTCTCAAGGGAATTGATTTGGAACGGTCCAGAGCCATGGGGGTTTCGTATCGATTGCTCGAAACCCAACGAGAACGCATCTACGCGGAATGCAGCCGCTCGCTCTCGACGCCCACCCTTCATCTTCCGCTCGCCATTGACTTCCAGATGGATTTTCCATCGGTTTCTGAAAGGTTCTCGCCGCGGATTTCAACCAACCAGCGGACTTTTCACGGAAAACGAACTTTCTCGAATATTAGGGGACTTCCAGAACGTTATCGATTGGCTTCGCGCATTCCAGGCACTATAATAATCTCGTTCTCTTCGTGAAAAATACAAAATTGTCGTCTGGGAAAGTGTTAAACCCCTTGTCTTAAAATGACGTCTCAAAGACTTCATGGGTTGCGGACGCCAAACCATCATAAACTAATAGATGTAATTCAACCTGACCAGTTTACATTGATTTTTAAAGCAATACAATTTATTATATTTTCCGTATAAGACAATTATCTATTATGAAGGATTTTTCAGAATAACTTAGAAATTGTTTCCCTGTAAACAGAGTTTATTTCTTTAATTATTATCCTATATTACAACAATTATTTACACTATGTACAATCTTACCTGTAAACAGAGAAACGACATTTAAAGTTTATTCTATATCACTTAATTATTTACACCTTTATCACTCTCTTTATGGACTCTCTTTATGTGCTCTATTACGCAATCTCTATCCATCTGTGTCCTTCTACTCGTCGTTCTCTCTAACAGTAGATACTCTACAACGCGCGAGGCGCGGTAAGATTTGAATCTATACTTACAATTAGATCGTCGGGCGGAATAAAATACAGTAGAACCTCGTTGGTTGCACAAAAGCTGGTCGAAAATGCGTGCAGAAATCGAGGTTACGCAACGAAAGAGGTGACCAATCCAGAAAACGTGATCCCCTCTCTGCCAGTATCAGATTAGTCACGTGACATTGTGCGTCACGTGAAGGTGGAGTGGGGATACGAGTCTTAATCTGGCGACTCTGTTCAGACCTCGTGCGAATTTCTCTGTCATCGATGAAAGTTCCGCGTGCACCCGACGATACCTCATGCTATCCGCAGGTAATTAATTTAGGAGCACAACATACATCGATGCAGCTTGAGAAACGGGGATTTTTTAAGCAATCGTGCGAACACCGGTCTATAAAGTGAACAACGTCGGAACGATTTCCATTTAACGAAAGAGCCACGAAGTCTGAATTCGCAAACGGCGATTACACCCGCGCATGGTCGATGGCTAATGGGAGATTATGCAAGGCAGTTTGGTTAATGGAAAGCACCAGGGCCTAGGTTTCCCGTACGATTACGGCTTAACATTCTCGGATAAACCAGACGAATATTTCAGTCTGCTGCGAGCATGGCAATTGCACGTTCTTCCCGTAAAAAGCCGGGCGACTACAGTTTCTTTTCTCCGCTCCGCGAAATGGATTCGCATAGCGTTTAACGAAAACGTGTGCTAGGAAGTCGGAACGAAAAGAGTCCTCTTAAAGGGACAATGGACGAATACAGGGTGGACCGTTATAAACAGGTCACCTGAATAACTTGCTTTCGAAGATACATAAAAGAAAATATTCTAATCTGATGTTACTGATTTTTTTATAGGCGTAGACGTTAAGGACATTAGCTAGTGAACCAATCCTTCTAACGTCACAAAAGAACTGAAGCTGTTGTCCAATTTTAAACATTTTTTCGTACACCCGCTGTATCTTCGAAAGCAAACGAGTTATTCAGGTGACCTGTTTATAACACTCCCTACCCTGTATATCAATATAAAAACTCATCTATGGATATTTTTGGGCTGATACCTCTAAGATGCGTCGGTCTCATTAAATCCGAAGTAAATGAACGTAGCTCCGATAGGCTGCAGAAGCTCGAAAGTGAAACGAGCCCTTTTAAATCCTGAGATTGAACCGTAGCAAGTAATGGCAACATCTCTGCCATCTACAACAATATTTTCATCGGGCATGTCGGGTTACACCGTTCCATAAGCATCGAAAATATTTAATAGCCAATCGAGCGATCATTTATTTATTCGTCGGGGCTGCGCGCAATCCCGCTGAGCGGTGGGTTTCCATCACTCAATGCTATCGGCCGAAACGCGATCCGACATTATCGCGTGATGATCGGCGACCAAATGGCCGTGGCCGGGGCAGAAATTGCATTCGATCAACGGAATAAATCACGCGGGTTGCTCCCGCGTTAAATCGAATACGGCCGGGGAACGTTATCCGGCATTATCTTTCGTTTCTTGCCTCCGCTCCGGTACGCGATCTTAATCTTCCCGGAGGATCTTGACAACGAGCTACTCACTTGACGAACTTCTCCGCCAACCGCAGCCATAGTTCCATTCCCTGCCTGTGCCAGGGGTCCCGGAGGTGGAGCTGCTCCTCCGGGTTAAGATTAAGGGTGGAGAAACTGTACGGCAGTTTGTATCGGATTTGCATTCCGCGAGAATAATGGTTGCCCCGGAGTTTCGCGAAGAATGAACACGGAGGACGAACGATAAGACTCCGGGACTCTCTCGGGCTCGGCCCTGTGATAATTATGATCCTTCGGAATCGAGCGTATCGACAGCTCGGGGCTGTACATTCAAAAAGGAAACAACGGCCTCTCTCGAAGAATAACGAACGCGATAAAGTCTCCAACTAGAACGGATTTTTCTTCTTTGCAAACCTGGAGGAAATTGTTACTCCCTACCACCGTCGCGTCAACGTTCGGCTAATGCACCGTTGAATACGTGCGCCGGCTACACGACAGGAAATGCACACTTTTTTTGCGGTCGTTAATTATCATCCCGTGAAACGGTACGCCACACTTTCGTTACGCAATAGTTCGTTCAACGCACGTAATTATGCTAGCTGTACCCGATATTCCCGCACGAATTGTAACGACTCCGCTTCCTATTTTATTCATTGGCATCGATTTGAATCGTTAGCATACCTGAACGGGATAAATGGGCAGCAGTTTGCCAACTGGGTTCCTCAGAAAAACCCGTGGTTTCTTTTTATTTTTATCTTCGCTCGTGTTATACCGCTGTTTTGTCACGGTTCGGCTATGTCGGTTAATATCAATTCACGATAGCAAACAATGCTTAGGTTGTATTCAATCTTATCGTTTTATGCTTTCTCGAAGATTTTTCCATCCTATAAATGCACGGTAAATTGCACTATTATTACTAGACGGTGGATGTTTGTCAAAATTGTCATAAAATTATTAAATTTGATTGAAATATTCAATTTAATTGTAATTTTATTCAAGTTTTTAATCTAGTGTCCACAAGCTAATAATAACACTGTCCAACAGCCAAAAATTATTTCGATTCCCTCTATGCGATTCTTATAGAGTTTTTCGCGCTGATTCCGAATCTGACCTTAATTTTTCTCCTATACGTACAGTTTTTGAGAAAATTGAGTTAAAAAAAAGACACATTTTTCAACTTTGAACAATTATTGCGATGTTATTATAAAAGATATTGAATTGTT
>CM052200.1:16521521-16623415 GCA_028455805.1 Lasioglossum figueresi | reverse complement strand
TCAACATATTCGTAACATTTTTCCGGTTGAAACGATACCAAACGCCAAACAGTTCGGATCGCGTGTGCTTGTTTGATTTGCGATATAGTAGAACTTCTATTATCCGAACTAATTAGTGGAACATTGACCTAGTACTGTGTGTGTTCACATGCTGTTGGAATTTATTTAAGAAACAAATTTGACAAAAATCGTCACTCGTGTCGTGTTTGTCGAACAGTAAAGACGTGCCTTCAGAGACATATTACTTTGAATAAATTGTATTCCATGTTTTAGTAAAGTGTGTGGTTTATTGTATACCCATATCCCAACACCCGCATTATTACTCGAACTGGAATAATAGAAAATTCAGATGTCATCAGTTCGGATAATCGTCACCAGAAAAATGTCACCAATATATTGGTAAAAGTTAAAAAAGAATGAAAAATAAAAAGGAGCTGTTGTACGTACGTACCGTGCGAATAAATCAGTGCTGTAGAAAATAGTATTTCAAATAGTAAATAGTAAATAATCCTATTTATTTGAAAGTATGTGTACAACTTTGAAAATAAAATATTTTATTTGATGCAGTTATTTTTGAAAATAAGATCATTTATTTGAGGCAGTAATTTTCGAAAATAGTATTTTATTCGAAGAATATTGAAAATATTTGTATTTCGTCTTTACTTTTAATTTCAATTTTAAATATTATTGCTGAATTTAACGGTTCGAATTCAATAGATTTATGAGTGTAAATCGTTTCTTAACGATTAGATACACTGTATGTTTATACGGTTTCTCAGAGTATTATAACAATGCAAAAAATAAAATATTTTATTTCGTGTTTCCGATTGTTCAAATAGAAATATCTTATTTTGTGGATCAAATTGTTGAAATAGAAATATTTTATATTCAGGTTCAGATTGTTCAAATAGAAATATCTTATTTTGTAGAACAAATTGTTGAAATAGAGATATTTTACTTTCAGGTTCAGATCGTTAAAATAGAAATATCTTATTTTGTGGATCAAATTGTTGAAGTACGGATATTTTATTTTCAGGTTCAGATCGTTCAAACAGAAATATTTTACTTTGTGGATCAAATTGTTCAAATAAAAATATTTTATTTTCAGGTTCAGATTGTTCGAATAGAAATATTTCATTTTGTGGATCAAATTGTTGAAATAGAGATATTTTATTTTCAGGTTTAGATTGTTCGAATAGAGATATTTTATATTCGAAATTGTATATCTTATTTAAAATACTATTTTCTTTAAGCAAAACGAGTTCTAAAATATTCAATAGTATTTGAAATATTTGTTTCGCCAAATAATGCCCACCTCTGGAATAAATCGTGTGGGATAATCAAAGGTGTTGTCTTATCATCGATCGCGAGAGCGTTGGCATTTCGGGTTACTTTCACGCTGTACCGTTTCAAGGTGCATTCTCAACAGGCTATGTTGCTGGCAGCGTATTCCACGTTGACACCTGTTTACTTTCTAACGCGCCGCGGCGGATAGCTTCGGGGCGCGTTCGCAATTTCGAGATTCGCGGGTGACTCACGTGTGTTTCGCAGCCCACGCATCCTCGGTAAGGTTCATGAATCATCTGCGGGGCGATGACGACGGATCCTTGAGCCTGTCAGAGGTGAAGGCGAACACATTGTTGAACAGGAATTATACCGTACATAAAAACGCGGTTTTATTCCTGCGTTTGTGTACTCGCCAGCGAGACGGAGTAATTGATAGCTGCGAAGTAAACGTAACGAATGGACTGGTTTTTTTTAGAGATGCATATTTTAGCAAGAAAAATCCAGCAGTTACGTTAGGCTCTGTAACCGGAGACTGGTTAAACTAAGAATGGAATAAAAATGTGTTTCACAATCCGCATTTTTATTGTCCATATTTCTTTGGTTAATGGGTCGTTGCAAGAAAGAAAACCGGTTCCTGGTGTGATTTAAATGTTGTAAATGATCTGGAAAAAAGTATATGAAATGATACATAATAAAGTACATACGATGAAACATGAAATTCGCTCATTAGCATTGGATGACACAGGATTACTGATCGTTAGACTGCGGATCTTTATGCATTTATGGCTTCTAAAAATGTTCAAAAAATGCTAAAATATAAAATTTCACAGAGTTTAATACGATTTTTATTTATCTCGGATCTACAAAGGCTGCTACCACTGAAAATAAGATTTTATTCGTCCTCAGTTTTTTGAAATTTGCCTGGAAAAATTAAAAGCGCATAACTCGTAGGGACCACGTGATATCCCTACTCCGAGCTGCACGTCTTCCGCAATTGGTCGAATCGCTCGACGTATGAGTAGGGTCCGCAGCCTGGCGCCAAGACTGGAATCGCTACGATCAATGCCTATCCACTTAATCATAAATTCGCATAAAATCCACAGTCTAATTATAACAAATGCTTTAGAAGTTACACGCAACAATTGATTTCCAAGTTACAGTTACTTTCTTAACACTTTACCTACCGGAAGCTTATTAATAGGGTTTTCAATAATTGTGCTGTACCAAGAGATAGCACAGACGTTTTCTTTTACATTGTAATCTTAAATGAAACTATTAGATGACGTTATCGAGGGTGACTTGCTAGTTCACAATGAAAATTGCTGTTGCTATTGAAGGTTACGTTAAAAAGTGTTTAGCCATGCACCACAGATTTTTCAAAAATTATGCAATAATCACCGGTCGGTAATGTGTTAACATAACATGGCGAAGTGCATACTGCAAATTCGTCCTGCATCCGTGTCGAACGACCTGACGCAAAGAGCTCGAAGAAACTCGTTCATTCGCCAGATATTAAGCACCAATAAAAACGCGACCGTTTCGTCGCTCGGAAAAGAGAGGTTCGCCCGTGTCAAGTGTTTTCGATCCGTTCACTTTGAATTGCGAACAAAACGACGCTCTCGTTAGAGACTTCGTTTGGTCGGCGCGAGAACGACTCCGGTTTTGGGAAACAGCGCGCTGATTCTTTTCCTCGAACGCGTTTGAAGCCCGTGGCGGAAACAATGGAACCGTTTGCTCGGAAACGGCGCACGGGGCACAGGCCGCGTTCGAATTGAAAAGAACCGGCAAAAAGGTGTCGGTTGCGCGAGTAATGCGAAGGATAAAGGATAACCGAGGCTAAGACGAGAGCCGGGGGCGTCATTTCGCGTCTCCGTTTCCGAGTAGAAAACCATTCAGCACCGGCACGGCCGGCTGGCCATTATCGCGCGGCCTAGCGTTAGAAACTGGGAAAAGAAAATATGCCGGACAATTCGGGCTTAAAGATCGGTCGTCTTCTCCGCTTTTGCGCGGCGTGTTTACCCGGGGAAAGGATCCTTTCTTCCTTTGCCTTGCCCCCGGAACGACTTCGCCGGAAACTGATTTATCGGGAGCCGGAGGGAAAGAGGATGAAAGTAAGGCGATTCCGACTTTGCAAATGTTTGCCTACTCGAGACGCTCACGGTCTGCCGAGGACAGTGATTCATTCGATAAACGCAGATTTAATTACTTTCGTTGCCGGACGTTCGACTGTTGTCCCGCCGATCTTCGTATGGTTTGCTAAATCGGGGATTACTTCTCCTGATTATGCGCGGAGGATCTCGTCGAACCGAGAAGTTCATGTCCGCCAGTCAAACTGGACGTATAATCATTAATTTCGGGAAAGTTCTTGTTCCCTTCGCGATTAAACGAACTCTAGACTCTAATAAATTAACTTTGAAAAACAATCAGCTGCGAGGAAATTGTCGGTCTACGTATTGACATATTTATTGTCAACACATTACTTACCGGTGATTATTCCATAATTGTTGAGAGTCTATGGTTCATGGCTGAGGATTTTTTAAAAGAATCCTTCAATAGCAACAGTAATTTCAATCATAAACCAACAACTCACCCTCAATATCAAAATCCAATCATTTCCTTCGGGATTATTGTGTAAAAGAAAATTTTTAAGCTTCCATTTGTTGCAGCACAATTATTGAAAAGCCTATTAATAGGCTACCGGTAGATAAAGTGTTAATGTGCAGCTTCGTGCGAAATAAAAATTAATTCAATTAAACAACAAGAGGTTCGTGTCTACGAGTCTACTGAACGTATAATCATTAATTTCAGGAACATTCTTGCTTTTTCACGATTGAATACTTGAGAAACAAAATCAGCTGCGAGGAAATTGTCGTTCTACGTGTTGACATATTTATTGTTAATGTGGGGCTTCGTGCGAAATAAAAATTAACTCAATTAAACAACAAGAGGTTCGTGTCTACGAGAGTCTACCGAACGTACAATAATTAATTTCAGGGATATTCTTGTTTTTTCACGATTGAATACATGAGAAACAAAATCAGCTGCGAGGAAATTGTCGTTCTACCAATGTAGACATTAACGTGTACCTTAAATGCAGATTTATTTCCTTTATTAATCGATCTAGTACGTCGTGAATGGTATAAAAACATTTTTCAAGTATGTGTTTGTTGACTTGCCGATACAAGCGAGGGGATGATTGTATTTAGCTTATAAGAATAAGCTAAATGTGAACATCAATTAATAAATAGATTTCGGATTTGATGCGTCAAGATACAAACACGAATGAATATCCTCCTTTGATCTAGAAATTTTTGTTGACGGGAAATTAGGGGATTCGAAGACATCGAATGATCAGAGAAAGAGACTCGTAAACTGATTGAAGAGGTGTACAAGGCTCCATCAGCTTTGACCTATTTCATTGGTGTAGCATTTATCCTACATCTGACGTCAGTTTCTGTCCTTTGCTTCATCGCTATCGTGAAGAAAATCAAGTTTTACGCGCGCAAACACGCTGATCACACCCTTCGACGTACGTGGGTGGCCTGAAACACCTGACGAAATTGTTGCCACAGTCGTTCGCTCCGTTATCAGACTTAATCGCGTTATTCTCGTAATACCGATTCCTATCTCGCATTACCTCACTCGTATTGTATTCGAGGATAGAATGTTTTGTAAGGGGTATCGCAATTTTTACCGTAGCACGAGACCATTGTTGCCGATGTAATTCGCCGGGCCGTTTTTAAGCAAAGACTTAATCCTGATCGCGCCACTTCGGAAATATGATCGAGTGGGTAACTGTCGATCAACTGTCACTCACGGAATAGACTTCAATAGACTATTCCGCTATTGGAAATTACAGTCGGTCGCATAAGTTATTTACGGGTCCCATGGAAATCACCGACACAGGTTTCGTCGACACGGTTTTCACCGACAATATTTCACCGACTCCAGATTTGACCGACAATAACTTTGACCGACAACGACTTTAGTCCGCGACAGTAATATTCGATATTAAAACTTTACCTACCGGAAGCCTATTAATAGGATTTTCAATAATTGTGCTGTATCGAAAGAAAGCATAGAAATTTTCTTTTACATTGCAATCTTAAATGAAACTATTAGATCATGTTACCGAGGATGACTTGTTAGTTAAAAAGTAATTAAAAAGTGTTTAGCCATGTACCATAAATTTTTCAAAATTATGCAATAATCACCGGTCGGCAATGTGTTAACATCGTTTGACAACAGCGTTAGCCGACTATATCTAATTCTTCTTATAGTGTAATAATGATATTTTTATACAAAAGTAAAAGTGTCGGTGTAGAATAGTTAAAGGAAAGAAATGTCAGCACCATCTTTAGAAAGGATGTAACTATCGGATAATACTGTCGTCGATTAAAATTGTTGTCGGTTAAATTCGTCGACGGTCAATGTCGTTGTCGATCAAATCCGGAGTCGGTGAAATATTGTCGGTGAAAACTGTGTCGATGAAACCTGTGTCTCTGATTTCCATGGGACCCGCTATTTACTGGGTAATAGACTGGATTTTTATGCGGAATAGATATTTATTTTCTTGATCATTTGACTTAGATGAGAATAACAGAACAATATTTTCACTAATCTACAATTACCGAGGAATATACGATGAACGTGTTTCTTTTGAACGCAACTGTCGTGGTTCTCCATTTTGAGCGAGTTTAATCGACTTTAATCGACGTCTATAAAATGTAAAAAATCTCTTTGTTCCTTTAAATGTTCGTAATTGCACGAATTACAGGTACACTTTCGTGCCGGCTATATTCAGAGTACTCTCTCCTTTGTGCGAAGAAAATGCGATAAATGACTGTATTTGTGTGCCGTTTTCAACGTAATCGCTGTGCGTATGAAAGATAGAACCGCGAAACATTCAGGCATTGATACTTCACGAGGCATATTCATCACTGAAGCATTTATGTTAACACGCGATTGGATGGAGTGGTGTTTCATTCTCGCTCGGTATAGTTGACGTACCGCGGCCGCTATTATTTAATCGTCAACATTTCTACGCCGAAGATAACAATGCCGCGAGAAGATAGAGTGTAATAACGAGCTGGACTGTAATTATAAACGCCATTAATATTTGTATATCGCAAATAATGCGTTATGTATATTTAATAAAACGTATATTGCCGATGTTCCATAAATTAATATCATCAACGTTGATGTGCCATTTCTAAATTCATTTCTTACATCAACGAACAGGTTTGTATTTCTCTAAATTCTTATTTATTACATTTCTCTAAATATCTTATTTATAAATAAATTATTTGTGCCTTGTCTTCCATATTTGATTTGTCGCGATTCAAGTTTTAATTCACATCTGGGAACTGCTTTCGTGCGGTTGCCATGCGGAAAAAATGAGTTGTTCCTAAACGAGGTTTCTTTCAACTCGTGCTTCCAATGCTTCCACTTACTTTTCTTATTTTCGTCCTCTTTTCTTCGTGGAAAACTTACGGTCGAGATTTCCTCAGTTCCATTGTTACAGTTCTCGCACAGATCTGCCAACTGTAACGAAGTTCAACAGCATTATATTTGAAACTGCGATCGAACTTCGATGGCAGTTGTTGAATTATTAGTTCACTCATGATTTCTTTTATATACGAAAAGTTCTCGGAGATCGTTCGATAAAATGTAGAATAATGTCTTCGCAAATTGGCGGTTTCTGTTAGTAATGAGCTTGTCACTTGTCGCATTGGACGTTTTCGAGGTACAACACTTTTGGGACCGCCCGCGCCCGTAGAAGTCGTAATAAGATATTCAAGAGGTGAGAATTACGCTAATTAAACTGGTAATAGGACTTTCATGGCTGTCCTTTCTGAAGGCTCCCATCACGCTGCCAACCCAAAATCAACATGTTCGTCTCCGTTGGTCGTATCTTCGCTTAAATCCCGACTTTTCCGCATTCCGCATACCCTGTAACTCGTGCACGAGCCAACTTTAGCCGAATGGAAACACGAGGAGGGATCGCGAGGCAAAACAACTGCAACAATGTTTCTTGTCAACCGTAAGCGATCCCCCACGCTATTTACAGTGGACAGGAGCGGAGGATGATGAATATAGGAGGCAACTAAGCCGCGGATAACGTGAATTCACGCTCTCCTCGTGTCCGCGTGCGCTGTCCGATATCGCTGCTGCTGCTTTTGCTTCCAAGAATCATTGATTTCCGCCGGGACCCGACGAAAATTTCGCCGGGGATCGGCTGTGTTACGAGTATTTCGAGATTTGGCGGGTTGATGGAAAGTTATGCCTCTGTGAAGTTTTAGGTCTGGCGACGATCCAGAATTCCGTTCAACGAAATCCAGACCGCCTCGTTCCTCTCCCGTCCAGGGTGTTCCGTGTCTCGCTCGTGTCTTCGAGACGTTCAATTGTTTTGAATTTAAATTTTCCACCGATTCACGTTCCGCGCGTTTATTTTGCCTGCCTTCCTCTGCTCCGCGTCGTGCACACCGTTATGTCAAAAACCAACATTTTATACCGCGTTCGACGAAATTGATGACGCTGGGGCGAACTTGCGCGGTCAAATAATTAATTAACGCTAAAATTAAGAAGCCTCGATCGTCAGAATTGCAGAAACTCTCGGGAAACAATTTTTACACGAATGTTTGGAAAAATAAAATTTAAGTATACCATTTTATTCTAATGTAAAAAATCTTTTGAAAGAGAGATGCGAACTGTCAATTATATACTATTTATCTGTTGTTGAAATATTGTTTATTGCCAGTAGAGTAACCAGAGCTATTTAAAAAATTAACTCTGTCGCCTTTCACAGTTTTTTAGTTTTTTCTTAGTTCTAATTCTAATTCTAATTTTCTTAATTTTTCTTAATAATGCTCGTATTTACATATCGACCGTGGTATAATTTGATGTATCTCTCGTTACTCGTTAATAATTGTAATTCGTTTTTAAGTGATTCGGTTAGAAGGTTAACGTTGAAATTTTTGCACGTCTCTGTAATAGTATTGTAGATTATATTTTCTGTAAATGAGGCTTTCTATGAAGAAGATTTACTCGAAGAAGTACGACTTTCTTCAATGCTCTTTTTTCTGCACAAGAAATCCTTTCCACCGTCTCTTTTTTTTTCTCGACGTTTGTTACATTCTGCAGAGAGCAGGAGTTTCAAGATGGACGGGAAGGGTGTACGTGTACTCGAGAATGATGCCATGCCGTTGAGACAAATAGAAAATCAATTTCATGGACGCTTGCGTTCTACGGCTGAACGAGCTTATTTACCTCCTTTGCCCCGGTAATTCGTCACGAGAGACTTAGAAGAAATTACGGAAAACGAGACGCCGGAAATCGAGTCGATTCTCCACCGACGTCTGAGCGGTTTCCTCGACGTTTATGCGATTTCACCGTAGAACGAAAAAAAAAACTGCTCCGTTAAACGCGGAATGTTTCTGTCAACTCGCGGAACCCAATAAACTGAACATTTCAACTCGCTTAAATGTAAATGGTTGCGCGATTCAACAAATGAATACATTAATATACATATAGGGTGGGCCAGAAATTACACTTTCATTTACCTCGTTTTAACTTAATGCATCTTTATATTCTTTACAAGAAAGTGTTCACCATCTTGTATGAAAAAATCATTTATTTAAAAGATATGA
This sequence comes from Lasioglossum figueresi, assembly GCA_028455805.1. NCBI lineage: Eukaryota > Metazoa > Arthropoda > Insecta > Hymenoptera > Halictidae > Lasioglossum > Lasioglossum figueresi. The sequence goes on along the minus strand of CM052200.1, from coordinate 16,614,479 downwards.
GAGGTTCTCTCTCCAGTGTGCTAGAACTACAGGTCCCTTCAAAATAACGTGTACAATATTTGTTAATTTACGGTTATCGAGATGAAGAAGACAACGAGTCAAAATCTCGTTATTCGCTATAGTCTGTACATTATGATGTAATAAATCTTATACATGATTTTCTAATAAAAGAAGAAATCGATCCAATACGAGCGATGCAATTTGCCCGCACTTTTGATCCCGATCGGTGGAATCGTTTCTCCGTCGAGGCAGAAACGATTCTTTTCCTATTCTCGTCGGGAAGCTGACGTGACACGGTTACTCTAATTTTCCTCGCGGATCGAATGGAGCTGGGAACCATGTATTTTCAGAGCCCACGGATTAATACTTCCTGCGGCGGTAGTCGCGCTCGTCGACGGCGAAACGTGTCAGTGGTATTTCAGAAGAGGGGACTGGAAGTTTTCGGGAAAATCGATCCGGGAACTGGGTCGGTTTGAATTTTTTATGCGACGGAAACGTACAGGTCCCGGACGGTCTCGGACCATCGTGGAAACATCTCCGAGCCTCGAGCTCGAAACTCGATGTTATCGGCGCAACGGCGTCGATTAATTACGACACGTTGTCTAATTGGCGCGGCCTCTGGTTAAAGAGCCAATTTCATGTACCAAAATTACAATTTTATATCGAATTGATCAGTTTCAACAATAATTTAACGCAAACCAATGGAATTAAGCGTCCGCCATTTTATCAATTTTCAGGACAAATATTTATCTTGACGGTCGATCAAGATGGTCGGTCGTGTCGATCAAATAATAATCGGTTTCATAGTTTTCATCTTACAATTCTCGAAACGATGAGATTGCTTACATGGAAATTGATTCGATAAATTTCTTTATCCAAGCGCATATCGTAATAAAAATTGTCATTTTTTTTAACTAAAGCATTTTAATCGCTTTTCGAGTGTTCGGTAGGTTTAATGTTAAGAATCGTTCTTGATATTTTTGTTTTTTAGACCAGCGGATCTTTGTGCAAAATAAAAATGTTGTACCTGAATTGCAACAAACTGAATTGAGATAGAAATTTATTTTCTTCGTTAATACGTTTAATAGGTTGAAAACGATGTAACAGTATTATTAAATTCTTTTAATATTTCCACTGTTTTAAATGACACCTCATTTTTGTCATAAATGCATAAAATCCGCTGTCTACTAATCACAGAACTAGAGTCGCCAGATTTGGGGAAAAAGTTACCCTCTCTGTGTAAGTACCGAATTAGCGTCGTACAAGGGGAAGCTAAAGTTTGGACACAAGTCTTGATCCGGCGACTCTGCATAGAACCGAGAAACAAGTAATTAGAGCTGCATAAAAAAATGGTTCTGTTGTCCAAAAGAGTAACTGGATCAATTACATAAAAATTGGAAGACGTACCAACAGTTTTGAAAATTAAATTTTGTTTAGACGCGACTGTTCCCGTTAAACATTCGGTTCTGAATGGTCCTGGTTTCGGTCCCAATGGCCATTATGTCCGCGTGGCATTCTCGAATTCGAGGAACAAACGCCACCGGCCAAAGGAGAGGCTGCGTCGCGACAGAAGCCTCGCGCGGTCGTTCGGCTCTAATTAATCCAATTAATCCGCCGCGATATTTGCCGATGGTAATTACCGTCTAATTACCATTCCCCCGGACGGTTTTTGTGGTGGCCTGCCACCATTCTACACCCACAGTCCCGATGTCATGAAAGCAATATCGTCGTCATTACACTAATGGGCCACGCTCGCCGTCGTCCGTCTAGAATTATTCTCAGCGATCTTATTGTTAAACACGATCGCCGATAAAGAAACACGCCGGAATCGACTGATAAGATCGAGACACGTGAATCGAATGTTATCGGAAAATAAAACCCAGCAGACCCTCCCGCGACACGGGTTAATTATCCGAGAAGTTAACTGCTCCGCCTTGATTGCGTTCGCTCGAATTTGTTTTATTAGGCTTGCTTCGAAACAGCACGATAATATCAACGAGAAATTTGTGGGATCACTTTTAATCCATTTAGACGCGAAGCTATTTCGGTCGGAATTTTATGGAATGTTCTGTATGAATATTAATTAGAACTTTTATAGATGTTTGAAAACAAAAAAGAAACTTGATTCAATGCTGATTCATATGCGTGGAAATTCAGCTTACTCTCTATGATATCATTTTTGTATTTTAATGTATAAATCAAACATATCGTTCATTCCATTCGAAGATTTCCATTTTAAATGTATTACTTCCTCGCTTCGAATCTAGAAAATGATTAACATTTATAGATAAACGTACGAATTCTCTCGTCAGATTTTCCGTGGAATTTTCTTCGTTGAAATATCGAAGATGTCCCGTACGTCAAAATTGCGACATGCGAATGGAGCGAATATCGATATTTTAAGAATAAAATCCTCATTTATTTGTGTCGTACATGTTATAACGTCGCGAGGGTATATATCGTGCATTTCTCAAACATACGAAGTCTCTTCGGAATGATTATATTTATCACCGACACAGTTCGCAGACGACGCTGCAATTTCCATGGATGTTCCTCGAAATGTGTGTACAATGCCAGAAATTTCCATAAAGTTCAGCTACCTGTTGTACCCTCGAAAATGTTTTTGCAAATTTGCATTAAATACATGAACAACTTCAATCGTCTAATCTGCAGCCCGTAATTCCTACATCATTCCAATAATTTTCCATAACAATGAAAAAGCAAGCACAAAAAAGGGAACGCGCTGATAAATAATAATATTTATCGACCTATTAAAAATTACAATTAGGATCTCTTGAAGCAATTCTTGCGAACGAAGAGTCAGCTAAGATATACACACTGTTCAACTTTTTATAATCTGTATAGTAATCCATCATTTTCAATAATAATGAACAGGGAAACTGGCAAATAACAGTATTCGTCGACCTATTAAAAATTACAATTAGGATCTGTTGAAGCAATTCTTGCGAACGGAGAGTCAGCTAAGATATACTCCCTGTTGAACATTTTGTAATCTGTATAGTAATCCATAATTTTCAATAATAATGAACAGGGAAACTGGCAAATAACAGTATTTATCGACCTATTAAAAATTACAATTTGCGGAAACAATCGGCGCGAACGGAAAATCTGGGATAGATCTCGCCGTTGTATTTGTTAATCAACGTGTAAACGCGGATCGGACTAATCACTTAATTCTTTTCTGTTCCAGGTAAGTTCGTTGAGACCCATCCATGTGTCAGGTCCAATTACCATCGGTGCTGTTAACGGCCGATTGGAGCGATGATTAATTATCCACGTGAACGTGTTTTGGGACGCAGTTTCCCAGTAGATATCGGGCCAGCATATTACCCGCACACGAGATCGCATCCCGTTCCCAGGTATGTAATGAGACGCGCCACAAGTATTCGAATTGCAGATACGCGGCCCCGCTCCCACCCTGCAGAAGTGTGTTTCGTCGGTCATTATCCGTAGCCACGCTTAACATTTAATTTACTAATGAACGCCGGCACACGTTTCGCCATCCACAAACGGTAAACCCACTCGAGGGACCCGACTCCTAAAGAATGGGATCGCGTCGGTTTTATTCGATCGGCGGGAAGAACAAAATTGAAAGGAAATTCATTATCGTTATGCATGGCTAAATGGCGGACGGGTCTCTCTCGGGAGTAATAAGAAAATTGACATTTCTTTATTAGTCCAATTTATTAGGCTGTAACTTAAACAAGCTCGTTCGTTTGCAAGTATAAATACGATCTAATTAACTGAGAACTAGTTGCAACATGTTGGAGAAACAACGAAGTCATTAGGATACTGTCAGAAGCGAATTAAAATGTTCTATTTGGAAAATACAGAAACACAAAGTCAAACATTTGATCTTTGTTAAGCAAGTTTAATAAATGTGTTTTGTTATCGATCGTAAGATTGTTAATAACAAGATGTATTGATGATCTCGTCGCAAAGGTTCGATCGGAGATACAAATTAAAGCAATATTGCTAGCTCGATTAAACTTTCTACGTTTCGATCCTAATATGGATCCTTTTCAAGAAAGAAGAAAAAACTGCGTCTGTAAATTTTAAATAGAGGTTTCAGTATTAATGTGCTGAACAAATTTAAATACATAATTAAAATACAGTAACAAAATTACCGACCTGCTTTATGAAAAAATTAAGGACAAAATGACATGTAAAAACACAAATTTAATAAAATTGAAAATAATGCATAAAATATTTTAATACAGTGAAGCGTTGATCTAAGAAACACTCTCGGGTCCGTGATATTTCTTAGATCGTAGTCTTTTCGATTTTTCTTGTCGATCCTACGGTTTTCTTAGATCAATTAATCTTAATTAGATTTAATTATTTATAGCTAACGTATCAGAAAATTATACTTTACGATATTTTATTCGTGCTCGAGTTAATTATTCCGAGGATAACTGTATTTGTATACAATCGCGATTAAACGTATAAAAAATAATTAAAATATTGCATTCATTTTATTCTCGACATCTAATTGGCAAACCATGATTTCCTATGTAGATTCAAATCTCAGATCCGCTATTATTAATTCATATCTTTTTTCTCTGTCACATGATTCTTCCAATTAAGCGCAAACTGAAGCGTAATTAGGCTTTCATCAAGTTATTTAGTGTGTGTTAGTTCATCGAATATGTTATTAATCCATAAATTGTATACTTCGCTAATCACTCTTATCGATGATTTACAAAAAACAATTGAATGACTCAATTGAATTTCAAAATTAAATTGGATAGACGTAATAACTTAAATTTTATTTATTTACCGCGAGTGATTCTTTTACACTTAACGCACAAAGAACTCTTACATACGTCATGTGCCAATTGTTACCATAGAATTGCGGAGCACCAGACACAATGGATGATGGTTTCTGTATCGAATACGACTGCATGATTGATCGCCGATCTCTGTCAAATTAAGTGGCGTGAGTCTGCACTTGATGCAATTGATTCAATTATTAATAAGCCAGTCATTACAACAACTGCATCATAGGATGGTACTGTAATAGAGATTATCGATTACACGATCCAAGAATTCAAATCGGTGCTACCAAATATGTTCGCTATTAACACAAAACTCAATCAAATATTATATTGAAACCGAACATTGTCCGAAATACAGGGTCCGGCAAAAAAATGCATGGAATTCCAAGGACGGTAAACGATAAACGACGACATTAACCAAAAGAAAAATTATGTCTTCCAAATGGCGTCCCTCGTTTGCGATACAGCGGGTTAGGCGATTTCTGAAGTTCTGCATAACACGTGCTGTCATTTCAGGCGGTATCCTTGCCATTTCTGCACGGATTGCTGCTTTCAAGGCATCGATGGTTCGAGGACGGTTGGTGTACACTCTTTCTTTCAGGTAGCCCCAGAGAAAAAAATCACATGGCGCGAGATCGGGTGAGCGCGCTGGCCATGCTATGTCACTGCGGTGCGAAATAATGCAGCCGGGGAACATGTTCACCTGACCAAGGCATAATGGGACACTGAAACTTTATGAGTTAGCGCACCTACAAAGCCCCACCACATTTTTCTACCCCCACCCATATAGGAACAATGGACGTCGCAAATCCATGCATTTTTTGCCGAATCCTGTATGTGCCTTGCGATCGAATAATCCACGTATAATTTTGTAATATTTAAAAAAAAAGCCTCATGGTACTTGGAGGAGACTACCCCTACGTCTCCATACTATTAAATCGAACGCAGAATATATCATTCACGATTCTGACTTATCGTGTATTCAATAAATCGTCTGGAAATATAATTACCGCATTATTAAACCGTCTGGCGCGAAACAGCATGATTCAACGAACCCACGTCCGCGGGATGATTGCTCACGATTTACAGAATTACTTTGGGTGTGTTCCGAGCCGTTAATATCCGCGATATTAACAGAACTATAAATGTCAACGATAATTTCTCGCTATACAGGGAACGCAATCGGCCGGCACGATGAAATTTCAACACACCGATTCGTCCGACAATAAGCTTTCTCACGTTGTTCGGTGTTCACGGATACCAGCCGTTTTCTAAAACATTGCTGTTCAAACAACCCGTGGGTGCGAGTCAATGCACATGCATCCGCGGCACCCACACACGTTCAAAGGTCGATCGGTTCTTACACCTACGTCTTCTGGTAGATCTCGTTTCGTACAATCCGATATCCCATGGGAATCCGTCAGGAATGTATTCGCGGCTGTTCCGATCGCAGGTTTCGCACACAAGTCGACCACAAACTCGGCCACGCTCGCTGGCCAACCGTTCGCGACGGAAATCTCTGTATCGTTTCCGCGTGTGAATTACCCCTCCCCTCCGTCGTTCACTATTATGTCGAAAATACGACGGAAAACGAGATACAGCGGTTTTGTGTGTAAATGCGATCGGTTTACAGTTACCGATACATCTGGCCCATTATACACGCGGCCCCGGAGAGCCTTTGTATTCAGATTCGTCATCGCAATTAGTGTGCCAGTCGAGGAGGAGATTTCGTCTGTGTAAACACGAAAAACTACAATAACATGGCGCAACCCTGATTTCTTTCTTACGATAATCACCGATGGATTTCGTGCAAAAATTTTATACGATCGCGTTACATTATACGATCTACTTAGACCTCCACCTGACAAAACTAGAATTTTTTAACTTTCTTAACACGTTCGTCGCCACGTCATCCAGATGTGGGTGACGTTCTTATTTTGTCGTCGAGTTAAATAGGATTTTATAAGTAACTTATAAAAATTCCAATTTGTAACAAAAGAATTTAATGGAATAATCACCGGCGAATATAAAATGTAAAAATATACACACTTTGTATATTGTACTATGCATTAATTTATATTTAAAATAAAATATAACATATTATGTACCATGATGCTCGGTATCAGAACAGTTCAAACACGTTTGCGATGATTTTATGTGTAGTTTTTTTCACATTAGATCACCGATCACGAACGTGCCTACAGCTACGCGAATTGCATTATTGCCATTCCAGAATAATCGTTTTGTTTACGCTCTTGCGCTCTGCGAAACTTAGCCGAATCACGCTGGGCGCCGAACGTGTTGAATGTAAGCCTGTAGATTTTAAGGAGGACTTGCCGAAAATCCAGGTTTCAGTCTTAGGAATCCTTTGGTTCAAAAGTTATGTGTGTTTAAAGTTCATTAGTCCCATCTGACCGGTAAGGGCGCCGCCATGTTGGTAGCACAAGCATGCGCTGATGTCGATAACATAGATTCCTAACACTAAAACTTGGATTTTCGCGACTTTTTCTAGTAACGGTGGTTACAATAGAATAATTTGGCCCATGTCCAGATCGAACGCTACTTTACACTTCGTAATTGACACTTTGTCCACCGGGAATTTATTAATTGACTTTTTAGAATAGAGCTATCCGACAAATTTTTTTTCGTTTATTTACATTGATGCGAATGTTTCGATGCGTGTACCGAGCGTGTTGTTTGCACTATTTTTTTGTTAAATCCGAGAGGAATAACGACGCCTCCCTCGCCGCCTCCCTCCATTTATTCCACTCCTCTTCCATTATCGAACGCGACACTGCAACCGTACAGCGGCGATCCTACTTTATTATTCTTGGTCCGGAAATGCGGCGCGCGTGCCACTTTCAAGGAAAATAGATGAAATTAAAATTGTTTATAGATATTTATACAGCGAGTATTTATAGACGGGGTATTGGGTCACCTGGCAATTATTGGATGATCGCAGGGGTGAATTTTAAGCTATCCTGGTGCACGTGACTGTCTACGGGAATAGAGTGTCCTTGTCACCGTTTTTATTCTCCTGTGGCTGGTAACAATATTTTTCTGTCATTCGTTGCATTTTGTTTTACGACATCGTCAAATTAATGTCAAGTGAAAAGTGTCTCTCGTAAAATAGTAAAAATATATCTACCGCTTCCTAGAATTTTTCTAGGTTAAATTGTACCTTGGGTAACCAGAAATTTTTGCCTTTTTCTTATACCAATATGGCGGCGCCCTTATCTGTCGAGAACACTGAAAATCGTTCAAGTTTAAACACTCGTAACTTTTGAACCACTGATCTCCTAGGATTGAAACTTGGATTTTTGGTATTTTTCGTCAAAATCTACAGGATTGCATAATCGACACTTTTTAAATAAAATGTCTACAATCAACGGCCTTTCCAAGACGCCTCGGCAACGCGTCCACTCGAACAGTAAAATAAGAATCGAGCGCGTATCGCATTCGATTTCAATAACGAACGTTTATCGCGTCGAATCGAAGTCGAGTGGAGCGTCAAGGGGGGTCATGAATAAACATGAAGCCGCAAAACGAAAGCAATTCTTTAATCACCGGTCCGCGGGGCCGCTAATGAAAACCTGCGTCCTTAATTTCACAGTTTTGTCCGGACCGGAAGGAAGGAACGGAACGGAACGGAACGGAGGACGAGTTCTCGTCTGATCTCGTCTCGTTTCGGACGGGACTCGAAGGGGTTGGTGACGAAGTAGCGAAAAGAGGGGTGTAATTAAATAAAATCTAACCGAGCACCGTCGAACCTGGGGAAAAATTAATTGTACGGCGCTGCGCCCGAAAGCCGGTGAGATTTCCACTTTTAATTGCGAGCCCCCTCCCTCCCTCACGCCGATGACTCTGCTACGCACCGACAAAGTTGCTTTGCGGATTTTATTTTAACGTTTCGCTCCCAGCTATGTCCGACCAGCCTCTTCAATACTGTCTCCACTTTGTCGAAGTTCCGAGACTCTCTCTTTACGGATCCCTCCCTTCGCAAAAAAACAATTTTTTCGAAATCGAAAACGCCCCGCACGGGAAAAGTTGTGGTTCGACGGTATCGAAATCCCAAAGTTACGCTTAGCTCCAGGTTACGTATCGAGCCCAAAATTTGAAAATTCAGGGAAAAATCGACATTTTTAAGAATATCAAAATCGATAAATATTCTGTTATAAACGGCGTAAGCAACCAAAAAGTACGATTAAACACATATTTAATGCGTTGGCCAGTTTACGTACCTCAGAGACGACAAGCGCAAATTCTGAATTCAGCCCTTGGAGCTATTTTAACTCGAAAATTAAGCATCTCTTCACATTTTATAAGTTTGGCCTCATTGCGCAACCTTTTATAACTTTTTTATAACTTTTATAAGGTTTTGATTTCGAAAAAAATGTTTTTTCGATCCGGTCTATTGTTCATCCCCGTCGTCTTTATATGCTTTTACGCTTCTTTGATGTCGCTGGAAACGCGTCGCGCACTTCCAAACTGACCACAAAACATACATTTATTGCTACTTCAATGGAGAAACTCGTTGGAGGGGGATAAACGTTTACAGCCTGTTTCATCCGACCCGACCAGGGCTGGATATTCGGGAAAGAGGAGGACGAGAGGTTAATTGTAGCCCAACTGAGGGCATTCACACGTTCGTACATGTACTGCGCGGAGATCGTTAGTTTGCCGAGCACCTACAAACTGTATTAACCTCTCAAGCCCGTTCGACGTATACGACGCACTATCGCGTAACCTCATTGTCTGTTACATTGTTCAATTAATATTTCACGTTTCGTTAATACACCTTCGACATTTGGAATTAATCGGTATCGGGTTCTCGAACGCGGAAATGAAAATTCACAGATTTTTATTCATACGTTCGGTCACATGTTTCCCATTCTGTTCTATTACCTTTTGCCATTTCTGAGGTAACTTGTAAGGTTATTTGCATTTTCGCCTCAAAATATATTTCTAAAACAAGCATAACAATAAAACATGTAAATATTCGTTGCAAAATAAAGATGTTTGCATTGATTGTGGGAAGCAGGCATAACGTAAAAATTGATTTTATCCCTTAACGACTTTGTCACTTTAAAAACAATATTACAAGATTCCCGAATTTTTACAATCTTTTACTGTTTTACATTTCACTCAACTAATTTCTTCATGTAAGTGCATGTAAATCCTCAGTTTAATTATAACTAATGTACATGACAATTAAACCAGTATCTAAATAACAACAAATTATTTTACATTTCTAAGTTGGTGATGTACGATTAAAAGAATGAGCAATTTTTGATAATTTTCAAATGGCCCTCCTGTAAAATTTGTTTCTTTATATTCGCGATTGTTTCTTCTTGTGCACATGTCTGTTATTCGAAGATAGATGCTCCATCATCTTCTCCGCTCTGCTTCCCACAGCTGAAGTGTGCTACAGTGACGAATTCGAAACCGTCGCCGAACTTCGAAAATAATTACCACGAGACACCGCATCCGGAATGACTGATTTACGCGTGTGCGTACGTGAGAAGTCACGCTTGGGGGAATACGCGTCGAAGTGGTCTACCTAAACACGCTTTGCCGAGTGGGTGTGGAGAGCTAGTAATGTACCGGGTGTCTCAACGTCGATTTCCTGTCTTCGTCAAGTCGGGGTCATGTATTGCATGTTACGCCTGTCCCTGCGTCGCGTGCCTGTACGCGAAACCGGCGTACCGTTTGTTACATTGCGTTTCTCACGATATCCATTACGGGTTTTTTCTCTCTTTACTCTGCTGTGAGAGTCGAACGGGACGCACGGCACCTTGGATTCATGGTCTGTTCTTGAACGAGCATGCATGAGTCGAAAGAGTCGCGCACACAATAGCCTGTTCGATAAGCTTACAGAGACGAGATTTCATCGAGCATTCATTTTTTTTTCTTTAATGGTTTCATGTACTGCCGTGTAACGTAACTTTTTTGCGTGACAATCTTATGGGTACAGTACATGAATATCCATGAGAGTTTGTGCTATTTTATATTCTATTTTATATATCGTGTTTCGTGTCATTTCAATCAGAAACAAGGCAGAAATAAGTTGGTGAAAGTCCCTTAAAAAGATAATGAAAGATAAAGAATATTTACTGTACTTGACAAATAGATATTAATTATGTTAAGTTGAGGAATAAATATTTCGATTTTAGAGTACCATAGAATCTTATGGGTATATATTTTATTTTGTATATCGTGTTTCGTGTCATTTTAATCAGAAACAAGCCAGACATAAGTTGGTGAAAGTCCCATGAAAAGATAATGAAAGATAAAGAATATTTACTGCACATGACAAATAGATATTAATTATGTTAAGTTGAGGAATAAATATTTCGATTTCAGAGTACCATAGAATCTCATGGGTACAGTCCATGAATATCCATGAGAGTTTGTGCTATTTTATATTTTATTTTATGTATCGTGTTTCGTGTCATTTTAATCAGAAATAAACCAGAAATAAGTTGGTGATAGTCCCATGAAAAGATAATGAAAGATAACGAATATTTACTATACATGACAAATAGATATTAATTATGTTAAGTTGAGGAATAAATATTTCAATTTTAGAATACCATAGAAAATTTAAAATAAAAATACTAAATCGTCGAAATATTTATGCCAACTTGCGCGTACTACCACGGTTCTGAATCAAGATTGTCGAAGTGTTTTTGGACGGCGTCGATTTATTCAAAACGTTCTCTTGGCAAATCACGTCGCAGCAACGTAAATAAATGGAAATCAGACGAAGCTGTGTCAGGCCAATAAGCTGTCAGTCACAGTTTCTCGAGCATAAGGGAGCACAAACCATTTCGGTGACTTCAGTCACCGTTTTTCCGAGACTGAATACAAATAGCATGCAGTGCTGAATATGTAGTTTACCGGATGCCATGCAAATTTCACGAATCTATAAATTTACGTCGCAGGACTTCCATGTAAATGATGTGATTCACAATTCATGTAAATAAAAAATAAATAAATTTATCCAGCCGATACGTTAATTAATGCATACCGAGTTTCTTATCTTTTCAATTAGTCTCTTTCTCTCTTCTCTGTTTCGCGTTGCTGTCTACATCGAATTGAAACCTTCCTTGCCTTTCATTAGCTTCTTTACTACGTTTTCCCAGTTCCTTTGGCAGCTTCACAGGTTTTGCTCAAATATCGCAACATTTCTCTTAGTACCTTCTTGAATATTGTACAAAGCTCCTTTCAAAAATGTGTGCATTACTCCTGTAAATGAAACGAACCAGCTGAGATATAGTAATTCTGTTCCTAATAGAAATTGCACGGAAGGAACAAATGAAGGAAGCAATCTTCACTAGTGTTCGTGAGATTAATATGCATACGTGCATATGAACGTTGCCTTTCAGTTTGTTTGTTTGCCAGCCAATTGATGCGCCAGTTGACTTAGCAACTCGAAATTTTACATGCAGGTAAACAATTCGTTTGATTAACATGTAAGCGTATGGAATTTCAACAATGCCAGTTACCGCGGAAACTTGCTATGTACCTGTTTGAATTGTTCAAGCGGTGGATGGAATTATCAATGTTTATAAATAGACGAAACAGTAAAATGATTAGAAGAATTTAATAATATTGTCGTATTGGTTTCTATCGATTAAACATATTAAGAAAGAAAAATTTTTCTTTCATTTTGCTCCAAAAAAATGTATGCAGTCATTTCATTACTCCGTTCACCAAATTCACGTCATAAATCTTGCTTCTCACTCACTTTTCTTTCTTATACTGCTAACTCTATCTTGCAGAACGAATGAGAAGAAAATTGAAAGATAGACTTTTTGAAGATGGAACATGAAAATACCGCGTTCAATTAGGGGTACGTCAAATATTGTCGAAGACGGGGAAGGAGAAAGATCGTGAGAATTCGCAGAGGCCATCAGTCGATCAGCCGCCTTACATAATAATCCGTTCCGGGAGACCGGAAAAGATAATGCAGAAGCTTTCACCTTCCCTTTCGTCTGTTCCGATGGAGCGGAACGGGGGGAAAAAGAGATACGTCGACGTCGACGTCGGGCCGACGCGGAGCGACGCGACGCGCGACGGGAGGAACGGGCGTGACGGCCGCGAAGAAAAGTAATAGGTTCGAAAGGAATCGGAGCCAGGAACGATTCCCGGAGCCAGACGATATCTGCGTGTAGTGTGCAGGAATGCGATTCGATTCGATCCGATTTCGATACCTTTCGACACCCGATACACAAACTTATCGGCGGCGAATGCGTCGGTTACGCAATCAGCGAGTACGGTTCTAAACCGCACACGCATCCGTCACGGCGCGTCGAGTTAATTAAATGAATTTCGCCGATCTATCTATCGAGGCCGTGGGGGCCGGCGTGGCGGCTGCCCGGATCGATACGATCTGCGTGGATCTCTCGATCGCAAAGTCGCACGCGAGTACGAGCCGGTGCGCGGCCCGTTGATTGCGTTTGTCGACCGGTACACCGGTATCGGGCAATCACCGGTTGCCTCGACCCGTGAATCATTGTCGTTAGCACCGATCCACGCCATTATTTACGTTATTAATGATCGATTCGGCTTCATCGCGCGATCTATTTGATCAATGCGTCGACCAGTCCGCTTCATTTTCCTGCCCGTCTGTTTATCGGCAAGTCTGCATCGTTCTTAACACCATTAATTACGCTCCTGTCATTTCGAAATCAAATAATTCCACGTCTTCAATTTTTTAATGTGTCAAAACTATCACACGGTTGTAGTACTGTGAAGATTTAGCCTGCGGTCGCGTTGCTTATTAGAAAGTTCCGAATAAAATGTTTATGTAAATTCTTTAAGGAACTATGATCTCCAATGGTGAAATTTTACCCGAGAAAATGAGAAATTTTTAACTTTTTTATACAATCCTGTAGATTTTCAGAAGGAAATGCCGAAAATCCCAGCTTTAATCTTAGGAATTCACTGGTTCAAAAGTTAAGAGTGTATAAAGTTGAGAGTTTTTCAGTGTTGCGCGTCGTTTAACGAGCGCAGCCGGTAGATGGCACCTCAAGAACGCGCTAATGTAGATAATGTAGATTTCCTAGCGTAACGATTCCTAAGATTAAAACTTGAATTTTCCCTCAGGTGAAATTCAACCATAAGTTACAACACTACATCATAAGAATGGAAATTATGGTTTAATTCAAGCCATTTAATAATAAATCAAACTTTAAGAAATGCCTGTCCGAATTATCAATTTGTAGATCTTTTCGTACCGAGCATACAACTGAGAATATGATCGATAAACTTTCTGATAAAGATAAGATTTATGGTCATTGTGTCCGTTTGAATGTAACAGTATTGTGTATATGCGAAGTCTAGTATTTCGACAGTATTTCACAGTCCATTTACCAACGTCCTTTGTTATGAATTGCGGCAGTTAGCAGTGAAATGTCGGTTCGTTTACGTGGCTGGATCTAGATTTTTCAAAGTTTCTTTCTTCACGGTCATAGACTCGGCTGATTTACGCCTCATTAAACACGCGAGCGCGCCAATAAATTTCTGGACTCAACACCTGTTACGTTTCGCGTACGCGAAATCACTTTCAGGTCAACCGCTTAATCGATGTTGCGGTGCGGTCGGTGTCGTAATAGTGCGACAGCGACGAGTAAAATAGACAAATTGATGCTACGATGATGTATCTTGGACAGTGTACACTGTATAATAGGTGGATAATCGTTTATGCAAATATGCAACATCAAATGTCCATTTCTGACACCGAATAATTAACATATGCAAGCATTGCGTTGTAAGTAACGCGCCCATGCATCGGGTCTCAAGAAATTAAGTGTGACCATAAAAGAGAATCAGCGGTGTATTAAACACTATACCTATTTATTGAGAATGGATTGTATTTTGAATTTCTAAATTTTCCATTGCGAGTTTCCCTGCCTGACGTAGGCTCCGGTCAGGCCATAAAAGTCCATGGCAAAGTTTTTATTTTCTTCCGCGTTTTAGCTTGCAGTCGTGCAACAGTCCTCAACCGAGCAACGTCTTGCTCATTCGGATTTTGATCTCCGTGTCTTTGTATTTTTATTTTAACGATAAACAGTTTTCTTTTTGCAGTCGATTGAGTTCGATCTTCATTCTGCAATTGAAGATCCTCGATAATATTAAACAGCGTTTGCTTCGAGTCCAAAGGATTAAGAGTACGGAGCGCAAAGGATTCAATGATTGGTCTCAGTTCGGTAGTTTAACGGAAAGTATCGTCAGAGCCAATCACTTACGAGGATTACCAGTGAACCATGAAGTTTCCACAACGTCAACTGAATACTCTCGAACGTATTGTCCGTTTGCATTGAAACTGGCGATGCCATTAAGATGGGATAGACACCTGAATCGGCGAAGTTGTCCGGGTTACAAGCTCGCCAGGGGAACAAAAGCGGACACGAGCGCAGATCGATAGTCCAGATATCCTGTAAACGTCAACGATAAGATAGACACGTCGGACGAAACGTTAGCCGATGAGCCAGCCAATCGTAACTGGCTCAATTCGCGATCCGATGTGGTTCAAATTAAAAAACCGTGCGAATTCGCGTGTTTCCCAGATGGAAAACTTGTCTCTCCACTCTACCTTCCCCTTCTACGATGCCATTCCCCACCCTTCCGCCGCGCAAGGTCACGTATCTGCCTCGTAGAAGTTAGTCCTCCACTTTTAAAATTAAACCTAGCACAATTTAGCAGAACTGTTGAAATTATTTAATTGTAAAAGTGCGGGGTGAAGTTGTAGGAGGCCACGTGTCTTGTACTGGCAGAGAGGGTAACTTTTCTCCTCAATTCGTGCTACCTCCCCTCATCTGGCGACTTTGAATACCTGGCCCTTAGGTTGATAGAGGCGTTACATTATTTCCCCCAAAGTTTCGCAAAGGTCCGTCCGCGTGACGCCGTACCGACAAAGAGAGGGTACTATTTTCTTCCCCTCGATTCGAGTCGATTCCCCTGATCTGGCTACTCTGCGCATAATACGATTTTGTAATAATCGGAGAAACGAGGCAATGACGATGATTATACCATCGCTATTGCTATGGATAGTCAAGCGATTATGGAATACGCGCCGGATGCTGCGTGGAAAAACGGATAATACCGGCGAATCGATGGGAATTGTATGTCATTTAGTATAATTTTCGCGAATATTGCCTTGTCCTAGCTTCGTACCATTCAAATGAGTTCTAACTAATCACTTTGCTGCGGATGTTTATGCAGATTTGTATTTTCATAGCCAGGCAATTGGAATTGCCTGATAGAATTTCAAAGTTCTGAATTGTTCCAATAGGTTCAAAATTCTGAAGGATACAATATAAAGGCTTCATATAAAGTTTCATTGATATTTTCATTTAATCCTCGAAGGTTTCTTTTATTCTGTCAGCTTAAAGAACATCTACATAATTGAACTTGTCGCCCGGTGATAATTTAGAGCGACTGTTATTCTATACACTAGCTAAAATATGAATATGCACCGTAAACTACAATTTAAAGGTGCATTAAAGTCACCACTGACGAAATTATGCTACGCCGCGTACGCTGCACCGCATTATTATAGGATTAAGGGGTTTGTTGACAACTTAATCCGTAAATATGAACTTAGCGACGTAATCTGAGCACGCGCGGGTGGTATAATCCCATAAAAAGTAAATAAAAATTATGTTACAGATGGTTGAATAGTATTATATTGAAAAACGATTGTATAAAAAGTACACTCGTATGTTTATCGTTATGTGGACGGCGTACTCGGGCAGGTAACGGCCGCGTAAAATTTGCAGTTAGATTATCTTCTGTCGTGAACAATGCCACACCCGCGCAACTTCTGTTTTAAAAAAATTTCCTCGGCTCCATAAAATACCCCACGCCACCGAACGAAAGTTTTCGAGCAAGTAAGCAGCGCGAAAGTTGTTTGCAGGAAGTTCGGTTATGGTTTTCTCAATTATTCCCGGCTCCCGGATCGAGCTTTTCGCCATCGAGCTTCCAATTTCCTCGCGGCATTATAGATCTCCGCGTTCACCGCGACTTTTTATCGCCTGCACTTCCGCCGCTTTCGTAAGCTCCTTGGAGTCTTGATTCGCGAATGGAGGCCCGAGGTGTTGGTATATTAGAATAAAAGGATTCTGCTCTCTTTGACTGGGTATTAGTTACGTTAATTAATTCCAAAGTTGGCTAAAATTTAAATTTTAGAATGGACATAGCCTGGTCTGAATTTTTTTTTAAATCTACATAACTCGATACTAGTATGTATGAT
Source organism: Lasioglossum figueresi (assembly GCA_028455805.1). Classification (NCBI taxonomy): domain Eukaryota; kingdom Metazoa; phylum Arthropoda; class Insecta; order Hymenoptera; family Halictidae; genus Lasioglossum; species Lasioglossum figueresi. The sequence continues at coordinate 16,597,421 of CM052200.1, read as the reverse complement.
TAAACTTCAGAATTTTTTAACTTGTTTTCATACAGTCCTGCAAACTTTGATGTTAGGAATCCACTGCTTCAAAAGTTATGCGTGTTTAAAGTTCAGTGATTTTCACTGTTCTCGACTGAAATCGCTGAACTTCAAACACGCATAACCTTTGAACCAATGGGTTCCTAACATTGCAACCAGGATTTTTGGAATTTCCTCCTCAAAATCTACAGGCATACATTTAAAAAAGCGAAAAATTACTTATTTCCTCAGATGGAGTTCAGCCATCGCTTAAATTATCGAGAATGTTTCCTTCAGAATTCCGAATGAAAGTTTTTGTGTATGTTCGTAAAGTTCGCAGGCATATTTAATACGATTTGGCCGTGGCAGTGAAATATTCTCGAAGCAAAACAGAATTCGTATTCGTCAGGTTGGCTCGCCGCCACTCTATCTTTTCGCGCACGTTTTCCCCGAGATTTCACACATTCCGCTTCACCAGACGAAGTCATTCTATCCCCCCACCTTCTTGGTTTTTACATCTCCGCGTCCCTTTCTCTGATACGATTTTTATTCGGAAATTTTCAGGCTCGGGGAAATGCGGACGCACTTCCGCTACTGTAAAAGAATAATTGAGATGCGGAGGGTGGAGAAAAGGGTAGCTTTGGGTCTTCGTTATATATTCCCGCGACGCCTGCCATTTTACTTTTTCCAGGGGAACCATTCGCAGCACTGTATAGTTGACGATAGCCTCGTTCTGTTTCGACTGCTTCTTTTCTCCCCTTCCAACAAAATTTGATAACCTTACACGGACCAAGACTTTAATAGCCACTCCCTGCGAAGTAATAAAATTTTCTTTTTCATCAAATGTGTATCGCTAGATTCGTACTAGATGTCACCAGATATCACTAGACTTTGGAGTTTATTATTTCGCTTCAGTTTCATTATCTCAAAATTCGTATTTTAACCAATTTTAGCGGTGAAACCAGGGAAGTGTGTACGCATTACAAAATCACGTGAAAACTTTCTTACGCAATTTGGAAAATCCAGCTGACGGGAAATATTTTTCACCGAACTTTTGTACGGCTTTTTATGAAAGTATCAGCTTGCTCCATGATTAATACGGTTTCCACGCGGACGCGTATTTCTGAAAACATATCTCTGCTGACACGAACGCGAATATTCTCGTAGTTCCCTTGTTTTAGGATTCATAACTTAACACGCGCTCAACTGCAACGCGTCAGATATTCATAGAACGTGACAGTAGTCCAGAGTCTAGGAGATTCGTCAGAATTCTGATTAAAGATAATGAAACTCCTGCGTTAAATTGTTCTCTTAATGAAACAATTGAATAGAATTGTATTTTAAAACGCGACAACGCTCGAAAGTTTATTACATAAAAGTGATGCAACGTCTACAGCAATCGATCGATTCATTCGAACGACGCAATCGGTTACGTTGCTCACTGTTACATCGGAAACCAATAAATCTTCATTTTATAGCGTGCCGGACATCCCCATGGGACATTTACGTCTGCCTCGCCCTTTCCTGCTTACCGAATAATTGCATAGATCATCGCATATTGATCGTCTGCAACCCCCTGCACAGATTTCACCACTGATAAAACTGATTTTTCAATTAAACGTCAGGGAATCTTCTCGCATTATCTCACTTGCAATTTGAATACGAATTCGACTCCGTGGGGTTGCGAATATTTATGTAAAATCATAATTTTCATATGCGGATTATTAACAAGATTTATTATTGCTGTTAGCGAAACATGCTGCCAATGTTAACTGCATATTAATTCCATCGATTGAGTTTATCAAGCTACACGTGAACTCGACATTTTATAAATTAATTTTCCACTTCGTCAGCGGACCTTACTTTTTATTTCTATCGAAGACCATGACAAATGTTTGTTGTTATAAAGAAAAATGTAAGACATTTTCAAGATATATCATTATCAAAAAACATGCATGCTCAACACTGTTTCTTGTCAGATTCCATATACAAATTATTAACAAAATTTATTATTGTTGTTAGCGAAACATGCTGCCAATGTTAACTACATATTAATTCCATCGATTGAGTTTATCAAGCTACACGAGAACTCAACATTTTATAAATTAATTTTAAACTTCATCGCCGAACCCCATTGTTTATTTCGATCGACGACAGTCTTTGGATTCTCCGAGAATGTCCATGACAAATGTTCGTAGTTATAAAGAAAAATGTAAGACATTTTCAAGATATATCATTATCAAAAACCATGCATGCTTAACACTGTTTCTTGGCAGATTCCATATACGAATTATTAACGAGATTTATTATTGTTGTTAGCGAAACATGCTGCCAATGTTAACTACATATAAATTCCATCGATTGAGTTTATCAAGCTACACGAGAACTCAACATTTTATAAATTAATTTTCCACTTCATCGCCGAACCCCATTATTTATTTCGATCGACGACAGTCTTTGGATTCTCCGAGAATGTCCATGACAAATGTTTGTAGTTATAAAGAAAAATATAAGACTTTTTAAAGGTAATCATTATCAAAAAACATGCATGCTTAAACCTGTTTCATCAAGAATTTTTAACAACGAAGTCTAGATGCCCATGCTTTTCTCTAGAATGGTCCGACACGTTCCGATATTTCAGCGGCATGTTCAAATGTTTTTCCGCGCCGCAGCTAATAGCAGCGGTTCAGTCATTGTCGGCTCTTGCCCGCTTTCCAATGTGAAAACTCCAGTATTTCCTAAATCGATCTCGACCTACACTTTCATACTTTTTCCACCTGCGCGCACTTTCTCGTCCGCTTTTGTAATCTGGCTTAAATCACGGCTACATGTTGGCGTCGTTTGAAAAATCCGCTCGGGACGTTGTTTCGCGGAAGAAATTTTACAACTACCCCCGAACAAAACCGAATGGAAAGTAGTTTAATTTCGTTATTTCACGACCGTAGGGAAACGTTCGATCAACGTCGATCCTTCTCCCGCATGCAAATGGCGGAGCAGACACCCTCTTTTCGGATATCTGTGAAAAACGCGTCCCTAACGCTTCCGTAATTTTGGGACTCGATTCTTTTCCCTGCTCCCAGGCATCGGTATATTTTCTCGCCCGCGGGATGCTCGCATTAAGCGAAACGAGTAATCGAGGGGTGTGCTGTGTGTCATTTGCCCCGGACCGACTGTTTTGTTCCAGCGAGATTTTTCGGGGTGCCTACCCCTCGCGATACATGAACACGCTATACTACCCTCCCATGCTCCCTTTCCTTTTTTTGGGGTGGAATTGCAATCGCATCCAGAAAGAGAATGCCTCGTGCGGAATAAATGAAATAGCAAAATGTGTTTAACGCGTAAATATACCAGAAAAAATGAAAGAGAAGGTCGCTCAACATTTTAAAAATTAATACATCAGTGTCTAGACTATTAAGTAAAATATACACTTCCATCCATTAGCGCTTACTTTCCAGAAAGTAGGCATGATAAATCATTCCTGAAGGGTTGAAATCAGAATATTACAGCTACTTTGCGTAAGGGAAAAGAAGAAAAAATAGTACAAACGTCAGAAGAATTTAAAACTACCCCCATATTATTTTCAATCTATTAATAAATCGTTCAAAGGAGAAATCAATTTTCATTTAACTCTCGTTTCCCGCAATTGATGCAGATAAATTTGATCGTGTATAAAAATTCGCAGTAATGAGTTAAAGATTTTTTTATATTGTATTTAATTTATAGAAATGTCTGGGTATAGTTAAAAATTCATTCTTGCATTATATGCAAACAATCTCGTTTTAATGGACGAATGGTGTTTAAAATTTAACAATTTTAATAAACATCTTCAAACACCTCGAAAAGTTGAAATTTAATATCAGAAGTGTTATCCAAATATCTCCACAGTTAATTTCTCGAATTCATTGAAAAAAGAAGACAATGGCCCTGCAAAAACAGGAAACGTTTTGGGAAAGCTAATTGCCTGTTACAACATTCCAGCAAGTGGCCATTAGCGAATGCGATTCGCATCCCAGCTAATTTCTGGCCGGCGAAAATTTAGGGAACCGATGGTCAGACTGGCCAGAGGGATGATTAAGGGGGAGTTCGCAACAACTGTAGGGTGTGCAATGCATCATACGACGACCGGAATGCGTTTTGTACCCTCGCGCCACTGTCGCCTACGTCGCCATTACAAGAGTTTTCGCGTAGCAGCCCCCCTCCCCCGAAAGTACCGTCTGCACTTCGTTACAAAATTGTTTCGCCATTGTCCACAAAACGTTCCCCGGGAATTTACGGCCTGACCATTCGAATTGCTAAATGGCCCGCCATCGATCATTACCTCGAAAATTCCTCCCTTTCCCTTTCACACTTTCCGTTTCTGTTCCCGTAATTTCGTTTACGAGGCGTTTCGAGCAATCTTCGCTAAACTGTGTCGATTTGCCCAGAAAACGGAAGCAACGAAATTCCTTGTAACGAATTACACAATAATAGAGCTGGTTCGAATGTTTTCTAGCTTTTTTCCGAGGAAGAGAAACGTCATTTTTCGTTCGATTCGATCCGAAAGCATCTCTTTGGATTTAAATAGACTTTTGTTACAAAATAACTGTAGCGTAAAGGGGTTAAGCAATATCTTTATGTAAAATAGAAAATGTTAATAAATAGACGTTTAAAAAATAATATATAACATTTTTAAATTCTTCTTTTTACTGTTTCAAATTACACATTATTGTCAGAAATATGTAAAAGCTGATACCAAAATATTATCAACAACTCCAGAAGAAGGTATTCCGTTCCATCTCGGAAAATTCGCAAGGCTCCCAATAAATCATTCGCAATCCCAGTTTCGAAATGATAAGGATTCTGCAGTACGGAACGTGCCAAGTAGGAGCACTCGAAAGAAGTGCAGAGAAATCAGCCTCTCGGCCGATTAATTTCAGAAGTCTCGTAGAAGAGCGTTGCTCTAAGCCCGTCGAGAACGTTGCGCGGCGCGCCGTCGAGGATGCGGTAGGAATAAAACTCGCCGGCTAAACACGTTCCCTAATATTCCCCGTCGTTGGCTGGCGTCTCCAGAGTGTCTTGTCCTCGGAATTTCTTTCGCGAGTCTCGCCTCGCCGGGGCGGCGAACGTGTCGCGAATTAAAACACGTTTCATTAATCCCGAGAGCGTCGGGTGTTCGCTGTTCGGTGTTCCTTTAGGCGGTTCCGGCGTTTATGCGTTCCCAGAGCGTGAATATTAAATTGTTTACGCAACGGTCTGGTCTCGCGGATCGGTCTCGTCGTCGCTATATTTTGCCTGGCGTTTTTTCTCTCTCTCTCTCTCTCTCTCTCTCAATTTTTTTTGTTCGCCTACCACCTACATCGGGGGGCGAAACGAGAGCGGAATAGGTCGATCGATGGGGGATGATTCTGTGCAACGAGGGGTGCAGAATTTTCATGCCCGAACGAGCGGAGCCCCCCTCGGTGTTCGTAGACGAGACACACGGGGTTGTCGCCCCCGTCCCGCCCTCGCGCTCCCCTCAAACCACCACCGTGTAGCTTACGTGTAGCCCGACAGATAAGGCTAAAGAGGATGTCGACGCGGTACGAACCGGAGGCCGACCTAGTCGAAGTCCCTGGACACTGATGTCCCTTGTTCTTCAGCCTCTTGAAACTTCTCTTGAAATTTTCCACAAATAGAGCCACAACCCGTGTTGTACAGGTCCTTATTAGTACGTACTGACGCGTGTCAGAGAGTCCAGGTCCAGTACCTTGTTCGAAATATCTTACAATACGCTGCAAAGTTTTACCATGACCTCCATGTCCTCTATGTACAATGTACAATATCAAAGTCTATGGGTCTGATCCTTAGAGTGTCCACCTCAGAATGATAATGCACAGAATGTTTGATAAATTCAGTGTTGAGTACAACGTCTTAGTCTAAATTTCTGAAGGTGTCCACCTTATAATGTCTAGTACCAACAAGTCTTGCAACTCTAATCCCTAGTAGCAGTTATGGTTGGTATTTTGTTGGGCTTTGGTTGCAATATTGGTTGGCCAGCCATCAGAGAGTTCAGGTCCAGTACCGTGTTCGAAATGTCTTACAACATGTGGCACAGACTTACCATGTCCTCAGTGTCCTCTATGTACAATGTACAATATCAAACTCTATGGGTCTGATGCCTTAGGGTGTCCATCTCAGAATGATAATACACAGAATGTCTGATAAGTCCAGTGTTCAGTGCAACGTCTTAGTCTAAATTTCTGAAGGTGTCCACCTTATAATGTCTAGTCTAGTACCAACAAGTCTTGGAAGTCTAAAGCCTAGTAGCAGTCATAGCCAACCATCAGAGAATCCAGGTCCAGTACCTTGTTCGAAATGTCTTACAATACGCGACAAAGTCTTACCATGTCCTCAGTGTCCTCTATGTACAATGTACAATATTGAACTCTATTGGTCTGATGCCATAGAGTGTCCACCTTAGAATGATAATGTACAGAATATCCGATTAGTCCAGTGTTCGGTATAACGTCTTAGTGTAAATTTCTGAAGGTGTCCACCTTATAATGTGTAGTCTAGTACCAACAAGTCTTGGATGTCTAAAGCCTAGTAGCAGTTATAGCCAACCATCAGAGAATCCAGGTCCAGTACCTTGTTCGAAATGTCTTACAACATGTGGGACAGTCTTACCATGTCCTCAGTGTCCTCTATGTACAATGTACAATATCAAACTCTATGGGTCTGATGCCGTAGGGTGTCCATCTCAGAATGATAATACACAGAATGTCTGATAAGTCCAGTGTTCAGTGCAACGTCTTAGTCTAAATTTTTGAAGGTGTCCACCTTATAATGTCTAGTCTAGTACCAACAAGTCTTGCAAGTCTAAACCCTAGTAACAGTTATGGTTGGTATTTTGTTGGGCCTTGTCGCAAGAGAGGATAAAGGCACCCTGAGTGCCAGGCCCGTTAGGCTTAGATCGGAGGACCTAAGTGTCCTCGAGCGCCTGGCAATCGTCTTTGGAAGCGGACGTGCAAGCCAAAGGTTCTCTGGGTATGAACGAATCATTTACATCAAATCATCATCGAATTTGGAGCCTGGCACCTTGGTAAGATCAGGTCTGAGATCGGAAAACGTTCGTTCTCCCCGATTAACGTAGATCGCTGGATCCTTCGAGCCGCTTCCTTATTTTCCAACCGTCTAGCGCCTGTTCCCACGCCTTCGTGACTCGAACGCCCCGGGCTGTCTTTATTAGACGGATCTTCGTGTATTTTCCCGTCATAAACGTTGAGAGCACGAAGACCGAGATTGCTCGGAGATAATTGGGGCCACGTAGGTACACTAACGCTCAGAAATATTTGAACACTCGCGGTTTGCTGAGTGGAAGATGGGAATGGGATCTCCTCGAGTGCACCAATTAGTCATTGGGGAGGTATCCTTGCGATTCTGTAAATATTTGAACGGGCAATAATGAAATGCGCCGATTTTTCGCTCTGGATCGGCTGTTTCGACTGGTCCCCTCGATTTTCAGGTCGACCCTTAACAACAGTCAAAATCAGGGGCTCTAGAATTTTTAATTTACGATTATTGAGATGAGAAATTTTTAATTTAAACACGTTTCACTTTTTTATACATTCCAGTGCTCCATAAATTTAATGATGACCATCGAGGGTCAGTTTTTCGTATGGAACGGTAGCTAAGATAATAAATCTTGAATAATGAAGTGATGTAGCGCTAGTGAATAATTTCTTTTTAAATATTCCCAATAAAAAAATAACTTTCGTGGTCTCCTTTTTTACAAATACCCAAAAACTGAGGGATGCAGGCTCATCTCTTAAGTCACGGCCATTAATTTCGTCGCTCTGCTTAGCTGGGAGATTTTAATCTATTAATACACCGACATATCCACTGGCAATCCAGTCGAAGTTACAACACCGTCGTTAACTAATGACTACTGACAAAATGGATACGAGAATAGGGGTTGCTTAAATTTAGCTGTAACTCACCCTGGGGGGAGATATTATACCCCGGAGGGTTTAAGATCTTCGTAAATAAACGTCACGTCTATATTACGAAGGGTAAACGTAACCCTGGAATGTTTCCAGTTTCAAATAAAAGCGTCCCATCAAAATTGAAGAATTTTCTCCCGGCTCGCGCAGATCGCATGACCGAAACCCGCCCCTCAGCAAAATTACGAGTAACAAGATCTCTCCTTTTTAATAACGACCTGCTTTTAACATGTTTTATACCGTTTACGAGCTTCTCGCGCTGCGAACTTAATGAAATTCTTGACCGCGGAAAAGTGAATACAGTTCCGTTTTAAACGGTACATTAAATCATTTCAAGAATTTTAAAAAGTTTTTCTCTGGAAAATGTTTAAACCTTCAGTACACACGTACAGTTTATTAACTTAAATTTCAAACAATCGGGAATGAAATATTACGTGCCGCTTTGTTTGTTTGTTTGTCATCCGACCATGTGTCATCGTATAATCCTTTTGTAAACTGGATACACAATTTCTCGAGCAAACAATCCGGCTTTACGTTCTTTAAAATCGTCGACATTCCGATTACGCTGAATTTTTAATTGAAATTGGACATTCCCGAATTTTCAGAATGTTCACTGTTGCTAATCGTTTATTTTCTCAAATGATATTTCCGGACCTGACCTTTCACAATTAGATCTACTTCGCTGTCAATAATATTCTGTATATAAACGAAAATTCGGACGGTCGAACAGAATTTTGTAACCCATATCCGTCCGTCGTGTCAATCCAGTAGCTTCCCCGAAATAAGTTACCCTGTTCTGTCGTTTGTAGGTAAATTTACCCGAAACTTCGTGACTTCCATTTTCTAAATGCGAATCACATAACCGAAATGCCTGACATTTCGACAAAAGTCATCGAAAATGAAATGAGGGGAAGATGAGGGTTAAAAGCGAAAGTCAACCACTTACCTCAGTCCCCAGACAAAGCTAAATAAATTCCGAAACGTAGATCGGTCTAAACGCTTATGGCAGGGTGTCCGATATCATAAAATATTTGAAACTCCGAGGGTTGGACTTCGAATGTCCCGAATTACGAAAACTGTAGAGGGAGGGCTGAGGGTCGAAATAGTAGAGAATCTCCGCATCCGGCCAGATTTTCTGAGAACAACCCCAGAGCGACATAGATAGCGGATGAAAATATCCGAATGGCTTGGCGGAGGCATCCCTTTCTCCCTCGTTCATCCCTTTAACTCGGTGGTCGCTCTCCAGAGCATTCCTTGATGCTTCGGAACGTAGCAGCATCAGCAGTGGCGTAGGGTTGAGGGGATGCATGTGGATGGAAGGGATGGCTCGGTGGCCAGCGCGAGGGGATTTCTACCCCCGAAGCGCACTCCCTATTATCATATGTCGACGATATCATCAGCATCCGATAGGTTAGGCACACCGGCAAGTGCAACCTGACATTTTAATACCCTCGGACGGCAGCTAGGGGATTCGAGCGCCCCTGCTGCAGGCCGTTCTCCGTGGAATCCCACCCCCGACGACCTGGATTTTTCATCGTCGTTGTCCCTCGTGATTAAAAGCGTCACCAACCCTCTCCCCCTCTCTCTCTCTCTCTCTGTGCGCGCGTAGGTGGTGTGCACCGGTGTCGAGGCTACACCAACCGTGTACAGCTCTTCCATTAACTTCGATTCTCATCGAAGCGAGCATCAAACGAAGTGCTCGAGCCGATGAAGCGGCGCGATTCGATAAAGCGGGAATTCTTATGGCGGTGTTCTTCTTGCCGGCCCTTTTTTACCCCCCACGCACCCTTTCGCCTCACCTCGGCCTGATTTCTTCGGTGTTCGCCTGCCCTCGTTCGGTGGCCACTGGATCGCCCGATAGAGATTTATAGGGGTACCGGTCGTTTCATTATCCCTTTAGGATTTGCTCTTCTTCGGAAACTCGGTGGTAACGAAGACAGTGATTCTATCCGAATAATGGAGGCGAACGTAAACGGCTTCTAAAGAGGTCTGATCTCGTATCAATAATTGAACATCCACTCGCAACTAATTTACTATGATATTTAAATTTTGTTTCTCCGTTAAAGAATCGCATGGTATTTATTTACAGGGTCTCTCCGTTTCTGATGACCTCTAAAGAGGTTGTTATTAGCAAAAATAGGTGACATATTATTCGACAGCATCTTTCAGACAGGATCTTTAAAATTTTCTACCCGAATTGCAACAAACTGGAGTGAAATAGAAATTTATTTTCTTTCTTAATATTTTTAATATGTTGAAGACAATATAACTGTATCTTGCAGTTGTGTCTTGCAACAAACTGTAGTGAAATAGAAATTTATTTTCTTTCTTAATATTTTTAATAGATTGAAAACAACATAACTGTATCTTGCAGTTGTGTCTTGCAACGAACTGGAGTGAAATAGAAATTTATTTTCTTTGAAAACAATACAACTGTATCTTTAAATAATTCTAATATTTCTACTGTTTCATATTACACCAACACATTTTTTTCGTAAATGCATCAAATCCGCTGTTTACTTATTATCATAGGATTTTCCATGCAACCACGTTTGACGAACGAATAAGGGATGTTTTTGCTACACTCTGGATAAAAATAATTTTCAAATACGTTTCAAATAACATTATTTTGCACCCTTTTGCCTCACCCCAGCCAAAATTTCTTGGTTACTCGCCTAGCCCCGTTCGGTGGTCGTTGGATCCCGATAGAGATTTATAAGGGTACGTTTCATTATCTTTTTAGAATCTGGGCTTGCGGGAGGCTTTGCTCCCTTTTTTTGCTCTTAGAAAACTCGATGGTAACGAGAGGAATTTTTTAGCAGAGGATTTAGGGGCTGCTAGTGGAGCACAGGTGCTCCCGATTTTATTCGAATAACGAACGCGAACGTAAATGGTATCCGAGGGGCTCTGGTTTGAAAAATCAACTGTTTGAATAATTAAGGTGGATCTTGTGGAACATGGTGGAAATTAGGTGATTATACAGAATTTTCTCGTAGAAAATCGTACAAGCAATTCTCCTCCCTCTTTCGTTCTTTAACCTCGATATTTTTTAATCGTTTGAATGTTTTCAAGACAAAGGTGTCAAATAGAAAAATATTTTGCGTTTAGACACATGTATGCGAAATATACGCGAAGTATGATACGCGAAATTGTAAGAGACCAGTGTAAGATGGCTATTGTTACTCGATTTGTTATGAAATTGTGCATAGTTCAAAGTTCAAACATCCGAATCTCGTTGACACCAGGCGACTGCGCGAAAGCGTTTGTTGCATTCAAGCCAATAGCGTGTAAAGGTAGATACAATGTGTCTACCTTAGGCCGCAAAAAACCTCGATTTCGGAGTTTTTCTCACATGAAGATTTATTAGCGAGCACGGAAAAACCGAAAGGTAAATCCGGGGCCGCCAGGCTACAATGGGTCGCGAGGTTCGGAAAACGAGAAAAAGTGTGCTTGTAAATTTAATAGAAATTAACCATCTAGCGAAAGTCATTACGCATGTTGGTAACATGCAAGGACGAGCTCAGGAATTTATATACCTGGGACGGCGGTTAAAGTAAATAAACACTGAGCAATTGCTCTAGCCATTTTTTCCACGAATCTCAGGTAGATGATAAGAGTAGGAGAACTGTATAAATGGCGGCGAAGCGAATATTTCAGGATCTTTTTCCCACTCGACATAATAAGGTACTTTACGAATAAACGAACTGTTTTGACGGGTGAAAATAAAGTTTGTGTCTACAACAATCTCATTAAACTGAAACTAACACACTGATGATGTCCTTAAATCTTTTTAACCTCTTAACTGCGGAATTTAATCTAAAAAATCCCCCACAGAGTGCGGAATTAAAATCAACCAATGACGAGTATACACGTCGAACGCAGGGCAATGTGTCCTATTATGAATTTTACGAAAAACGAGGAAGGATTACATTTTTATTTGATAAAAAATTAACAATTCATTCTTCAAAAGATTATTGTTATTGCACCGCAATAGAGATTTTGATTGACGTGTATACACGTCGAACGCAGTTAACTGGTTAATATGACCACTGCTTTAAATTGTGCGCAGCCATTTTTATCGTAAATGCATAAAGTCCGCAGTCTAAATAACGTTTAGAAAATAAAGTTTAACAGTTCGAACGTTTCGTTTTCGAGAAACATTTCCCGCCAGGGAGAAGCGTTTGTCTATCCGAAAATGAAACGCGTCGGCGAGTCCCGGCGTCTTTCGTACGATCCTCGAACCCGGAAGCGATAAAACACGGTATGGTAGTAAAATATGAGTGCGCAGACTGTGTTTAATGTACACTCGGAACGAGGTGCGACGTCGATTCCGCCGATGCTCGTGCGCCGATTGCGCTCGATATTCCGAAAGAACTGGAGAGGCCATGTGGTCCGGGATGTGTCAATATTTCATGGATGGCGTTCTTTGATCGTTCGAACGTTGCCCGTGGTTTCCTCCTCCCTTATCTGCGATGACACAGTTCGCTTTTTTGAAAAGAACGAACGTATATAGATCGGACTCTCTGCCGTCCAAACTTTCCTAGGCACAGAGAGTTTCCGTAACAGTAATCTTTCTATGATAAAACTCGATCAGGAAAATTCAACCGACTTTCGTTCCTCTTTTCATCTGCTCGACGATCCAATTACTCGCAAGAAATTGTACGAAGTTAATGCTGGATACTACTCTCGAGATATAGAAAGAGGCGACCATTTCGTTATCTGAAACGAGGTCTCCGGTACAATTCAATCAATCTGTTTCTTCGAGATTGTCGAAGAATACATGTCGTTCTGATCGAAATCAAAATATTTAGGGCGACGAATATTTTATTATTAGACAGCGGATTTTATGGATTTATTACAAAAATGAGTAGGTGTTATTTAAAACAGTGAAAACATTAGAAGAATTTAATAATACTGTTTTGCTATTCTTAACCTATTAAATATATTAAAAATGAAAATAAAGTTTCATTTCAATCCATTTTGTTGCAATTCAGGCAGAAAGTTATTTTTTTAGCTTGTTGGCCTCGTGGAGGGGATATTCGTTTTTCGTAGATCAACGCGTGGAACGCGTGTATTTTATCTGTTCCGCTTTCAATTGACGTTTTTCTTTCTTTTTGACAGCCGCAGCAACGACAGCGATCGTGAACGCGGGTAAATATATGAATATTGGGATTCTAATAACGCCGGTCCATGTTTGAAAGCTGATAGCCGGTCGATAAAGCGCAAATACACTTAAATAAGCTTCCTTGGCGTTCTCGCGTTTCTGCCCATCCCTCGACGATCCTTTTCACCCCTTGTATTTACCGTCAGCGAAGGATGCCACTGCCAGCACTCAATCTTACTCGTCTCTGTTCTTCGAGTATCGCTCAGCTTCGTGTGAACGTATTCCAAGCTTACGATTAAATATTCTCCGCCGTGTAACGTGGTAAATCAGCTTAACGCGTGAAAGCGGTAAACGGAGCTCGCGGCAGAAATGAGCATTAGGCGCCTTTGTGCAACTAATGTAAGTATAAACTAGGAGTGTGTTAATTACAGGCCCCGCGATAATTAAAAGCTGCTACAGTATGGAGATTCGTCGTTAATTACAATATTACCGAGAAGAACTTGCCGGAGTATATCATACGCGTCTTGAGAGACAGGAAGTTGTACGTGAAAGTTAAAAGTTTTCATGTACAGCTTTTGTTATAAAAATTTTAACAGTTTCATTCGATCATATTTTAGCAAGAAGAATTACAAATTGCAGCCAAGAAATATTTTACTGTAGATTGTAGCTTAATTTGATTATTTTATGTTTGGCAGGTTGGCAGTTGAAAACGCTGCTAATGCTGAATATTAATTTATAAGTTCCAATACTGTGAATAATATCTCGTTACAGGACGGAACATCGAAAAGCACATATTCGAATATTCAGCTCTAGCTCCTTGAAATGCGCATTTTACGCGATGCTGATCACCGTCCAGCATCAAAGCCGTGGAAATCCAATCCTTTCGATTATCCAATTCATTTCCATCGCGAATAAAATATTCAACGGCGAGAACTTAAAGTGACTAACGAGAAACGAGCGGAAAAGTAACATAAATGGAACGTCCAATATTTACTTTCGGAATAGGAAAACTAAAATATTTGCATAAAATAGTTAACGACGGGAATTGAATTTTAAATCTTTCGGAATAGGAAAACTAAAATATTTGCATGAAACAGTTAACGACGGAAATTGAGTTTTAAATCTATCGCGAAAAGAGACTCGGCAGTTAATAATTGTAACGAATCGAAGACAATGCAACACAGTGTTTTCACATTTTTTAAATGTCTGAAAAATAATTGTCGACATCGTGCAGGGTGAGTTTAAAAATCGCGCGGAAATGAAGTTTGAAAGTCGCTATCCGTCTGCCGGTTATTATTTCACGCGGCCATCTGCACATAAACGGATAATATTTTTTTTCTGTTTGCCCGTCACGCATCGGTACGCGATTTTTATTGATCGATTCGTAAAACCGCCACCGCTTTGACCGACGCGACGCCGTAAAATCGTATTGAGGGACGGCGAAAAATGGAATACGGATGCCATTTTCTCGACGTTGAATGAGTGGAAAAAAAAATTCCATCCCGTGCCAATTGTTTTCCATACAGTCTACCTAGGAGAACTGGTCATTTTAGAAAATGGTTTTCGATGGCCGTTAGGAATTTTGCAAAATGGCCGGGAAAAAGTCTGCCGTATCTATCTTCCGGCTGAGTAATTGCAGCAACAGTCACGTTTTTCAATAATACTCGTAAATACAATTGCGCCCATAATTACGAAAGTGGTCTAAGCCATATATTTCTTGTTTCGAGATATTTAAAGGGGGGTAATCTCGTTTCTAGGATCGCAAGGATTGCGAGGATTGCTATCATTTCTCGATAATGCAAAGATGAGGTTTTTCAGCAGTCAAAAATCTAGACTGCAGTCGTCCTAAAAAATCCTACTTTTACGTTTACGAAGCGTAATTTGCATTATTCGGAAGCGTAAAACTGCACATGTAGCCATTTTTATAAAGCTGCGACAGCTACATATACTGCCGAATTTTGTAAATAATTGCTTCCGTTTTAGCACCTACTCATTTATCACAAATACATCAAATACACAGTCTAGTAGTTGTATAATTTATAAGAGCTGCATAAAGTGAGAGTTGGTATAAACGTTTACAATCCAACGATAGCAATTGATTTAAGAGATAATTCCGAGAGAAGTTTCACTTGCGAATGATTGCCACCATTCATGTTGAAATATCCTCCTTCTTACTTCCTGCAGACGTTGAGATAGCTAATCATTTAATTTTCACTTCATGTTACGAAGGGGATGTTCGTTACAGTGTATCATTATATAAACTGTATCGATACTAATTTCTTATCGGAGCTAATAATATGAAAATTATTGTTAGTACCGCAAAATTTCATTTTCTCGATTTATTTCAGACAGAGCAGATAATTGCTGGAAAACGAAGCTTTTCTTGTTGGAAAATATGTATTGAACAATACGTTATTACCTGTTTCTAATATTTCAAAGAATTTTAGGTTTTGTAACAATTCAAACAAATACAAGAAACGCAGTCAACAGTGCGAATTGCAATTGCTACATTTTCTGAAAATATTTTAAATAACTATACACAATAAATTGAGGATAATTTCAACTTATCGATTAAGATTGAAGAAAAAGATTAAGGAGATCCTTTCATCCCTTACACTAAATTATTCATGGCAAATCAGGAGATAAGAAGAAAAACCTCCACCGAATACGAAGACTCGGAGAGAACTGAGAGTTTTCTTTCGTGCCTCCTCGCTACGAGTATCCCCACTACTCTGCTGCGCAGAAAATTGCGCCATCTACAATGATCGATAGATCCAGCGTACCGAAAATCGTCTTCATCAATAATGTGATTATATTTATTTACTTCAGACAATTTTGTTGAACAGATTTTCGTATGTTCCTGAAATTTAAAATATAAAAATGTAGTTTTAGAAGCTTGTCTATTTAGATCGAATAAATTTTCAAGCAATTATAATTGTCTCAAAAATTAATATTATTTAGTAAACTAGTTCTATTAGTCTGACAAAAAAGCTGAAATCTTTTAGCCTAATTTTAAAAAAGCTCTTTTAAAGTCTGCATAAAGAATCTCTTGATCGACTGCGTGTCTGAATTTTTCGGTTTGAAAAATCGATATCCGGTGCTTTTTATTTTTGCCTGTATCAATGCATCTCTGTGCACCGCGCTATAAGAAATTGCAGGCTTTGTTATATGCAAATCCCCTTATCCGAGGGCTTCCAGTATTACATTGATGGCTTACGACACCTGGTGACAAGACGGCAGACGTTTTCCCGGAATTTATGGCCGATAATACAGAAGCATTTCTTATCGACGATTAGCGCACACCGTCGATAAAAAGGCGTGGGAATTATTAATGAATGAACCGCGCGCTAGATTACGCAATCTCGTTTCAGAGAAATTAATGCGAGCGCACAATAGTTCGGGCGAGAAAGCTGGTTGGAAAAAGCTGACGGTTAAGCTGTTCCACCATGGAAATTAATATAAAAGGCGCACGGTCAACCAGCACGAAATTAAAACTCATCTCGGAGACGAGTGCGACGCTTTTGTAAAATAATTTCCGAGCCCTTTGTTCCCGCCACTCTTTTTGTTCAATTAACGACTCGTTATGGGGGAAATGCCCGCGAATATTGTTATTTTGAGATAGAAATTTCCTCGAAATTATTTTTCATTTATATTACGTACGCAACGTTTCTATTCGCCGGTGAAATGTGGGCGAAAACGTTTACGAGAAAATGAAAAGAAATTACGTCGCTTTGATAGAATTTTACACTGAAAAATTAATAGTACTGGACAATGTGGATTTTCGATTTAACAAATTACCGGCTGACGTTGAATTTAACGCATTTACAGCGGGAAACAATTATTATATGCACATTGCGTGAAACTGTTTGTGCGACTTTTTTTTAATATAAATGTTTCAAAATAGAATAACTTAAAATAAAAATTGTCTGTATCAATTACAATCCACAAAAGTGTATGTACGAATTCTTAGAATGTTTTTACTCTTCTGCATTTTTGACACAGAAATTTTTGTCGCAATAATATTTAACACTAAATCTACCGAGCCTTAAAAGTAACTGGTACATGTTCGCTTATAAAAATGACAAGATTGATTTTATTTCGACTTTGTGCGGCTCCTATTTATTTTGACCGGTGGTGGTAGGTCTAGCGTTTAGAGCCAATACAGCGATTAATAAAACAAGCAAAATCGAATGAACGTCTACAATCTAATTATGAAAAATTATTCAAACAACGTTGCCGATCGGCAATCGTCGTTAGCCGTGTGTGTAGAAGGTATTAGCGTATTAAGTATGCGCGACGCATACTTTAAATATTATGTAAATGTGTTACCGCTGGTATCGGTCCATAATCCGAAACGTTCGTTGCAACGTAATATCGATTGCAGTCGCCGTGCGCTGCAAGTGCATGCACATAATACCCTGATGGAAGGTAGCAATCGACAGGTCGAATTCGATATCCAAGGCCGACCGGTAGGATTCAGTTTTAAGCTGTTTTTTTTACCCCCCTCCCACAACACTGGTTCTTTTTTAACATCATTCTTTGCGCCGCGGTGTCACATGTCGCAGGGTTTTGTAAATCTCCCGGGGCCCCCCTGTACGCCCCTGTGCCCTTCGCGAGTCTGCAGGGACAACAAGAAACACGCACGGACACACGCGCGTTTTTCTTACCACCCACATTAAGTCCGTGTACCGCCGATTAAATCGGTCGGCGAAAGCCGCTTACGCATGCCACGCCGACTCAACTTGATCTACGACGACCGGTGTCACTCGGCCTCTCTTTTTATTATACTCTTTCGTCTTTTTCTTCGCCGCACAGACCCCCTTTCGGTTGCGTTACGCGCATCATCGATGACCACCGCAGCCACGATATCATACGGCAATCATTTTCATAAATCAAAAAGTAATACAACTACGATTCTTCTAATGCTTTTATAATGTTATACTAGACTTGCTCGCTGTCGTCATAAATTCATCAAATCCGTAGTTTACTAATTACTAGACTACGCATCTTTATGGAAAATACATATATTTTACAACGATTTTGGGCAGCAGGAATTAAATAAAAATTCACTTCATCCCTTAACAGATTTTTTACATTGAAAACGTCATGACAATTATATTTCATCCAGCCAATTTCGACATGAATGCATAAAAATCCACAGTCTACTCATAATATCCAATTTTATACTCGACCTACTCTCTGTCGTTATAAATTCATGAAATCCGAAGTTTACTAATTACTAGACTACGCATCTTTATGCAAAATACATATATTTTGCAACGATTTTGGGCAGCAGGAATTAAATAAAAATTCACTTCATCCGTTAACAGATTTTTTTTACATTGAAAACATCATAACAATTATATTTCATCCAGCCAATTTCGACATAAATGCATAAAAATCCACAGTCTACTCATAATTTCTAATTTTATACTCGACCTACTCACTCTCATGATAAATTCATCAAATCCATAATTTACTACTAAAAATCATCGTCTGAGCAAATTCATCTTACAATTTTCATATTGGACACCACCTACTGACCTCTACTGTGCAACACATCCAGCATTAAACCATCGAATCGACGGTACCCCAATCGCCTCTATCATTTTCGCAGCAATCAGCCGGCACATTAATACTGTTACCACCGACAACGTGTCGCATCGAGCTACGGGTCGAATTGCGATCGCAATCGAGAGGTATCTCTGTCCCAGCTCTGTCCTTTGTTCTCGGCGAAACACTTTGCTCCGGTCGGAAGTTTCCGACGTCTGGAAGAGGGAGAAAAAAGGACAGAGAGAGAGAGAGAGAGAGAGAGCCAGGCCACCCTCGTTTTTATTTTCTTCTAGCTTGTTTCCACATTTCTACCCCTCAGTCGGGACGGTGCGGCAGCCTGTTCGAGAAAGAAAGGAATTATTGAATGCCGCGGGTGCGACGTCGCATAAAGAAGTTCGAAAGAGCCGCGGGTCCTTAGCCAGGAATCATTTAAGGATAGAAGGAAATGCATCCGCGAGTACCAACTTCTCCCCTTCGCCGGGGGTTGAAGAAACTCGCGTTGACACTGTCGGTCGCGCGACAGGGTCGATAAAGCTCCTGCTCTCCGCCCTCTTGGTGAGATCGACGCGCCTGTCGTGTTGCCATCATGGTTTCGGCGACGGCTGGGGGCGGGAGAGGGGGCAGGGAATCAAAAATGTCCTAGGTCAACGTTGAAATGTCAACGAACCTGATTTATTAACACTAAACCCACCACCGCCGGTCGAATGACCGGTTTTAGATTTTTAATCTGAACTGATCGAACACACTTTTTTTATTCCATATATATATAAATCAATTTAATCTCGTTACTTTTATAATACGAAAAGTATGAAAATTAAACTTCTTTTAAACACGAAACTTTTTACTATTAATATTGCCCTTTATATTTAAGTATAATATAATAATTTTTCGTTCTCCAGAAAAGAAGGAGACGCATCGATCGACGTGGCAGTTTGATTGCAGGCCCGGCATTGTTTGTCCATTAAATATTCATAGTTGTAAATTCGACAGATTCGATTTGTCCGGTCGCGTCCGTATGAATATTCAACGGGGACGAGAAGGATCGGCAAGATATACTTGGCCGATTTAAAAATTGAGGCGTACGCGTCGATAGCCGTGCGTCGATGCACCGACGTGTTCATTAACAACATAGGTATGCTAATTCCCCGTTACGGAAAGGGTAAGTGGTTTTTATGAGCAGAAATGAATGGTTCAGACATTGCATCGGCGTTCGATCGCATTCTTTTTACAACTCATTTCCCTGCAACATTGAATATCCGGACGATCCGCGATGATGGTTAGTTGTTTAACATGCGCGTCGCGTTTTTCACGGGCGCGGGATGAAGAGAATTAATAGAACACCCGGGAACGCGGGGAATTTTAATTTGATTGCAAAAACTCGGTTTCGCCAATTTCCGTCGTACACCGGCGAGCCGGGCTTGTCAATAATTTGCAGCGCTCGTTGTCGAGGATAAGTGACGATTTTTAATTTACAAATTTGTGAGCGTGTGCAGTCGTCTGAAATCACCATTCGCGCACGCGCGTGGTTTTTAATCGTCCACAGTCTCCTTTGACATTCGGTTGTCTAGTGGAGTTGATAGTGCACCGCGTGGAAATTCAATTTTTGTGATTGCTTTAGGAATACTTTGGTGGCTGAAAATTTTGCATTCGAAGCCCGTCAAACGGTTTTTCAAAGTTTATTCAAATGTACCAAATCTACAGTGGGGAAGGATTTGCCTAAATTCAACAATTAAATTTTGCAGCTTTAAACAAAAAGCAAAATTTTGCCTCGATAACGAGTGTATTCGTCACTTATTAAAAAATTCATTTATTCGACATAAATGTGAAGAGAGTTCATTTGAACGACGTGAGCTCTCTGAGAAGCAATAGTCCCCAGAAAAATTCGCAAAAGATTTTTCAAAATCTACCCTTTTCTTGAAATGTTACGAAATCTACAGCGCGGAAGGATTTGTCTAAATTCTACATATATCAAAATCTATAGATATTCTACTGTTAAGAAATGCAAAAATTGATGTATTCGGCATAAATATGAAAAGGGGATTCGCTTCGACTTCAACGACTCTCCGAGAAGCAAGTCTCCAGAATAATTCGCAAGATTTTTCAAAATCTACCCTTCTCTTGAAATGTTACGAAATCTACAGCGGGGAAGGATTTGTCTAAATTCTACATATATCAAAATCTATAGATATTCTACTGTTAAGAAATGAAAAAATTGATGTAGTCGGTATAAATATGAAAAGGGGATTCCCTTCAACTTCAACGACTCTCCGAGAAGCAAGTCTCCAGAAAAATTCGCAAAAGATTTTTCAAAATCTACCCTTCTCTTGAAATGTTACGAAATCTACAGCGGGGAAGGATTTGTCTAAATTCTACATATATCAAAGTCTTCAGATATCCTACCGATAAGAAATGAAAAAATTGATGTGTTCGGCATAAGTATGACAAAGGATTCGCTTCAACCTCAACGACTCTCTGAGAAGCAATAGTCTTCAGAAAAATTCGCAAACGTCATTCAATCACACATTTCCTACGGGCAGTAAAATTCACTGTTAATGCAGACACAATAAATTCCAACTCGCAAATCACCATAACAGTTCCCTTGTTTCCCGAAGCTGCAACAGCATTCGCCATACCGTTACATTCCACACACAACCGTCATCTCGAGGACTAAGCGCGTCGCGAATAGGTTCGACGTTCGTCTCTTATTTTAATTAATTCGGGCTCGTGGAACCGGCGTCAGCTGACAGGTTGAATCTGAAAGATTAAATGCATTTTTCGTGTTGTCGACGAGCGTGGCTAACGGCAAGAGAGAAGAAAAAGAGAGCGTTGACTCTCTTTCTCTCTTTCTCTCTTTTTCCGCACATGTGCGAGGCGTAAACCCACTGACTTCGCAGCACGCTTTTCTTTTTATTCCTTTGCGGAGTAACGGGTGACGGGAATAATAACGGCGCACAGAGGTTTTCGAGGCCGGCTGGACTAGAGTCGTATCGACCTTGTCCCCGGTTATGCTCGTCGTGTTTGCCCCCGCCATGCCACTCTTCTTCGAGTCCTTCGCCCGTCCTCTTCAGGACGAACAGGCTCGCACTTGCACATCCGAGATCGCACGGTGCACGAACAAGGCCACGGTTGTGATAGACGTCCGTGCGGATGTAATTGGGCCCTGTCGCCAATTAGAAAGACACGGAGAAAGTTTACGGAACGGTCCACCAGGAATATATTATTACCGTTGATTTAATCCAACCCCGTTCCGGCTTGTTCCTTTTTCAGACGGGCTTATTCGGACCACCGGGGTTCACAGTTCGTCGTTTTAACAGTTCAACAGTTTCACTTGTACAGTAGCGTCCCGGACAACATTATTGGATGTCTTGCTGGTAACGTCGAAAGTAAAGAATTTTTATTTCTAATTAGTATTCGATGGAACTTTTATCAACATATTCCTGACATTCTTCTGTTAAATTGATACCAAACACGACACAATTCGAATCACGCTCGCCTGTTTAATTCACGATGCAGTTTTGCATTGAATCTTCACCGATTTGTGTGTACAATAAATCGTGCTGTATGTAATTTAGATTGAACTTACTTTCGGATAATATATATGGAGACTTCAGGAATCATCTGTTCGTATAACCGAGGTTTCACTGAATCGCGAATTAAACAAGCACACACGATCCACATGGTATCGCGTGTTTGGTGTCAATTTAATCAGGAGTATGTGACAAATATGATAAAAAATCATTAATAGTAAAAATTTCGAAATCCACAGTGTACCGATAAGGATTAAGAGCATGTAACAGATCGATGTTAATTGTGAAGTGTCAGCAAAATGGACACCGAGCATGGAAATCAGAAATAATTTCGTATACAACAATAGCTTTCTAGAGCTTCTCACTTTTTCCATCGCGTCATCTATATTCTTCTATGAAAGAAACATCGTAACAGCACGCGTCGAGGGCGGAAGTGTAATTGAATCGACGCTTGCTCGCTTCGTTGCCCGTGTAAATGTGGTTTAATGATGGAACCGTAACGCGTTGTCAGTCACATCCGCCATTAATGCGGTTTCGTTTGGCATCGTCGACATATATGTATAACACACGCCAGTGAATACCTCTTTCGGTTTGAACACAGCACCGAAGCTACACACGTATCTTTCTCGGCCTATATTGAATTTTCAGATTACTTTGTTTCGTCTCGAGAGTTCATATTGAACGGAAGTTTACGACCCTCTCCGTTCCCATCGAGACTTCTCTTTTCCCGTGTTCTCTCGTCCGGCCCCTACAATATCGAAATACAGTATAGTAGTGCACGCGCGGGCCTTCATGAAACGTCAGAAATATACGCGGCACGACATGACGAATTTAACAAAATTCAGTTTAGAGCAACGAACAATACAAATAAAAATAAAATTTCCAGCTCATCAAACTGCCTACTTAATCCCTTGCCTTGCAATATCGAAGATTCTATGATGTGATGAAGATTCTGAACACAGTCGAATAAATATGTTTGTATTAATCCACTGCGGATTTTATGCATTTATGACAAATATGGGCACGTACAATTTAAAGCAGTGGACATGTAAAAAATATTCAAGTACATCAATGTGTTAGTTTCGGCTTGATAGGATAATTAAAAGATGAGTACGATTTTTATTTGGCTCCTGTCTTCTACGATCAATGCGAACATTTTTTATTTTGCGTAAAGATCCGCGCACACAGTCTAGTTATTAATTTCCTCTAAACCGAAATAAAATTCTTTGGTTTCGTTAATGTACAACTATTGCAGAACATACGGGTATAGAATAGATATAAAGTTTCTCCTGTTTTAGGAAATTACGACCTATACACAAAACAGTTCTTATTACCGACACTGTAAATTAAACCGTACAGCAATCGAAAAAACATTTTTTGCGAAATCGAAAACGCCCAACACGGGAAATGTTGTGGTTCGACGCCTTAATGACAGAATCAAAATCCCAAAAAACGTGCGATGTTGCTTTCAGGTTGCCCGTTGCACCGAAAATTGGAAAATTTAGGGAAAATATCGACATTTTCAAGAATATCAAAATCTAAGGAAAAGTATGATTAAACACGATTAAACGCATATTTTATGGCCAGTTTACGTACGTCCGAGACAACGAGCGCAAACGCTGATAAAAAGTAGAATATCTTGGAGCGCGAGCTGAAGAACATTTCGCTGAAAAAGAGGGCCAGGAAAAATCGATTGGAGCTAGAATGAATCCTCTCCCGCTGGTGTCAGGTACCAGGAACCTGTTGTGCTTTTTTTCGTACAACTAGTGGAACTTGTCACTCTTCAAGGAAGAGAAAGTTCGAATCCCCGAGCAACAGTTCGTAGACAGAGTGAAGTGTTAGCGTGTTTCGAACCGGTAGCGAAGTTGCCGATCCTCCGTTTCTCCATACATCAATCTTGAAGTGGAGTTTAGGCGTCCTTTAAGAGCCGTTTACAAACAGCGTCGCTCGTCATAAATAACCCGCGGTGGGGCGAGGAAGAGAGGGAAGTTTCCGACGAATGTAAAACGGTCGAACGGTTCGTCGTCGCGCACGGTTTCCTACTATCCGTCGTGGTGTGGAAACGGGGATAGTCGCTCGCGGAGGAACTGCGAGCAAGGCCACGATAAATTCGCATTCTCGCTCGCATTCATTCGGGCCCTGAGGATGGTAGACGCTTCGAGAGGAAGAAGCTGGTCGTCTTCTTCCTCCTTTTATCCTTCTCTCGAGTCGGTCGATCGGCTGGTTACAGTTTCCAGCGTCCTAGCACATCGGCTGGCTGGTTGGTCCCCTTTTGCGATCCTCTCCGCGCGGATGTACACCGTTAGATTTATTCAAACGCGCGAATCTCCCGAGTGATTTCGAATGCCAGCCACGCTCTCTCCTCTCTATCTTCGTGATCAACCTCTCCTCTCTTTCCCCATCGAAGAAACTCCTCGCACATTTTCCCGCCTTTCTTCGCCACTCGTCAGCCCGGCTCCTTCTTGCCAGGCCGTGCGAAATGAAATCTTTCGATTTCAACCCTTGACGCACGAAATCAAATACGAGTATCTTAAATGTAATTTCACGCAGGTAACAATGCGCGATGTACAGAAACAATACAGTACAATGTCTTTACGATTGTATCGTGTTCTACTCGTCGGGAGGAACAATCTTCTCGAAGGAACCGTAGATGAATAATGAACCGTTCTCTCGAGAGTTCAAACGCATAAACTTGCTTGATTCAGAATTGATTCTATTATGTTGTAATGAAATTCCTTCATCCGAATCTTCTATCTCTGAATCCTTCGAACACCATTTTTAAAAGTATTCGCGTAGAGAAAAAATATGTTCTCAAAAGAACCGTGGGTAAAAAATGGATCGTTCACTCGAAAATTCACGCGTTAAAGTTCAACCAACACATAAACTTGCTTGATTCAGAATTGGGGTTCGCGATAGATTTATTATAATATGTTGTAATGAAATTTTTTCATCCGAATATTCTATCTCTGAATCCTTCGAACACCATTTTAAAAAGTATTCGCAAAGAGAAAAAAATGTTCTCGAAGGAGCATGGGTAAAAAATGAATCGTTCACTCGAAAATTCACGCGTTAAAGTTCAAACAATACATAAACTTGCTTGATTCAGAATTGGGGTTCGCGATAGATCTATTATAATATGTTGTAATGAAATTTTTTCATCCGAATCTTCTATCTCTGGATCCTTCGAGAACCATTTTGAAAGGTATTCGCATAGAAAAAAAAGAAATGTTTCAGATCGTCCGCACGATTGCGAATAAAGTAGAGTATTTACTATTCGAAATAGCATTTTACCCATCCCAGATCCGCGCGAGATGAAATACGAACGCCGCCGTAAGCGTTGGCGGGGAACCCGGGCGGGCACGCGGACCGAACCATGAATCCAGGAGGATGAATTGTGGGCCCTTGAGGAAATCTACCAGTCTCCTTCTCGTCCCTCTCCTACGAACGGTTCTTCTTCCTTTCCTTTCTCCGTTCGGTGGCCGGATGAAAGGGTAGCGCTCGATATTCCCAGCCTGTCAAAGTTCCCGCATTGTTCTGTCAGCCATCGATATTTTTCGCTCCGCAGTCGCTATACGGCCCGTTGCCGATGCCTCGATATCGCGTGTTGAACCGTTCGGCGCCGACTTCGTGCGCGATACGTGCTTGGAATAATGTGGGTCATTCAATTTTCCGGGAACGAGACCCGTGATTTCTTTAATTTTTCGGAAGAAACCGTTCGCGTGCATTCTCCGGAGAGGCCTTGGTCCTCGCCATCTTCACGGGGAACGTTAAAAATCTACATCTCAACGGGTCTAATTGGAGATACCTGCGGAGTCGCCAGATTAAGACTTGTCTCCCCACTCTATTTTCGTTCTACCAGGTCACGTGACGCGTTTGGTGCATGTATCCGCCTCCTAGAAGTTAGCCCCCCATTTTAAAAATTAAACTTAGCACGATTCATCGCAACTGTTGAAATTATTTAATTCTAAAAGTGGGGGTCTAGCTTCTGGGAGAACATGTGTCCGGTACTGGCAGAGAGGGGGTAACCATTTTCCTTTCAATTCGTGCTCCCTCTCCTCCCCCGGCGACTCTGGATACCTTATTTTCAACGGATAATTTTATTCTTGATCGTCGTGTCAAAGTTGTAGCATGCTTTTTGTTACATTTTTCTTTTTTTCTCTGCAATGACTCGCAAAAGTCAAAGGTAGACAGCAGATCTTTATCCAAAATACAAATTTTCTAGCTGATTTGCAACCAACTGGAGTGACATAGAAATTTATTTTCTGTCTTAATATGTTCAGTGGGTTGAAAATAATATAACACTATTTTTACTCATTTTTGTTGCGAATGCAAAAAGTTCGCTGTTTAGTCATAAGCTTTAGTACAGTGCTCTGCTTCCTACCATTCCGTAAATGTAACGACAAAGAATTACGCAATGCACATGATTACATCCTTTGACGAATCCGAGGATCGCGGTACGCTCTGAAAAATCTCGCCTACACCTCACCTAAATTCTTCCGCATGATCAGCCGGTGCAGTAACGCGATATCTAGGTCCCGGTGTAAGTAGAATCGGCAAGTAGAACCGGGCTGCATATCGATGTAGAGAGTAGGCACACTTATCGATAGCACTGCTGGCAAGCATCCTCTCCACGGCGAGTCGTTTATACGGTATTTTCTGCGGGTTTTCTTGTCGGCTCGTTAGCGAATGGAACATCCCGATAGCAAAACGATCAGGTGCATTACGTGTTCCCGATCACGCGGAGAACCTGACCCAGTACTTTTAAGGTAGGCCAGGATCCCCGGTGAAATTTAGATCGTTGTCGCATAAAATCCCGAGATTTATTGCTGTGCAACGAACCGCGGTCCGATTCGAGGGGAGCAATTTCAGTTCGATGCTTATTTACAGCGTGCGAACCCGAAGATTACGACACCACCGATCGAACACCTGCTGAAATATGGAACAACGCCACGCGCTGCTTAGGGTGGACCTTATTTTTCAACTGTAAAACGTTTAGCACGCCTGCTGACGCGAAAACTTGTTCCACTTCGTTCGTCGTCTTGCCAATTTCCAAATGATTTATTTTGGGAGGGGCGATATTGATATACGTACATAGCGACGAGTAGACTGCGGATGGTTTATGAAATTTACAATTTTTGTAGACGAAGTTTAAGAAAGTGGAATCATATGAAATATTATTTTCAGCGGCGGCAGCCTCCGCAGGTCTGAAATAAATAAAAATCGTATTAAATTCTGTCAGATTTTATATTTTAGCATTTTCTGAAAATTTTTAATCGCCGGATGAGGGGAGGGAGCACACTACAGTGACGAAGTTGCGAAGGGGAAAGTGGAGTGGGGAACAAGTCTTAATCTATCGACTCTGGGTAGAAGTAGCAAGGAAGTGATTAAAACTGTATAAAAAAAACTGTTCTGTACAACGAAGGAGTAGAAATTAGTAAGAAAAAAAAATGATGACCTACCATCAGTTTGGAAAAAATTCCTGCAAATTGTGAAATCTCGCAACGTTTACCGCTCCCTGAAGAGGGTGAAAAAATCTCGCAAAAAGTGTTCGCCAGGTGTAGCCAAGGTCCAGCCTAGTTATTCTTCGTAATCCGTGACGTGATTAGAGGTTCGCCAGAGATATTGAAATAAAACACCGGGGCGGTTAGATAGGATGTAAAGATAGACCGAGAGAGGGGAATTAGAAAAATGATAGGAAGCGTCAGCGAACGCAAGGCCGGTCGGTGACCGTGTTATCGCAGAACCTGATCGCATCGAACGACATGTGATTACTTCCTGCGATTACCGATCGTCATTGATTTCACGCAAGTACGTTCCGAACGGAAGGAATATTACGCTGCTGGATATCTTATTACGACAATGTGTTCGATGACAGCTATCATCACGCGCAGCCTCGCCGCGAAACTATCCCGGATCACGGCAGATTCCCATAAATTTTCGCGAATCGCTACGCGTCTCCTCTCGGATAACAGAATTCATAAAAGACGCGTCGTTAGGGGGATTAGAAAGCGGAATCGCTGCTTTTAGATGCGGCAATGGCAGTTGTGTCGCAGGAACAATGCCGCGTTATTATTTGTCATTAATCTTGATTTTTAACTTCAGCCTGCGCATCGGCTTCTATCTCGTCTCCGGCGACTCGCCCGGAGAAAGCTGTCTTTGATCATTCCGCGCTGTTGCGAGAAGCACAACGTTTCTACTATACTTGTTAATGCGCCAGAATCCCCGGGATCGGGTGCTTTTCATGAGCTCGTTTTTACTACTTTCAACGCTACGAGCTGGAATCACTGGTGTTGCTAGAATGTTGCCAGTGGAAAATGTTGAAAGTGTGATGCTTCGATTTCTAAATTTCTACTCGGTTTTTATAGTGTCTTTATGACCGACTAATAGGTCCTCTTTCTTTCAAAGAAAATACTGGATTTTTTGTATCGTACAATTAATTTCATTCTCGAGGAAGAAACACAGGCTACTTGAAGCAACTTTTAATGAAAATGAATGTTCAGTAAATATTTGTTCTAAGGAAGCGGGAACTGTACGATATAAAACTTCACTTTACCTGCATTTATCCCTCCGTGCTCATAATACAGGAATCTTCCAAAGCACTCCATCACCAAAGTACGATACCGCCGAATCGTTTCGGACATCCGCCATTCCGCGATTCTTAAATAATTTTTCTTGGCTATTGCGTGACGGCCCGCACTCCATTTATTATGCAACACTTGTCCTCTCAGTCCCTCTTTCCCTGCTCTCTTTCTCAGGTCGAGTATCGCGTCGATCGCCTCCAGCTCGTTTGTACCCTAACGCCTATCGCCGCGCCGGTTATTCCTCCTACCGTGCCGCGGATCGCGATAAACCTCTAAAACTCGAGAAGTCTCGTCGAGGATCGTGGTCGCGGTGGTTGATAATTTGCAGGCTTTACACTTCAATAAATTCGCGCATCTTATCGGATCGTTATGTTTCCGGCGCCGCGAGATAGGCCAACGACGTTCTTTCTCTCCTCTAACTCCCTGGTCTCTATCAAACCGAGCGTCTCGGAACGATCGCGATCGTTCGCTGACAATGTATTCCGTACACCCTGTTTAACGCCGTTTAAGCGGCCCGTCTCGCGTAAACGCTACAAAATTTAATAATTTTCATCCATTTTTTTCTACACGATCGCACGTCTTATTTTATATATTTTTTTAAATTGATTTCTTGGCTCGCCGACGAATCAAGACGATTCTTAATCGGTATGTTAATGGCGAACGCTTAAACTGCATATTTCAAAATTTCATTTCGGTAATTTTTTAATAGAAAAAAATATGATAAATGCAACAAGAAGCTTGTAAAAAATTCAGAGTAGTTAGCTATGTAGTTTTCGAGATTTTAGCAACGCCAGGTGAAACAAGGACAATTTTAGGAAGGTATTTTTAAGAGCTTTCACAATAATAAAAAATTCGAATTTTTGATCCGTCTACGCGAGACTGCCCTCTCGATGGCGCCCGCGCGCGCCGTCACATCGCCACAGCAAGTTCAACGATCGGGCACCGTTACTTTTCTAGCCGGCGACCGTGAGGAAAGAGCCCTCTCTGCCCGACGCCATTTGGTGTCCCGGGACCAAAGGATTTTTGGCTATTTTCGACTTCAAAGTCCTCTCCTGCCCGCTCCTCCTCCTCCGCCTCTACCTCGCCTCCTTCTCCCAGCCACGAGAAGAACGCGCTTGTCTGGCTAATTTCAAATGCTTTATTTTCACGACCGGTTTACCGGCATTGACTACCGCCGCTAACTGTATAACTTAGGAGTGGCCGATAGACTGCGTAGACGTCTCTATCCGGCACATGCTGAAACCGCTTATGTACATATACACTACACTATACACTCTCCGACAATACGACGCGGATCGCTATCAACCGAAATTTTTCTCGAATTTTCCATTTCACTGGAATTTTTTCAGTTATCTTTCAATATATCTCCATTTCAGACCTGTTTCTTGCAGTTCAGGTAGAAAATGTTTATTTTACGATCCGCAATCTAGTAACGAATTTGATTAATTTTATCTTGGAATTTTTATTTAACAACAGATTTCGACAATACAGCATAGCCATTCAAATCCTGCTTATTCACCGGCGAATCTCGATCATGATATTGTTGCTCCGCGAGACGATTAGTTTTTAAATGGCTATCTTCGGGTATAGATTTATTGATTATCCGTATATCATTCGACTGCGAGCGTTTCACCTGTTTGCTCGATTTATCGTTTATAGCACCATCAATTTCACGTCAACGTCGCCGTAATATATTATTGGGAATTTATTACGTTATTATAATGTTTACCGTTGGCTAGAGTGGGTAGACTTTATTTCTTCCGACGATCTCATTAACTAATGCAGTGCGTTAAACTTAAACCGACGATGTTCTGTATTTGTTGGAACGATCGCCGAGTGTTTTATGTCGAATGTAGCTGAACGCAGAGAAGGACAGCATGCGTGAACACGGACATACGTATACCGTCAATTAAACCACTGAACACTACAGTTAAAGTTAAATCGTGTTTAGTGTCATCTTAATCAGAATAGTCCCATATAAATGTAATGAAAATATATTCATTTTTCATATATCGTACAGTTTCCGTTTTTTAGGCTTAACTGTGCATAGAATGAGACTGCTTATTGTCAATTACGAAGCACTTCGTCTTGTTATTTCAACTGAGCACAGTTTCGTCGCAACGAAGAACTTCCCTCGTTATTTGCAATACTTTTCATAAAATAAGTACAGCACACGGCAAAGTTTCGCTCGTCCGAAGAGAAGGAGGGTGCTCCAAACTTCTGAACCACGTTGCACCCATTAAGCAACATTGCTTATTTGCTGTTCCTGGGGTAAGTTTGGACGACCGACATTCGTGTGAGCAGGGTGTCCCATAAATTCATTCTGATATTTAATCTTGATTTAGGCCGCTACTTGGAGACAATTTTACATAATTCTTGCACAAGGGAAAAAACTATATTTTTTGCCTGGAAAATAAAAGAATGGTTGAAGCGTTTTTATTCCGTTCTCAAAATTCAGAACATTAAGCAACCCGATATAACCTCGTAACGTGAAAAAAATGTAAATATATTCAGTTATGAGCTCCAAGTATTCGGGAGTATTATGTAAAACTGTTCTTGTGTTAATTAATCTCCATATTTGATTGCACAAGGCTGGCCTATTTCACTATTTATCTACTAAAATGAACATGTACGATGAATTCCACAAGCGTATTTGATACAATCAATAAAAATTCTTCAATCTACACGGAAATATGTGAAATATTGACTGCGATCAGGTCACGCATCGATTACGCATAAATCCACCAGATTTCACGGCTTGATTTTTCCGGTCTGAGTTTTTATGGAAAACACGCTGAAATTGCTTTCACCAATATCTCTCTAATTATTCGAATCAATTTTCACAAATATCAGGGTTTTGTATTCGAATGAATCCGTAACATATTCTGCTCGATTTACAACGGTTTTTCTTATAGTGTCTTATACGGCCCGTATTCTTCGTACGGAACAAGTATTTTCGGGCCGATAAAATTTACTGTTCTCTCATCCTCACGGTGTAGCGTGGAAGTTTGTCATTAACCTCAAGCCTGCCTCTCGCCATTTATCATTGTGACGTATGATATGGCAGAGGGAAAGAGTAACCGGCCGCGAGATATCACCGATGGTTTAACGATGAATAAAGCATCGGTTGTCTCCGCAATGAAAATTTTAGTTCGATCTTCACAGTTTCAGAGAATCTACGTAAAATACATATCTCGCCACGTCCTTTCCGAAATGTTATGCTTCCAATTTTGATTTCCTTATAAACTTGCAACGCTTTCAATATGGCCGCGGTCGTGTGTACAGAAAGTAAATTAAAAACAGAATTAGTGAAAACAAGAAATTCAACAGTTTCTATTAATAAACACATGTACACATTTCGTATAATATCAAGCATTATTCTGTAGCAACATACATATTTCAATGAATGTCGATATTTTATGGATGTAAAATAGAAATAAAAACACAAGAAGTAATCGTTCGATCTAACCTTGAAAAAGTTGAGCGTCACGGAAGAGGTTACTCTCGAGTGTAAAGGCGCGATCGCAATTGACGGGAGGTAGAATCAGCGACAAGTAGTTAGGGAACACCGTTGTTTACAACGTCGAGGAGAGGTTCGTTGGAGATTATTGGCCCCGAATTAAGAAAGAATTTAATTAGCGCCGGTTTGACCGCGAACAGAAAGGATTAGCAAGAGCATGGAAATATCAATAGCCCCGCGGCCGTCAATCGGTCGACGCACGTAATACTTGAGGGTCGGTTCGGTTGTTCTCGGGGGCGCTCGGCCGACGTCGGTCGGCCAGCATTGTCCCGTGTTGTCAGTTCGCGGCAAGCCAGCATCGCGTGCGGTTTGTGTATCTCTGTCCGTCGCGGCTAGCGGGAAAATGTGACAATTCAAAACGGTTCGAATCGGATCATAATCTGAGAACAATCCCGACGAATTTACGTGTACGCGTCGTGCACAGTGAGTCCCTGATTACGATAGTGTTACAGTGCCGGTGCGTTCGTTTCTGTGACAGTGTTTTGTGTATTGTGTGGTCAAACGATTCGTGCCGAAGTAATCGGTCTCGCGGATCGTCGTCTGGGGAAATGGCCCGTAGCTTCGTAGCGTAGTTTCGACCGCGTGTCAGGTTTCAACCGTAGAAACGACAAAATCGTGTCGGTATGTCTGCGTGCACGTCGACTCGGGGTCGAAAGTCCTTGAGCCTAAAGTTTTTCGGGCGTTTATCTTGATCGCGCGACAGCCGAGAGGAGGAAAAAAAGAACGTCAACAACGACCAAAAGAGTCGCTCGTTGAAAATACTTGGGCATCGCGAGCGCGTCTTCGTTTCGTTGAAGGTAAGCGTCGTCGAATTCTATGTACCCGATTACGCGATCGTCCGTGGCATATCGAAACCTCGTGATAATATCGAATGACGGGTTACCGTAACGTTGATAGGACACCGTGTCTACTTTATATGCTTCTCTCGAATATTAGAAGTTCTCTGGTACATAATTATAACACCTACGTCGCTTGCTTGAAATACAGTTTCGGGAGACGTTGCGTGTTATATTCAAGGGGGATTGCCGGCATGACGTCGTACCTAGTTATAACAAGGAATTAATAAAATAGTAGACACATGAAAAACCAGTAAAACGTGAAAGAAATTACTATTTCGCTCCTGTATAACATACAGTATAACTGCCCGTAGACATTGTCTCATGTTTTACGCGTGAACGGTAGACAAAAAGGAATTTACGGTTCTGCAGTCTGCAAACAGTCTACAGAACTACGTAGACTGTTTGAGGGAATCTACAGCTCTTGTGTGCGGAGAAATATCCACAATGTTCTAAAGTACAAACAGAGAGTAGGATCAAAAATAATGAGTTAATGGTTAAACAGATCAAGCGAATATGAATATCTTTGGAAAAGACACAGACATTTCGTGATCGTAAATAATCTGTTCTAATATTATTTAATTCTGGCATTTCTGTTACTAATGTAAAAATTTCAAAAATATTTGTCGATGTAAATTCCATCCATGTGATTTTTCCATAAATCTGAAAGACATATTCAGAATTTGCGGTTCTCCAAATTAATCTACTGCATAGCGGTATGGATATAAGAATTCAATGGTATTTTGGTGCAACCCTTGAACTTTAAAAATGTCAGAATGAAGCTTGCACTGAAAAATATTAATACGTTCCAGCCGGATGACGCATATACAAGTATTTACATTATTCACACTCTTGTCTTAAAATAAATTGATATAGCGTTAAAAATGGTTCAGTGGGTTCTTTAATGAATCTTTAATAAATCCGTGAAAAAGTATTAGAAACTGTTTATTCAATATTTTCCGAAATAATTAAAACTACAATTTCACCTTTCGAATTACGAAAAATGTCTTGCCATTAGACATTGTCACAATAGCTACAGTTTAATTATATCTCTCGATGCAGCCTCGAATGCTACGGTTTCAACCTAATGCAGGCAGAAAATCGTGGATTTAGTGGAAGGCTTATCTTCGGCACAGCATTTCACATGTCTATGTATACGCGAAACGACGTAACGCTGACAGCTTTGAACAGTCACAGTTTGCATGGTAGAACAAAGTAAGAATTACTTGGAATTCAAACTTTACGATCTTCTTATTTCATTGAATAATACTTTTTGAATGCGAGCCGTAATTTTTAGTTGACGATCTTGATACACGAGAGTGCACTTTATTAAAAGAGAAACTATTTAGGCAAAGTGAAAACTCTGCGTCAGTTGCAACAATTAGAAAATGTACAAAAGGTTCTTGCTTTCTTCAACCCTCCCACGATGCCTGGATTTATTTCAACCCCGCCGTCGGAGGGTTAAAATTTCTTACAATTCTTGTCAATTAGATTTCATCGATTTCGATGAAACTTTATGCATCACTTGGTACATGAATCCTTCTAAAATTTTGAAACAATTATACGAATACTTTTTAACCGCACTGCAGCTATAAGATTGCTAAAAGTGTCGTCGAAGGGTTAAAATTTCTTACAATTCTTGTCAATTCGATGCGATCGATTTCGATGAAACTTTTTGCATCACCTGGTAAATGAATCCTTCTAAAATTTTGAAAAGATTATACGAATACTTTTTAACCGCACTGCAGCTATGAGATTGCTAAAAGTGTCGTCGAAGGGTTAAAAATTTCTTACAATTCTTGTCAATTCGATGCGATCGATTTCGATGAAACTTTATACATCACTTGGTACATGAATCCTTCTAAAATTTTGAAAAAATAATACGAATACTTTTTAACCGCACTGCAGCTATGAGATTGCTAAAAGAGTCGTCGAAGGGTTGAACATTATGAGAGCGATGAAAATGGAGTAGTTACCGGTCGGAAAAAATGGATTTTTCTAAATTCGATTCGCTGACGACTGTTCACCGGCTATTTGAACCCCGCGAAAAACTTTTCCCCGGATGATTGCTGGTTCGTGGGGCTCGCGTGGATCGTCATCGCGGTGGAAACGAAAGTTTACGACCGGGGGAAAAAGTTCGGTTGCGCGTAATGGGTTTCCAAGGTAAGACAGATAGTAATAAGCCCTTGAACCTGCGGGCGCTGCTCGTGCCTCAAGATCGATGTTGTAAGAAAGAACACCGCGGGCCCAGCGTTACGATTGTTAAGGTTTTATTCAGCCGTTATTGCATCGGTCGTTAGCGCCGGCCACTCTATTTCATCTTCTTGTCGCGGTGTTACGATATTTTCGAGATCCTTTTTCTTTTTCGGACGAACGCATCGGGACCACAGCTGATCCCCCACAGTGGTCTCGCGAGGAAGCTTTTCCGGGAGCCGTTTACTTTCCTTTGGAAAACCTTCCGGGGAGTTATCAATAATTTATGAGCCGGCTCCTTGCAATGCGATCGCCGAAAACTCTGCGGGAAGAGTCGGCGAAATGAAGCGACTTCTTCCGCCCCATTCCGACGGAGGAAAGATACCTTCGCCGGTTCCCGACTTTTCATTCGCCACCGTAATTCCCCCGCCTCCACCCCCCGTTAGCAACGTTTGATCCGAGTTACTGAATTTCCGACTGAAGTCCCTTTAATCGGGGATCGACCAAGGGGAAACCATGATGTGGACATTTGCGTTATGAAATAAGTTCCTGTGTCGTACTCATCCCCACAGCAGATCATTCCACGGGAAAAAATCAAATTTAATGTAACACGTTCACATTTTAAATCAGAATAATTTTTTAATAAGCTTTACCAAGTGCCGTGCAAAAAAGATCATGACAAAAATTGCAAACGGTGAGGACGACGTTGAAAACAGCACTTTTCACCTTTTCAACTTTTATTTGAAAATTTGAAATCTTGTAGGTCGACGTAGTTTGATATAATTTTTTATTGTTTCCATATACTTATTTGAATAGTAATACTTCTTCTGAATTTCTTCAACGTTTCCTTCGTGTTTTTTGAATAAATGTGCTAAGCCATTTTCCTGTTAATACCCGCGCCAATCGTTTCACCAGGAATCATCAATCACGTTTACGATTTTGATCGAACACACGTTGCCAGGGGTAGTACATTCCCAAACATCCCGGAACAGATTACTCCACTTTTGCTTGATTAATGTTTGATTCCGATGACCCCTTGTGGTTCTCTGATCGTTCGACCACGGTCTATAAGCTTGCGTTAAGCTATTGGAAAGCAACAACGTT
Organism: Lasioglossum figueresi; assembly: GCA_028455805.1. Lineage (NCBI taxonomy): Eukaryota > Metazoa > Arthropoda > Insecta > Hymenoptera > Halictidae > Lasioglossum > Lasioglossum figueresi. The sequence goes on along the minus strand of CM052200.1, from coordinate 16,561,042 downwards.
TGACCACCGGACCATTTGCATGAATATCGTTAGAAAGTTTACACTATGCAACCGAATGGTAGAGGATTTTATTGGTACGTGGCTGAATTGTTTAGAGAACGCGCTGCGAATGCTCGACTCTCGAGGCAATTAAGATATCACGATACGATGTTATCCTACTCGCATGAGTCCCGGTATGAGCACGACAGTTGTTAGATGCATTAGATAAACGATAGAGTTTACTTAACGTATGATACTTTCACTGGGACGTTTGATCAAGATCATTTTACCAAATAAACGACTGCGTTTCTTTTAGTCAGATGTAAACAATTAATTGCTGGAGCATACCTGGCGCAACATTCTCGGCGGCGAGAAATATTCGTCGCTTCTCAAAAATAACCACATAGCTCGTAATTCGCCCATTACCAATTTCAGAATTTTATGTTTCGAAAAGATACAGTAAATATTCGATCTAGGAAAAACGAATATCCCTTCCACTACGGGCTGTGTATAAAAAAATTATTGGAATATGGGTATGAAAAGAAACTATGAACACTTTATAAACTATAAATTGAATTTTATTTGAATCTATATATTTGAATTCACGTAGAGAGGCACGTCTCTACTCTGCGAGGACTAGGACGCGAATGAGGAATCGTTCTGAAAAACGAATGACGATCTCAGAAACGTTTGAAGCTGAGGGTCCCTTGATGTGGACCGCATAGATACAACGTATCTTTCGAACCTTCTCGAAAGTAAAGCAATAGTATAACCCACTAAGTAATAGTAGATTATTTTTGTTCCTCACATAAATTCCAACAAAAATTGCTCAAGAAAATATGTCTATAATTTCACGGATTGTAAAAGAAAAAAAATTTGAAATTCGTCATTTTGAGGATGATCGCTTCAACAACAAAAGTACCACGTGTTCCTTGCGGAGATGTGTGGATTTGTGACGTGAGGAGTGCGTGGGATGACGTAATTATTTTCGAAAGAATCGTGAAAGGAAGCACATTTATCGTGTAGGAAATAAAAGTATTTCGATAGGATTGCACGATCACCGACAATACCGAGAAATTCCTGGCACGAACGGCGGGGCACGGAACGAACGGTAGCCGTCTTTGGAACACAAATTGCTCGATTTCGTCGGCCTCACCTTTGACAAATCTTCCTCGTATCGTTGATTTAAGAAGGCGTTCTGTTGGGCTCGCCAGAAGAGGCGGCTTCCCTCTCAGCTGATTCGATCTCGTTTCTGGTTTCTCCTTTTAATCCGTCTTTTTTCATCGGCTCGCTTCTCTCCTCCTTTTCGTTCGCGGTCCACGGCATCACAGCGCTCTGCTGTTACTCGCCTGCTCCTACGGCTTGCGCTCTCCTCGTGGCTCGTATAACCGACTTATAAACAGATTCAGATGCACGGAGAATACCTCGGCGAATTTAAATTAGCGTTACGACGGCGATCGCGAACCTTGGCGAGCAATTACGTAATATTCGAGAACACCTAGAACTTGTTCGTTGCTTCTTTTGTTCCCATCAGCGAAAATGTAGAATTTCAAATTCTAGTACAGTGTCGAACAAAATGATAGTATATTTGATGTATTTGTATATTTCATGTAACACAATAGGATATATGTACATATTACACGCCCTGTATAGAATTGCAAGTTTGTATTTTGTACACGAAAGAAATTAGAGAAAATAATGTAGACATGTATTGATTTTAGTCGAGCAAAATGATGGGACGCATGTAATATTTTATGTTATTATGTACTCTGGCAGTGATCTATCAGCAGCGACGAGAAGCAGACGAGCAAATCTTTCATTTATCTACAACATTTGTGCCATTAAAGTTAAAATGGATCGAGGAAAACAATTAGACAAAAGTGAAACCGACCGAATTTTGTTATTACGGTCACAAAATCAAACTATCGCGAAAATTGCGAAGTTATTAAATAGAAACCGTCACGTTGTGTATAACTTCTTAAAAAATCCGAAAATCTACGGCAAAAAGAAAAGTACTGGCAGACCTCGTCTTTCAACAGAACGCGACAGACGGACCATATTACGCGTAGCTTCTAATTATAAAGGAAATGCCAGAAAAATCGCTGAAGAAGCAGGTGTTTCAGCTAACGTAAGAACTGTGCGACGTATTCCCCAAAGCAAGTAAACAAATCCAACGAAAAAAAACTGAAAAGAAAACCTCCTCTAAGCGAGCAACATAAAGAAGCTCGTTTAAAGTTTGCTCCCAATCATGTTTTGTGGAAAAATGAAGTGGAGAAATGTGATATTTAGCGATGAAAAGAAATTTAATTTGGACGGTCCTGATGGCTGGAACTACTATTTCCACGATCTAAGGAAAGAAGAACAATATTTAAGCCGTCGACAAATGGGTGGCGGAAGTGTCATGGTGTGAGCCGGTATTGGATATCGGGAAAAACTGACATAAATTTTTTATCAGGCCGTGCAAACAGCACAAAATATCTCGAATTAATAGACGATCGGTTAAATAAGCACGCGACCCGTATCGCAGGCGGTACGTTTATTTTCCAACAGGATAATGCTGCGATGCATACCGCAAGATGCGTTAAAACTTATTTTAGTTCTAAAAAATGTGACATGCCTCGAGTTCACCCGATTTAATATTATTGAAAATATATGGGCAGATCTTTCAAGAAACGTTTAAGAGAATGGAAAACAATACAAAGACGTAACGGAATTAAAACAAAGCATTGTTACAAATTGGAGCCCTTTAAGACAAAAACGTATTAAAAAATTGTTTAAATCAATTCCTAATCGCTTATTAGACGTTATACAGCGAAAAGGTGGTTTTACTAAATATTAATTTGGAATTCAACAAAATATTTCTGTTGAAACAATTGTATTTTTTAATAATGTTCTATCATTTTGTTCGACTAAAATCAACACGTGTTTACATTATTTTCTCTAATTTCTTTCGTGTACAAGATACAAACTTGCAATTCTATATGGATACTTCGAAGGACATATCTAATATACAGGGCGTGTAATATGTACATATATCCTATTGTGTTATATGAAATATACAAATACATCAAATGTCCTATCATTTTGTTCGGACTGTAAGATTATTTCTTGTATATCTCTTATTCCTTGAATCGAGTTTTGCAGTAAATCACATAGATATCGCATTAATTCAACTTCAGTATCAAGTTGATAATCTTTCAATTGCTGCAAGAATGATAGTGGACGGAATGATCGAATCAGTTGGAATAATAAGAACGCTCCAAATTGCTGGAATACTTCAGCCAGTCCCACTTACGAAAATACTTCAATGTATACATAGAGGATTCGGAATAGTCTGAATACTTTCACCAGCTACAGTGACTGGAATAGTTGAAATAGTTTTGCCGAGCAAGACAATCAAAGTGATTCAAGGAGACCCGTCAAAGAAAATAGAAGTACATATTTGGAATAGTTTCTCTGATTGAAATTCTTGAGATAATCTTTTCAGAATTTGCCAATTATTGGCGAGGTCTTCATTTTGGTTTACTTCCGAATAGTCAGCCAAGGGAAGAAGTTATCGCCTCTCTGCCAGTAGCGGATCTAAGTCATTAAGGGGTACCTGAAAATTCGGATTCGAAAATTCGTGATACCCTGATAATCGAAAATGTATATATATGTCTCTATATCTCGATCGTAATATTGTTTATAATAAATGTTGATGTTCTCGGCGCTACGGTTTCGATCAATTTCTACTGAGAAATCAAAAAACAATTTTGCAGATTATCAAATAATCATCGACGTTTCGATTCTAGTTTGAATCATTTTCAAGATGTATTCGCCTTGCTTTGATAATCTGCAAAATTGTTTTTTGATTTCTCAGAAATTGATCGAAACCGTAGCACCGAGAACATCAACATTTATTGAAAATGTTTATGTTGGGAAATTCCCGAGTACCTGTCCACTGCTATTAATCACGTGACTGGGCCACGGTGGAAGCGTGGGAGAAGGTAGAGTGGGAGACAAGTCTTAATCTGTCGACTCCGCATCAAACACGCACAATGACACCGCTATTCGAACGACAAATTCATCAGAGATTGGTAAAGCTTGTAGTTTATTTCCAACTTGTTAAACCGTTGAATAGCGACACGAATTTCTCGTTAATTCTATAATTTTCGTTGTTCAATTATCAATTCGCGGTTGGGAGAACGAGCGGTGCGCGAGCGTACGTCCGGAAAATTAATGACAGGACAATTATCCGATTAGTGTGAAAAGGTTTTAACTTTCAGCCTCTCTTTGGATAGTCTGACCATGTGAAACTTTACCGCCATGTGCCACTGCATTAATATCTACAGGACGCTGGCGTTCCAGTCATTTATTTCATGTCTGCGTTAGCGCCATCGTGTGTCGTTAGCTCATTTCAAGCTAAAGTTATCCTCTGCTTCGATTTAGAAGAGACGACATTCGAATCGCTCGATTCGAAATTAACCTATTTGCAATTAAAATCATTTCAGTGATGCTGTTTTTATGAGATCACGATTATGCGATCAGCGTGATTTTATTTTATCGTTTCAGGATACACGTCCTTAGGTAGGAGAAAGTTGTGATATTTGCATAATGAGATTCGTTGCAAATAATCGCTATTTTTCAGCGAGAAAAAATGGTATTCATGAACCGATGCCCTTCACATTCGGTGATTCGATTATACTTGTAAACGATGTTTTTACTGCGGCGGTAAAATTTCTTTATTTTTTGCAATTTTTTAAATACAATATTTAAAAAATTGTTGAATTTCTTCTACTCTGTATCCGTTGATAGGCACGCAAGTGGAGGTACAGCCAATCGGAGACGACATGCGCAAGAACGCACGAAAACTCGTACCATTTAGGGTTATGAACTCTCCAGCGGGAACCGCGCGTAGAAACCTCTCCTCGTAATAAATAACAGCGATATGAATTTATTTCGGGTTTTTATGGATCCGGAATAACATGCGCAATCGCGTTATCGGTTGTCGCGTTTCTATCCGCGGGTAATACAGAATTTGAATGCTCGCGTTCCCGCCGGTCGTAAATCTGCCGTCGGGGTCGTCGCGAAAAAATCGGCGGAATGTGATCTTCGGCCGGCGGAGTACTTCCAGGGTCGTTATCAGGCCGAGTGCACCTGGTATCCTTGTTCCTGGCCGCGGATTCCCAGGAGACCTCCATCCGATGTTTACGAGGGATCGCGGTTGTCGTAAGTAGGCACTTCGGGTTCCCTCTTTGCTCTCTTCCTTTCCGCTCCGGCTGGCTCGCCGTAAGTAGGCATCGGTAAGGTTCTCATGGTAGCCGGAACAGATCCTCTCGAGATCCTTTCCAGAGGCTTAAGGTCGGTCGCGTACTACACGTTCGTTTAGCCTCGGTCTGGCCTGGTCTGGCCTGGTCTGGTTTCGTCTGGCCTGGCTTTGCTACTCGGCCTCTTCTCGGCCTGACTTCGCTGGACACGGCTTGGTTTGGTTTCGCCTCCTCGAAATGTCAGAGTTCATCAACATTCGCGACGAAGCGCCAGCCGCTACGCCCTCTCTTTTCTCTTATTCTCTTTCTTCGTCGCAATTTTACGAGGCAACGTCTTTACCAGCGGTTTGTTCCCGCGGCCGCGCAGTCGGTGGTCCTTTCCCGTCGCACCTGCTGGGCGATCCGTCGATCGCGATGATTGCTACGATCACCGTTTAGAGTGTGTTTGCCGGTGATGGATGTAGGTGGTACCCGCTCGAAGCGAACACCACCATTGAATCGAGTAATTAGCCGAGCACCGCGCGAACGCTTTCTGAAAAACGCCCGGTGATGGACGATTTATTAGGTTCACGGGCGTGAAACAGTGCTCTGCCTGCGGAAATTTAGCTGGGGTTCTGTATAATACGGGTGACGGTTGTTGGTCGTCAGAGGTGGGGTGAAAGGATTGGTTCGGGACAATGTAGCACGAAAAGCGAAGTGTTGTTTTTAATCTCAATCAGTCTAACAGTTCGCCTATATCCCAATTCTCCGAACTACCATTTCCCCTAACTACCATTTCCCCTGTTTACCAATTGTCGACCTCCCAAATCCCTTAACTATCATTTCCACTATCTACCAATTCCCCATTCTACCAATTCCTCTATCTACCAATTCCCCTATCTACCAATTCCCCTATCTACCAATTCTTTATCTCCCAATTCTCCTAACTACTAATTCCCCTAACTACCAATTCCCCTATCTACCAATCCTCCTATTTACAAACTCCCCTCTTCACCATTTTGTGGCTCATCGAAGTACTTGTTTTTGTCATAAGCGCATAAAATCCGCAGCCTATTAATGATACTCGTTGGAAAATAATTTCCATACTAATCCGATGCCGGGAAACGAGCTTAAGTGTATCGGTAGAAGCGGTTTGAAAATTAGAGCGTGAAAGTTTATCATCCATTAAATGATTCCCATTGATTCCGTAGGTACTTTCATCTTTTGATGCATCCTCGATCGAAGAAGTTGCAAAAGTAACATTGCACTAGTTTCTTAGAATCAAACTTTCTATTCCTTGTCTCTTCTGTTATTCTGACTACAGAAAGTGGAATGCAGAGAGATTAATCAACAATCTCGATCGCAATTTTCATATATTCATACATTATATTCTACATTTAGAATTTATTTTCAAAAAATAAAGTGCAAAGAATTCAATTCCATATTTAGTGGATACATACTTTGATTTCGACTATTTCCAACTAAATTATCACTGCAGGGAGTAATACTCTACGCGCGCGAACTTTCTCCAAGGTCGCTTGTAAATACGGGAATTTGCATAAATATCCTCAGCTTACTAATGAGTAATTTACTAGCATTTAATGCGACTCCGTTCGGTACATGCTTCAAGTAGCAATGTTAGCCGCACTATATTTACATACAGATAATTTCCATATACCGAGCTTAGTGATTCCAAGAGTAAACACCGTCGCACCGAGTGTTTGGCTGGGCGAGATTTAACACGTTCGCTATCAGCGATGTACCTGCGCGGCGACCATAATCTTGCATTTAACGCGACGAAAGTCAAATTAATTTTACTCACATTGTTGTTTAACGGCATACCTAGATTACGGATCTTCCTGCTTTTACGGCACCTGCAAATTTGTAAAAGCGCGAGCAACCTGACTGAGATTAACAAGATTGCTACCGACGGGGTATGTTATGTTAGTGTGACGACCATAATCTTGCAATCTGTGTGATGAAACTCTTATTAACTTCGTGCTCATCATTATACAACGTCGTACTTATTGCAGTTATGGTAATTGTTAAGCATCTTAAAGCGGACAAAATCAATTTTGTTCTTATTCTCAACGATTGTTCAACCGCGAAGACACGATATCCAGAAGATTAATGATTTGCTACATTTTTAAAAATACTTTACGAACAGAATTTGCATTTTATAATATATCGTGGATGTTTCTGAACGCTGCGACAAGCAACCTGATAATGTCGGTTGTATTAAGCTTGTATCGGAACTTTGGTAGACACCTACATGTGAATCTTGCTTGAATTTTGGGACGCCTGAATTAAGACGCCATTCGCTGTAAGGTGTAAATAACGCCCAATGCAACACGAAGGTACACGCGATACCAGACTGCAATACGAAGGGCGAAAATTAAACCGGGCATCGTAATACAGGGTGTCCCAAAAATATTGTAAATACTTTCCCGAGAGAGACGATTCCTTGGGTCATTTGAAGCAACTTTTTCCTTTGCAAAAATGTTCTCCGCGGTTTTGTTGACAAGTTATCAACGAATAACACGGACCAATCAGAGTCGAGCTGTCCGTAGTAGCCGCGCTCCGATTGGTCCGCGATTTTTTGTTGATAACTCCTTAACGAAGCCGCGGAGAACATTTTCGCAAAGGAAAAAGTTACTTGAGAAATGATCTTGAGAACCGTCTCTTTGAAGGAAGTACATTTCTGTATTGTAACGCGTATCTACAAAACGCATTTTTTAATTGTTCAATGCAGGCCCGTATAAAGCAGTTGCATCAAGCGAAACGTAATTTGATTTTATTACTGCAGCTAATATCTTTGAGCGTCGATTTCCGGAGGGTATGCGAAACGAAGGGAACGCGAGGTCCGTTAGATGTAAAATTGCAACCCTTCCGGGCGGCGTTTGAAATTTCGGTGCGCCCTTTGTGGGATACGTGGTGATGCGTGCCGTTCGGCAATCCCTTTCCCATAGGATCGTTCGTTACTCGTTTGGCGAACGTGTTCGACGGGAAAAGGGCGAGAGAGGAGAAAGAAAGAGGGCAAAGAATTCTACGCCGTGGTCACGAAACGATTACAGGTTCGCCCGCCAACTTCGAACTTCGATGCGAACGACCTCTCTCCGTCCCAGGCCCGGCCACGGCTTTCCTTTTTCTGCCCCCGTATCTCGCCAACCCCCCTTTCTCGCTCTTTCTCCCGCTTTTTTTACCTCCCCCTATACCTCTCTTCCTCCCTTTTATTTTGTCGTTGCACGGGTTACGTACACACGCAACCACGCACACGTCACGCTCATCCTTCGGGCATTCGCGAAACCAGTTCACGTGCCGCGATCTTCGACGTGATCGCCGCGAAGCGTGATCTTGATCTTTCCACGCGGTCCTAATAAATTTGGTCCACCTACCCGTCGTCCGTCCCTTCGACGGGATCGTCTGACGGATTTATTAACACGCCAAGTGATCTACCCTAAATGTTTCTACAAAATCAGGCCAATTGGCTCCGTGAAACCGAAAGTGGAAAGTTCCAATTGATTCCAACACTTTCGCACTCTGATCCTAAATTCGAAGATACACTGCCGGGAAAATTGACACGTTCGATTAATAGAAGGAAATTTAACCAGTTAACTGCGTTCGACGTGTATACACGTCAATCCAAATCTCTATTGCGGTGCAATAGCAATAACCTTTTCAAGACTGAATTGTTAATTTTTTATCAAATAAAAATGTAACCCTTCCTCGTGTTTCGTAAAATTTATAATAGGACCATGTGCCCTGCGTTCGACGTGTATATTCGTCATTGCTTGATTTTGATTCCATACTCTCTGTGGGGAATTGTTTAAACTGAATTCCTCGGTTAGCAGGTTAAAAATAGAATTTTATTATAATTTTCTTTTTTAAAACTGTTTGTCATCGTAAGCCCATAACAAGCATCACTTTTTAAGCTAGAATTCATTTGTTTCCTATTTACCCACCAAATATGATACACGCTCGATGAACATTATTTGCGCAGAATGTAATATTTGATTAAATTTCGGCACAGCTAAATTGTTGCACTTTGACCGGGAATTGTATGTATATTTTATTGACCCTTCGTCCGGTAGAATAATGATTTTATCTTGCACACGAGAGGTAGATAAATACTGGATGCAGAATATGTATAAACTAAAAACAGCAAACTTTCATCGGTATCGAATATAAATTTAATGTGCTTGAATAATGTACTTTCGCATTGTCAGTTTTTTTCATTCAATCGTTAATGTGGATTTGCATGCGAAATAAAAATGTTCTGCGTTAATTGCAAATTATAATAATTTATCTCTTCGGCTCGCGCATAGAGTACTGAAACGAAACACACTGAAAGTGCAAAATGATGTAACCGGAGACGATAAAAGTGCAGATAAATTGTGCTCAATTTATATCTTTTTACGCAGGTTGTTTATTAAACTAATCGGATAAGATGAAATGGAAAGTAATTGGTGCCTGGAGTTGTTACTGCAATCGCTTATTACTCGTTCGTCGAAGCATTAATGATAATAAGAAGCACTGGATTGGTTTAGGTGTACAATTATTAAACTTCCTGTTATTTTCTGCCTACGTAATTGCCAAGAATCGACGATTATGCTACCGACCACTTTCGCGTCTACAACTAATTTTCCTCTCTGATCGATGAGGAATATTGTAAATTTAAGACGTAGGAGTTAATACCAGTTTACGGACGATGTGTTGACATTTCCGGCGTTATCTATGATTTTTATAAATTGACAAACATTGATTCCAATGAGCTTAGATTACCTATAATTGATCTCGTTGACACAGTGTCGGCCAAGATTGACACTGATGAATTCCAACCGATTTGTAAGTTTCCTGAGGTTTTTCATTGCCCTTTGCTTCAGCAACACGACAAATTGCATACAATCGATGCACGATAAAAATTAAATTAAAAAATTATGATGCATCTCTCAGGTATCATTTCCTACGTTTAGTAAAATTATACAACGATTATTATAATCATTCTGACGTTGATAGTCGCTTTGTAGGTGGACGCGTAGAGGTCGTACGAATTAAAATTTAAATGAAAACATATCTTTTATTCGGCATTTCTTACAAGAAAGTGTTAACCTATTTACGTAAAGAAAAAATACTTTATTTAAGAGATACGAGGTTCAACGTGACAATCGTTTACGACGAGTATTTTATTATAAATAAGCGAATGTACCGAACAAGAGTAACACCGTGAAATTCTACGAGGAGCGTGTTTACCATAAAAATCCTCCGACTATCGACCCTCTTTGAATCTCCCCAAAGTACAGAAATAGATCCGTCGACCCTAAACATCAGCTCTCATAAATCCGGTGGATTGCTTAACATCTCGCAGAGCTTCGGCAACAGATTCATAAAAAGATTCCTCGAGAGCGAGGTGGATTAGGAAATCCGTGGAATATCGAGTATCACGGTCGGCGAAACTTCGAAAGGGCGTCGGTGAGTTCCGGGCGGAAACGGACCGTTGGATTTCGTAATAGATTTTCATCGTGTGAAGACGCAGCGTCGGTATGCGAGGCCCTCGTACCCCGATCTTTTCCTTTTTTTCGCTGTGAAACTGGTTTTTTCACTTTTACATCCGCGGTTGCAGCGGGCCCGGGTGGCACGGGAAGCGGACCGTGTAAATACGTGTAAATAATTTATCGACAGAACGGCACGCCACGCCGCCATCGTCGTGATATATCTCATTCACGGCCGTCGTGTAATTAATGTCCCCTTGCCAGTTCGCATTACATTCGCACGTATCGCGATACGTCGCCCGTTCGATGAAAAATATCACTCTGTAAATATTATATGATAAAACACTTCGCCCCCAGGAATTGGATTTTTTCGAATCGCGCCGACGTTCGGCCGGAGCCGATTGGAATTTCACGCAGCCGAGCTATGTCCGTTTTACGATTAGATCATGGGATTCGCCGGGGTGAGATGTTGCGTTTGAAATATGTGCGAATTTTCACGGTACCATAATTTGTTCCACCCGCTGCCAAGCGAATGGCATACCGATACTCATATTTGTAGCGCCACAGTTTCGTTATGCTAGACATGGAAATCAGCTCTTCCCAAGTTTCGTGTGAAATCAACATTTCAAGTACGATGGAGTAAAGATATCAGAAAAATTTAATTATTAAGGGAATTATTAGGAGAATAAATTCGTTCGTTTAAAATAAAAATACTTTGAGCTAGAAACAGGAGTCAAATAAAAATTGAATTCTTCCTTTAACAATTCTAAGAAGCTGAAATTATTACATTAATATTCATAAATTCTTTTAATTCGTCTACCGATTCAAATTGCACCTGCTATAACTAGTCGAGAAGATTGATCTTTTGAAATTTTCTTGAAACACGATGAAGTAGAACCATCAGGAAAATTTAAGATCATATTATTTTGGACACATTGATATTATTATGAGAATAAATACATTCGTTTAAAATAAAATAATTTGAGCAAGAAACAGGAGTCAAATAAAAATTGAATTCTTCCTTTAACAATTCTAAGAAGCTGAAATTATTACATTAATATTCATAAATTCTTTTAATTCGTCTACCGATTCAAGTTGCGCCTGCTATAACTAATTAAAAATTTTGATCTTCTGTAATTTTCTGGAAACACGATGAAGTAAAAACAGCAGAAAAATTTAAGACAATATTATTTCGAACACATTGAAATTATTATGAGAATAAATACATTCGTTAAAAATAAAAGTATTTTGAGCAAGAAACAGGAGTGAAATAAAAATGGATTTCTTCCTTGAACAATTCTAAGAGGCTGAAACTATTACATTAATATTCATAAATTCTTTTAATTCGTCTACTGCTTCAAATTGCGCCTGCTATAACCAATTAAAATTTTGATCTTCTGTAATTTTCTGGAAACACGATGAAGTAAAAACATCAGAAAAATTTAAGACCATATTATTTTGGACACATTGAAATTATTAAGAGAATAAATACATTCATTTAAAAGAAAATACTTTGGGCAAGAAATAAGTCGAATAGAAATTGATTTCTGCCTTGAACAATTCTATGAGGCTGAAACTAAAACTATTTCTTCAAATTGCACCTGCTATAATATAGAAATTAAATTTCTGCAATATATCGAAGACAGGGATTCACCTTTTGGTTTCTAGCGCATAGTGTAAATCACATATCCGTGCTCCGATTGCGAGAGTCGGGAACAAGACAACAAGCTAGGTGACAAGGGTCTAGGTACTTAGCCGTTCGTCAGAACGCGTACCCTCACTCGTGCATCTCATTTCGTAGCCAAAGTCACGTACCACACCAACCAGCCAACGCATATATCTTGATAACTACGCATTTATCCTTCGAATCTTCACGCACTGATTCCACGCGTGGACAGCACGCTGGAAAAAATTCGCTTTCGCTGCAACGAGACTCGTAGGTACTTCAACTTGTTTCGCATTCGTTGGTCATTAAGAAATGAGAGTAACGATTAGTGTGTTAGTGCAGACGAAGATTTAAAAGTTGAAAGTCACCGTGACTGTGGATTCTCTGCGCCTATGAAAATTGCATCGCCCGAGGAACGGTTCGAAATTTATCTCTGATAATCAGTTAATGAATTTTCAACGTCGAATCAAATGTTTGCTGAGCGTCTGCAATTCTTATTCCAATCTTTTCGGTAACATTAATTGGAGCATCCTTACAATGTTCCATCGATCGTTAATTACTTATGAAAACTTGTCTGATGGGACGAAGACGCAAGTATACCGAACGAAATAGCTTCTTTGAATTTTGTAATGGTCTTTCAAGAAGGCGATGCTTAAACTATAGAGCGGTATAAACTAGAAACAAATATACAGCATTAAAATGAATATTTTGTACATTAAATTTTATAAAAATTACTTTTATTTCGCTTAAACCGTGTTAAAAACGTTCGAATTAAAAAATGTAGTGACTCCTTTCTAAAGTAGGTTTCTTAACAGTATTTCAACGTCGCCCTTTTCTAAAATACCTTTTGTAATCCGGCTCTCCCCCTTGCCTTGCGAAGCCCCGGCACAACTTATTTAAGAGAAAATAGGACCTGTGTGAAACAGCGGAGCCATTTTGGGTCATAGAGCCGACGAGGACGCTTACCCGGTGTCGTTGGATAGGTCATAAGTCCCGTTGACATGTCGCGCGGAGGGATGGACAGGGAGCAGGCAATTAATTACAAGCTCGCTTAATTAAAGAGTGTCTTCGCGTTTCAGACACGAGAGAGCTCCACTTTCGGAACAGTGCCGCTGCTGCGAGTGCTCTCCGTTTCTCGTGTGTCATGGACGCAATTTTGCTCCACTCAACTGGCCTTTCCACGGTTCCCCAGAGAGAAAGACAGAGAGAGAGAGAGAGAGAGAGAGAGAGAGAGAGAGAGAGAGAGTACGTGTGCGTGTGTAAGAGAGAGTACGTGTGCGTGTGTATGCGCGAACTACTCCATCAACGTTATTTTTAAACTAGCTTCATTATCTGACCCATCAGTATCACATTTCCCCCCGACGACATAAAAGATCCATCGATCCTCCCCTAAATCGTCGTTATCTCGCTAATCTTCTCTCTTTCATCGACAAGTTTTCGTAGTACCTGCTACGAGATAATTAGTAACATAGAACCAATGTAAAATAACATTTTTTTGTCCACTTAATAACGATTACGATAATAAAACTTGAATTGGCAGCGACCTCGTACGGTTGAACGTATTTTGATTCTCAGTCGTTTGTACTCTGGTGTTGGTATACCGGTGGCGAGCTCTCGGAGCGGAGTTTGCTCGTTGATTCGACGGAGTCTCTCTAATCTTATTTACAAAAATAACCGGGCGAGAGGACGTCCGAGCGTCACAGGCTGCTGCGTTATTGGAGCGGCCGTTAAAAGCGACGTAGGATTAATTTGTGGGAGAGCAGCGCAGTGTCTGAAAGCGCTGTCTCGGTAACTATGTCACGAGCGGCGAGTTTCGATATGCCTCGGTTTACTTTCGTCTCGGTCGAACCGCGCCGGCTGGGCTCTACGATCCGGATAAATGTTGTTTTCAGTTTTCCCATCGAAAGCTGCTTGGCGCGAGAACAAGGAGCAACGATGAATTAGCACGGTCCGGCGTGTGTTGGTAAAAATCCGCTGGTTGGAGTGTATCGGCGGATCGTTTGCCGATCGCGGGAGTGTTCCTCGAGAGCCTCGTTCGATAAAACACGCGAAATGGCAATGACAACGCCGACACGTTGCCGCGGTGGCGGCGAGAATCTGCCCGAGGAGATCACGAACGAGGACGAGCTTGGGAACACCGGTAATTTTGAGCCTCTGAGCGACTCCTGCGGTGAGAGCGACATGGAGGGTCTCGATCTCTCTCTGTTCGAGCCTCAGGTCGACACCGGGTCCTGGTGCGACTCCCGGATTCACGCCGGCACTCTTCATATCCTGGTCCATTACTGCGGTAAGCTCAGATATTTTTCACCGAACCTCCTCGGCTGGCTCCCCCCCGAAACCCTTCCTTCCCGCGCAGATTAAGAATCACGGTGATTGCGACCCTCCCTACCGTTCGCAAGCTTTTAACGATGAGTTCTTACGCGCGGGTCCCAGAGAAATCCGACCGCCTGATTGCGCGGAGAAACGGTGGCGCGATGTGTCTCCACTTTTAATAGTTGCCTCGCGAATCGTATCGAATTCCTGCAAACATACGTTGTTGTTCATGAATTTTTCAACTATGCAAGCTGTATTCGCTAACTCGATGCTTCTCGCGACTTGTGCTGCTCGGAAGACCTTGTACAACCTTGGCAGACTAAAGTGCTAGAACGTCAGCGAATGCGTCTCGGGACAGGCCACAAGTTCACTTAACTCAAAGATTTTTTATTTTACAATTATATTGTAATTCTCTAAAGATGTTTTTGTGCGAATTGATTCCAGCATACAGGGTGAGTCACCTGACAAAGTTGAATGGTACAATGGGGCTGACACGATGCCAAAAAAATTGTTGTTTTTATGTCATTTTCTTTAGAAATATCAAGATCACCTTGACTTTTTTTTAAATGGAACCACCCTTTTTTAAACACCTACAACGATAGTCCCTTTCATTAGGAATTCAGTGACTATAATTATTCCAAGGTCAATCCAAGGTCAAGGACAGGAAAAACGTATAAAACTAAAATATGGAAGCAGAATACCTGTATTTTATAAATGTTTGAAACGATGGCCGTCTACGTCGATAGATTGTTGTAAACGAGCTCCGAAGGAATGTTGAACTCTGATAAGTACATCCGAGGTGATATTCGTACATGCTGCGACGATACGCTGACGCGTATCTTCAACCGTTGTTGGAGCATCCTTGTACACGGTCTCTTTTAGCAGACCCCATAAAAAGAAATCCAGTGGATTTAAATCAGGCGAATGTGCTGGCCATGAAACAGTTCCGCCTCGTCCAATCCATCGGTTTGGAAATCGAAAATCCAACGTTTCTCTTGCTACTCGTGCATAATGAGCAGGACAACCGTCATATTGGTACCACATATCATAGCGATTTTGTAAAGGGACACCTTCTAACAAAATTGGCAGATCTTCTTGCAAAAATTGTGCGTATTTCTGTCCCGTCGTCGTTCCGTTAACGAAATATGGGCCAATTACTTTGTCGTTCAAAATACCACACCACACGTTTACGCTCCATTGTCTTTGACGATCATTTTCTCGCATCCAGTGCGGATTATCCACAGACCAATAATGGACGTTCCGTAGATTAATTGAGCCATGATCAGTGAATGTTGCTTCGTCCGTAAACAAGACATTAGAAAAAAATGAATGATTTTGAAGCAATCCCCATTGACAAAAGTTAATTCTATTTTAAAAATCATTTCCCGTGCAATTCTTGATGGAGCGATATGTGGAACGGATGAAATTTATGTCGGGTCAGAATTCGTATTACGCTACTTTGACTTATGCCTGCTTCCCGGGCAATTTTTCTCGTACTCGCGCGAGGATTGACAGCTATAGCTGCTAAAATATTAATTTCATTGTCTTCGTTAGTCGTGGGATTCTTCCGTTTGTGCTGTCTCGCATGTACAGTTCCAGTACTTCGGAACAACCTGTACGTATTAATGAAAGTCTGTCTAGAAGGAGTGTTTCGTTCGGGGTACCTATCTTCGTAAAGTACTCGGGCATGCATCACATTTTGTCTACATTCACAGTAAATCGTGATCGTATCACACTTTTCAGTCATCGAATAAGACATAGCCGAATCGCGTTTGGAAACATACCGATAGTAAATAAGAATGCTGAATAACGATAACATTGAAGGACCTTGGTATGTTTACTTTAACTACGACCATAGTATGTTTACTATTTACTACAAGTCTCAACCGTGATAAACGTATTCTACTTTCATATTCTAAATCTTATACGTTTTCTCTGTCTGTGACCTTGAATGACCTTGGAATAATTATAGTCACTGAATTCCTAATGAAAGGGACTATCATTGTAGGTGTTTAAAAAAGGGTGGTTCCATTTAAAAAAGTTAAGGTGACCTTGATATCTTTAAAAAAATGACATAAAAACAAAAATTTTTTTGGCATCGTGTCAGCCCCATTGTACCATTCAACTTTGTCCTTACCATATTTTACGTATCTTTAGAAACAACAAAGATATTTGAGGTGCAAACGTTAGGTGACTCACCCTGTATATTACATATAATAACAGTTGCAGAAAATATAAATAAATTTAATTTTGTTATTTTTATAACAGAATAGACATCAGTTACTTTTCTTATAAAAAAAGCAGAGGCCACCTTGAAGATCATAAGATGTCTTCCTCGACGCAGAGTAAGTTCAATTGGAAATTAATTTTTTTATCAGACGTTTTCCGATCGAGTAAATGAAATTTTCAAGGGATACTGGCTTTGAAAAAGTCGAGCATTGTGCGTCGCGTGGCCAACCGTAGCAGCAGAGCAGCACGTCAACCGCTTCAGGGCTGGAACAGAGCCGTTCAGGTGTCACGCGTGGTTAACACGTGTCAGGTTCCGGTTTAACAAAGACGATTAAAGCGATATCCTGGCGCCGGGACGGTGGATGATCGCTGAACCGTGAGCGTGCGTCGTGCTCACCTGCGAAACGCAGCATCTGCGTCCTCCTCTCGGTGCACTTGCGCCATTATGGTCGGACCGGGGCTGCGGGGCCAATTGTCATTAACATACAATGCCGCCCGTGGCCGATACGCTCTCGCAGACGAATATTCTCGACTGTGATTTACCGGCGCGAATTAATCTCCCGCGTTAAATGAAAAGCCGAAGTTTCGCGTGGGTGCTCACCCTATCGCGAAAGAACCACTCTCCGGCTCCCGGGATCTCCGCTCCGACCAAACGCATCTCGAAGATGCCTCGCTTCAGATAGAGAGATCAGATGATCCTCGGAATTTTCTTCGCGGTCACGCAACCATTGTAGCCTTGGTCTTTTTCTTCGCCGGTTAGATTGAATGATATTCGCGTGGGTCCCGGTGATTCCGCGCATTCGATGGAAGATCGATACGCGCGAAAGAGGTGTCCACGATTTTTTCGAAGATTTATCCTCGCCACTATACGATTTGAAATGATAAAAATGTTTGATAATTAGATTGCGGATTTTATGCATTCATGGCAAAAATGAGTAGGCGCAGCTTAAAACGGTGAAGACGATAAATGAATTGAAGAACGCAAATTTGTTAACTTCGGCTTGTTAAAATTATTAAAGTTACACTGAAATGCCTATTTGGCTCCAGTCTCTTGCAATTGACGCAGACAATTTTTATCTTGCCTAAAGATCCGCAGATTATACTACAGTTTTTGATTAGATTTTTCATTTTCATATAAACTCGATCTTTCATTTGATAAAACTTCATTTTTGTCAGATATTTAGTATAATCCTAGCACAAACTATCTAACTGTAAACAACTTTTTTATCTTTTAGGATCTAATGATCGCTACAATGTCGACTGCCGACGAGAATAACAACAATTCCATGCAACTGAATGCCCTAATGATTAACAGATAAAAAATCGTTTTTTTTTATTAGTTTCTGGATGTATCTTTAATAAAAAATTTGTATAGCTAATAGTATTCTAGAAAAAAATGGTTGAAACATTGAGAATCCTTCCTTATAGTTATTACTGTTTCGGTGCAGTGTCGCCAGATGAGGGGAGGGAACACGAATCGAGGGGAAAGAAGTTACCGTAGCAGAGTGGGGGAATAGCACCGTAGAAGGGGAAGGTAGAACAGGGACACGAGTCTCGATCTGGCGTTGCTGTTTCGGTCACATCATAGTCGCTCATACAAATGACCGAACGGTTTCGTACGAAACGTTCGTCCGTGTCCCACAACAAGATAATTTCCTCGCATCAGCCAGTCGTAATTCACGCGTTTATTCGTATCACTACCGCATACCGAGCCGGGCCAAGGGAAACAGATGCTCGCAGGACTCGAGCTTGCAAATGCTCGCTCTCGGTTGCAAGTCGAGGGAACAGAAAAAGAAGAGGAGTCCAAGTGATCGATTCACGGCGGAGACCAATTAAATCGTATATTCAGCGGGGATGTAATGCCGGGAGAAACGTTGCTCGCAGATATAATCTCCCCGGTCGCAATAAATCGATGTAGGTAAATGAGTCGCGTTCTTTCCGCCGCGCGGGCTCGTCCTCCTTTCTCGTTTCCATTCGACTCTCGCGAGAGGATTCGCCATTACGGCCTCGACTCGCGTCAAAGGTAACGGCTGATGGAAAAATGAGGGTAGTCCAGCCGAGACTGATTTTCACGTCTCGCCGCAAACTTGGGCATGATACGCGGCTGGTAATTGACCTGCTGCTCAAGCCAATTACTTCTCGCTCGATGCACGAGAGCATTCTATTAGGCGAAAGTATCTGCGGTTTTCGGTAATTTAACCGGACGAAAAAGTCGATTTTCTTTTGCGTACACCGATAATGAAACTCTTGAGAATATACTAGAATATACAAGAATATAGTAAAATATACTAGAATATACTAGAATATAGTAAAATATACTAGAATATACAAGAATATAGTAAAATATACTAAAATATACGAGGATATTCTCGAAATGTTAAATCATTATCGAAGTAAATGGGACCCCATTTTTTACTACCGAATTTCAGACACATAGGAAACGCACTTTCCATAAAATTCTGTCCGATATTTTATGTCTAAACGGGTTTTATACAAAATGCCAGCAACAAATGGTATTTCCAAATCAGTTCCTAACGTTAAGGAAACTTCTTGCCTGTAAGTTAGCGACACCGCGAGATTTCTGAAAGTGTAAATCGAGGATACGTCCTCTATAAGAGACATTTCATGCTGGGCAAGTCTAGCAGTGTTAGAAGGTGAAAACTTCTCTCGTGCATGCTTGGTTAACACCTTAACCCCTTAACGCGGAAGCCAACGTTTCATGCAGGCAGGTTTGACTACCGCAGAATGGTGTCAAATTTGATAATGAAGCGACATATGTGTAGAAAGTTAGCAGCGTAAAGAAGTTCATAAATCTTTCACTTCTATGTAAAACGCGTTATGGGACGCGTCGAACGTATATTAATATTGGGCGCGATAAATCTATCTTTTTGATAAACTACTATCATAATTATATTCCAATCTAGAACCTGTTCTACAGTAAAATATGGTTCAATATTAACAGGAAATATTTCCAGCAACTGTTACTGTCCAGGAAACATATACAGGGTGGCCTAAAAATGTTGTATTTCCCTGAGAGAGAGGATTCCTTGGGTTATTGGAAGTAAATTTTTCAGGAATCACCTGTTTAAACATAAACACGAAACAAATAAAATTTTACAAAATGTATATCGAGTGGTTAATATTGAAAAGAAATACTCTCGATTATTAATAATGTATTGTAGATGACGATGAAAGATAAGGGTTTCAATTATTATGCATTTTAAAATCGATTTGGGGAACAATTAATGGACAGTTTGCCACCCTTTTATATTACACGATTCTGTTGGAGGGCTACAGTTTTTCAGAGTCGAAAATCGTGGGAAAGGGTGGATGGAGAACAGTGTCGGGCGATTCGATGGACGAACGAGAAAGGAACGGAATTCACGATTGAATGGTCGAACTCTATTAGCCGAGCTTGTATCATGACGTTTGCAAACTTCGTTTGTGACTCGACATAAAGCGTTCTCCTCGTTATAAGTCCGGCTTTCCATCGAACGGAAGAGCGGATGCCGAACTCACTCGTGCGAATAATTAAATCGTCAGTACGATGATTATGGCATTGTGTTGTTCAAGGATCTCGATGAATCGTCTTTGCCTGCGGGAAAGCATGTATGAATTGTCTGTCGTCGAATGCGGTCCTCTCGTCGTAATTAGTCAAATCGAATTGAAATTGGAGGCCCGACGAATTTCATTCGCCGGGAACGCTTTTTGATGTTTTGTTTGGACATGGTAATCGTGAAATCTGATTACTTTGAAAGAGTATACGTTGCTGCAAGAGTTTTGCGCAATTTATCGAATTACCCGACGTAATTTAATCGCGAAAGATTTTTCCTTTCGGACAGGTTTCACTTGTACTTTCATTCATTTAATCGCGATACGCGTCGGTCAATATGCATGTGATTACGTTGTATTATTTTACGTGCTCACCATTTTGAAATTGTAACAATCTGTTCGTTTAGTCGTCTCTTGGATACCGTAGTTTTTTGAAAATTGCAAACACGAAACTTTAAGTTTGCGTTCAAAAATTACAAATAATTTTTTACGTTCAATCTTTTTGTTTTGTTTGCGGAAAGCTGTTGAATCTACCGATACATTTGTTCGTGGCATTTATAAAATTTTATTTTTAGCAGTTTGTGGGACTCGTTCACAAAATCTTTTAAAATGTATTCTCACAATCTTTCACGATTTATTTAGTTAGTTTTTGATATTTTTAAAGACCATTAGTAAAGATATTCTTTGAAATGTTTATCGACGATGCTATTTCTCACAAGTACATTTTAAAGACTTAATCATCTCAGTTTTCACGCTGCTGTAAAACCGTGAACAGCGAATGAAATATAAGGCATCGTTAGACGCGACCGCAACACGCAGAATTTTGAATTATGCTCCCGATCTATCTCGAGCGAGTTCGAATGACACGTAAAACGAGAAGCTGCTCGCCCGATACGGATGAATATTATCACGAGACCGTGCGACCTATCTAACTTTACACTTTGAAACTGTATTTTCAGACGGAGGAATAGTAACGACGTTCCTACTACTCGTTTCCTCCGTGACAGATACCCGATATCCCATTATCCGTGATCTAGCAGTATACTCGGAATAAACTTGGTTGACCTGAATTTTCATTGGCCTCTAATCTAATTTCAATGACACCTGTGATGCGATAGACAAGTGATTGCAGTATATAAGGGATGCAGAAATCCTATAAAAAAATAGAGTGGTAAAAATCCAAAATCGTTCGAACCCTCAGTGGTCTCGAGAAACAAATTTAAAAAAAGAAATATGTGTGCCACGTAAAGCACGCTAGAATGAATTTTTAATAAATCGTAGCAAACCTCCTGTTATTCTCGCTGCAATTAAAGTAATTATTAAAAAAGCAGGTTTCATGTTTGTTTCTGTTTTTTTACATTAGTCTAGTACATATTATGTTGCAACAACAAATATGATATGCAATTCGATTTAATTGAACAATTTTTAAAGTAGATTTGGTGGGTCCACTTGCTGATACAACCGTTTTTTTTTTTCTTTATTTGATTCCCCTTATGGTTACAAATCCTTACACCTCCTCCCATACCATACCACACATGCATTCTCCGTTCTTACAAATTTTTCTTATTACTATCTTATGCCTATCTTATATCTATGCTTAACCTATATATATAGAGAGAGATATATAAACAAGTATTTACAATAGATATTTACTTATATTTAAAGACGGCTCTTTTACCCCCCTTCCCTGCCCGTGGACTTTCTCTTCCGGTCGCTTACCATCCATTCCCATTTCTGATACAACCGTTATAAATCGAATAATTTCACGTGTAAGCACCCGATTGTTCGTGAAATAAAGAATTTGTTCGCCAGATGATATGGCGAGAGTACAACAACAAATATGGTATAAAATACGATTGAATTGAACAATTTTTAAAGTACATTTGGTAGGTCCACTTGCTGATACAACCGTTACAAATCGAATAATTTCATGTGTAAGCACCCGATTGTTCATGAAATAAAGAATTTGTTCGCCAGATGATATAGCGAGAGTACAACAACAAATATGATATGAAATACGATTTAATTGAACAATTTTTAAAGTAGATTTGGTAGGTCCATTTGCTGATAAAACCGTTACAAATCGAATAATTTCATGTGTAGCAGCTGATTGTTCATGAAATAAAGAATTTGTACGCCAGATGATACAGTGAGAGTACCAGTCTCATAGCGACTCTGATTCTAATGTTAAATCGATGGACAAACTCAGCGAGTCCTGTTCGCAGATCCATCGAAGTGCTAATTCGAGACTAATTTTCGGAGCAATCCAAAGAAGTCGTGGAAGACGAGCCCAGCGAAATGAAGTCACGCGGAGAATTAATTATTCGAAGTGAACGCCGTTTGCCGATGGCGGGTCCATTAAAACCAGGAAATTGTTCGGGGCTTAACGTCTGGTTCGTAGCAGGGGATGTGTCGACTGTCTCCCAACCGCCGCCGCCGGCGGCAGAAGCGTGTTTGCTAGTAAAATGCGAGAGCCGCGTCTCCAGCATTTCTGTTACGATTGGCTACTATAATTGACGTCGTAGTAATTATCCATAAATTATTTCGTCGCATCGCCGCGTAGGCCTGGTCTCTGCCGTTTCGATATTTACGAGTTATCGCGCAATCTCGTTGCGTGCCTGAAAATTAACCACGTGTTTACTCCTTCCTCCGCAATTATCCGCGAAGCATACGATTTTGCAACTATATATTTCCGGGGACACAAATATTTCAAACGGAATTGCTAGATTTCTATCGGTATGTTAGACACGTGGTAAAAGTTGCCTTCTGTTCGCGTCTCGTTAAGCTCGATTGATCGATGAATAGCATAAGATGACAGGGTAGAATGTTACTATGAAATAGAGGATAACGTTTGTTCGATAGGCTACTTCTTATTAGATCGATCTTGATAATCGTGATTTAGGTGCTTTCACAGTCGGTTTTGCCATCTCCATGTTGCATAGTGCAGTTGTGCATCCTGTCTGGCGCGCTGACATATAAATCTTAATTTCGCAACACTTACACGAAGGTCGAGTCACTCGATATCGTATTTATCATCCAATTTTATAACAAAATAATATTCTTTTTATTTTCACAAAAAGTTTGTCTTTCTTCTTTCTGGTATTCTTTGCACGAATCTGGATTAAGAATAACATAATATAGAATGAATTTGCGGAATTATTTCTTATTTTTTCATATAATAACTTCGTAGTATGCGAGATGAATTGGATGAAGAGGGTGTTCGTCAGGATTGCTCTCTCTGCTTTCATTTGATTTCGACAGACCGCGAAAGAAACTCGCCGCAATTAATCTCTTTTCATAAGGCTTCGATTACTATCCCCTGCAATTTGCAGGGTCATCGGTGCCCATTGTTTCTGAGAAATTGGAGCATTCACAAAAGTCGATATCTTGCTTTCCCTTGTTCTCACCAATGCCGAGAAGAATTGACAGACAACCTTGTGACCTAGTTCAACTCCGTCACGATTATTTAACAAGCCTTGGACTCGATTGTTTTTGCTTCGATTCAGCAGATCATCTTCTCGTTGATGAAGTAAAAAATGTTTTACAATTTACTATAATTTTCTTCGCTGAACCTTTGTACAATAATACTTTTTTGTCTATATTACTTTGTTCTTGTTGCCAACGCATCAGTGTGTTGTAAATATTAACGAATCTACTTACCGATCATCAAAAGAGAAGTTTTATCTTGAAAGGTATCGTTCCCTTGACGATAGCGATTCGACCGAAGTATTTACTTTAAGTAAATGTTTTCTTGGCTTTCGACAATGTCCTTTTAAATATAAAGATAGTACGTATTCGTATTGTGTATCGATACCATCGTACTTCACGATGGAGTCTTCGTTGATTCGCAGACAGGCTGAATTGCATTGTGTGCTTTTGTCAATTTTCGCGATTCCGAGCTAAAGTGGGTTGTTATCGAGTCGCTTAGAAAGAGAAATGGCGGAAAGAATGGCGAATGACGGGGAAAAGGGTCCTTTTGAATAAGACGTCTTTGTATACAGATCGGGGGAGTTTCCATTCCGCTTAACTCTCATGGAGAGACTAGGGAGCTGCCGAGACTCATTTGTTCCGAATGCTGATATTTATTCGAAAGGAAAAACAATTTCTAAATAACAATTCGCTGTACAGTTCTGCGATTCTATACTGTATGTAAATGCTTGAAAGTACTTACACGGTCGAGGTGAAATTTTTAAATAAATATTTAGCAGCAATCTGTATCTTTTTCTCTATTTTTCATACGAACAAATTTTATTTGAGATTTTTTAATTGTACATTGTTATTTGATTACAAACAGAGAGAAAAAACTCATTTCAACGAACAGGGAATATTATAAGGATGTAAGGATAATGTTCGAAATACACGTTCATTTGAAGCGCAACAAAATTTTTTATTATTTCGGAGTACTGAAATTAATCCCGGGCAGAAGATAATAAAATGGGAGTAATAGAGTCTATTTAACTTTTAGAAAGATAAAAACCCTCTGTGCGACCCCGCTTTCATGAAAAGTCATATTAATAATTCATTTCCCCACGGTTCCACCTGAAACGTTGACAGTTGCCGCCTTCGTGTTCCGTAATTTCCATGCTCTACCGGTTACCGACTCATTACAAGTCTAATTTCCCTAAATTATGACCATACTACGCGACATACCTAACTGTTTCCAACTGGTTTGCTACTGTCCGCGCCATATGGCGTTTCATCGAGTTCTATTAACTCCTACGGGCTCGGCTCGCATTTGTTGACCGGTTTATCTCCTCGAAATCTTCTCATTTCGTCCAATTAATACAAATTTCTGTCTGCTCGATATCTTAACCTTTTATTTGTTCAATAAAAACCTGTTACATATTTATACGGCGAAAACTCGCATGAGATTGAGGTAATGGAAACATGTTCGCATCCGACTTGATGTTAGAAAACTGTAACAGAGGTCAACACAAGGTTTACTCTAAAAGTGACTATTTTACATGATCAAAATAGCAAGAATGCGACTACACAAATTTTTTTGGTGCATTTTTACAATTTCAATCATCGAAAATATTCGAATCCGTGAACCTGGTGTTAATAAATAATTTAATGTAAACCTCGAAGATGATTTCCAAGCTTTCTTTTTGTACAGCACAATAATTAATCTCGTGATTAACGAAAGCAAATCACGACGAATTTCAAATCTGAAGTTTCTTTGACCTCCTCGACGTTCTGCGCGATACATTGTAATCTGACATGGAACCAAGAGCTAAAAAAGGTGTCAAGCAGAATTCCCAATTCCCACGAACTTCGGAAAGGAGAGAGAGTCGATTCGAAAACCTGTTGACCGCGGCGTGAAGGGCCACAGGTTAATTTATGCGGGTGCAGTTCTAAACACTGATCAGTGTAATTGACCAACCGACAAGGTAACGAGATTTCTGGATTAATGGCTCGGCTCGTTACACGTCTCTCGTTGCCCGGTGTTTCTATCCAATTACGTAATAGCCGCGATCCGAACGCGAACCGATGCGATGGCGATGACCGCGTTCGCAAAATAAACGACGATCGTTCTCTCGGCCTTTGCCTATCCGCGTGTTCGGTTCTCTCCCCCACTCGTTATACTATCGAAGTGTATCGGCTCGTTGGCACGTGCTCCCGAGGAAGATCGCGCTTATTAATTAACCGTGCGGCGAAACGTGGAAAACGGAGAAAGAGAGAGATATACCTCTTCTTCGAGCCGCGTGGAGAACAAGACGAAGAAGAAGAAAAAATAAAGAAAAGATCTTCTACGCTCCCGGCCGACGACGAAGAGAAGTCTGGTGGAAGAACAAGTCGCAGATAAGATCGCCGGTAATGAACTATCCGGGTCCGGCGCGGTTCTAATGAGGACCGTAGGAAGTAATCTCGCTGCAAGGAGCGGGAAGAAACATGCTCCGCTCTCCACGGTTACTCTCTTTTGCGCTTTCGACACGAACGCACCGACCACGCTTCAAATCTCCGAGCAACGAGGACCTCTCACCTGTCCGCCGACGCTCACCTTTCCTCCTTTCCTTTCGATGGCCCCGCGCCCGTCCACTTCACTTTCCGCGAGCTTGCGACCGCATTTACTGGACCGTGCGAATGCGAAATTTCCGCGTCGCTATCACCCTCGTCTTCTCTTCGCCGAATTCTTCTGTATCAACACATTACCGACCGGCGATTATTGCATTATTTTGGAGAATCTACGGTGCACGGCTAAACATTTTTTAAGGGAACCTTTAACTGACTAGTGAACTAACAAGTCATCCTCAATAACGTTTTCTAATCGTTTCATTTAACACTTTACCTACCGGAAGCCTATTAATAGGATTTTCAATGATTCTGCTGTCGTCAAATCTCCGAGCAACGAGGACCTCTCCCTGTCCGCCGACGCTCACCTTTCCTCCTTTCCTTTCGATGGCCCCGCGCCCGGCCACTTCACTTTCCGCGAGCTTGCGACCGCATTTACTGGACCGTGCGAATGCGAAATTTCCGCGTCGCTAACACCCTCGTCTTCTCTTCACCGAATTCTTCTGTATCAACACATTACCGACCGGCGATTATTGCATTATTTTGGAGAATCTACGGTGCACGGCTAAACATTTTTTAAGGGAACCTTTAACTGACTAGTGAACTAACAAGTCATCCTTAATAACGTCTTCTAATCGTTTCATTTAACACTTTACCTACCGGAACCACTTAACTGCGGAATTTAGTTTTAAAAATCCCCGACCGAGTGCGGAATTAAAATCAAGCAACGACAAGTATACGCGTCGAACGCAGAGCAAATGGTCCTATTATAAATTTTACGAAAAACGAGGTAGGATTACATTTTTATTTGATAAAAAATTAACAATTCATTCTTGACAAGGTTATTGTTATTGCACCGCAATAGAGTTCTGGATTGACGTGTATACACGTCGAACGCAGTTAACTGTTTAATAGGATTTTTAATGATCGTGCTGTACCAAACGATAGCATAGAAATTTTCTTTTATATTGCAATCTTAAATGAAACTATTAGATGACGTTATTGAGAGTGACTTGTTAGTTCACAATGAAAATTGCTGCTGCTATTGAAGGTTTCATTAAAAACTGTTTAGCCATGTGCCATAGATTATTCAAAATTATGCAATAATCATCGGTCGGTAGTGTGTTAAGATTGTAATGTAAAAGAAAATTTCTATGCTTTCTTTCGGTACAGCGGAATTATTGAAAATCCTATCAATAGTCTTTCAGTAGGTAAATATTGATGAATGTGGCACCAAATAAAATTTTTATTTTCATTGGTAATAGCGTTTGGGAATCCAGATTAAATAAAAATCGTACTAAATTCTGTTAAATGTAATACTCCAGCTATGTTTGAAAATTTTTGTAAGGCATAAATAAATAAATATCCACACTTGTACTTGTCCGACTTGCTCCGCAATGCGGTGGAAGTCTGAGAACGGAAGGAATAGTGTGCAAATTGAAATTTATTACGAATCTGAAATTCCCGCAGGAACATCATGCGTGCTAAACGGGCTATGTGTAAAGATAAAACTGAAATGAAATAGTCCAATTCTGCGACAAGAAAAGCATACGTAGGCCGGAGGCAGGGGCGTACGTGATGTCTTTGTATGATATTCCGAATATACACTCCCTTTACCTTGCTTCCTACCTCTCGGAATAATTCTCGCCACTGTTGGAGCAGATTCCTGAATTTATTCCGGAAACGTATTGTACCGTGCATTATATTCTAAAACAAATTTTCCTATCGTTATTCCTCGGGAACAATTTCTTTTGTTAAAAAGTGATAAAGCGAGTCGAGAATTCGTGCGAATTTTTGCTTAGCGTATTTCTAAAATAGCACTATTGTACGTTATAACTGTATACTATGCACTTTATAAGAATAATAATAATTTTAAGGAACACGAAACGAATGTATTGAAAGTTTCAAGAAATAAATAAAAAAATTTTCTACAAATCTGCAACAGCATCGACGTGTTTGAATATCTTCAGTGACCCAGTAAAAATGATAAAATTACCGAAACCATTTTTAATCGCGGTGTAACAATTTTATTCTTAGTCTCTGGAATATTGGGAGCGAAATGTGAGCCAAGAGAAATCGAATGCAAATAGAAATTTTATAAATTGCAGCATAGTTTGCAGGCAGTCCGGAATTGGCATCCCACGAGCATAACCGTGCACCGATACAGAATACTATAATATTTTACAGCGCGACCCTTATCTGCAGCATCCGTAGAGGGATATGTCGCTGTCTTTACGATTGTCGCGAGAGTTCGCGTCACCTCGCATTTTACACCGTTACTCGAGAGCTGGTTCTGCTCTACTTGCAACCGGAAACTTTCGAAGAAAGCTTTTTCCAGTGGGCGGAACCATAATTGCATTTTGTCGTCGATTGAATCTTTGGCGGGTTAAAAAGTCTGCAGCGGAAACCAGAGATCTTTATGGACTCTGGCGTGAGCTGCAAACAAAGCCGCCAACGTTATTCTTTGAAGCTCTTTCGTAACAACATTCTTTGCGAAGAACAGTCTTTGTTATTTATATATTATTTCGCTGCTGCGATACCGTCCTTTTGAAGACCTTTTAATATTTTAATTAGAAGCTTCTGTCGTTTGGTAAATAATATGTGTGACTCTTACATTCTAATATACAGTAAATTCTGGATCTCAGAAAAACCCTCGACTCCGTGCTGTTTCTTAGATCCTGTGGTTCTACTAGAATAAACTGAGTAAATAAATCTACCGAATACATTTGTACAATTGAATAAGAATGTATTCTCGTTGGCGAGACAAATAAAGTCAATCATTCTCATATTTTTATAATCTCAGAATTTGAAAAAATAAGACCATTTATCTTCTGTCTCGATCACCAAAGGACTGTTGTTCACACGATTGTACATTCTTTATACTGTTAAAATAAAGTAGGATCGAAACATGAAGGCTGTGGATATTAGATTTTCTTAGATCGTACAATTTCCATTTTCAGTGACCTTGTTCGGTTTAGAATTCTAATTCCAAATCCCACGTTTTACTTGCACCGTTTCGCTAGAAATAGACGCAAACAATGACTGTTCCCTCGTGGAATGTACAGCTCCGACAACCTGTACAAATTCTGCTCCTCTCCGCGTTCTCTCGTTCTGCCGTTTCTTTCCCTTATCCGTCTGCACTGTTTCTTGGTCGATGCAGAAGTTCGCGGAACTTGCGAACCCTTCGAAGTATCATCCCAGACCGAACTTCCCCACAATACGATGCAATACCATGACACTCGAGCATCGAAATTGCCGCGTAAACCCCGCGAGCCGCTGGAACAAAGCATCCTCGGACATTTTCCAAGTTGTTCCGCGTTAATTACACCCGGGGGAAGTTGTTAAGACGATCGCGTGGAATCGTATCGATTGCCGCTGTTCACCGTGATTCAGATACTTACGGTTATAAAACCTTTTCAATCGTTTTATTCGACAGCCGATACAGAAAAGTATCGGAAAAAGACGACGTTTATGTTGATGCACCGGTTGCCTCTCCACTTCTGCTGGCAAATAAACAAGTTGATTCCACGTCGATAAATCGTAATGAAGTATTCACAGAATTTTCCCTACCGAGTACTAAAAGCGATTAAAATCTTTTCGCTTATAAAAAAGACAAGGCTCTATTGATTTAGATTTTCTGCAATCTTTATCCCAATGCGTGGTCGGATAAAAAAATGTATCCGATCAATTTCCACGTAAACGATTTCGTATTTTCAATAACTGTGAAATGAAAAATGGTTGAAAGGTGATTAAAGGAGGTCCAAAATGTTAACAACTTATTGATTCCAACTATAAATAAAAAACGAGTGAAGTGTTCTCCTAGGATCTTTCCTAAAGCGAAGAGCACCGAGAGAATTTCAATGAAATGAGAACAGTGTTGCAGTAAGCGCACGTAAAATTCGCTGCAGTCTTGCCTGACAAAACCCTCGGGCGAGAGATCAGTATTACGATCCGATCGCGAAAGCTTTCGAAAGATTTCGTGCATCGAAGTCACCGGGGCGCTCTAATCCACCGATTCCGGCTGAGATCGGTTTGGTTCGTAGCAATTCCCGCGAACCTCCGGCTCGATTTTCCGACGAGCCGATGATTAAAGGCGAGCTCCGGTCGGATTACGAATTCCAGACGAATATTACCGGAGCAACTTCAGAGAAAGGTTCCCTGGCGAAAGGCCAGGAATCTGAAAGACCTTACACCGCAGAGTCGTCATCGTGATCGTTTGAGCGGGCGCGCGTTGCGTTCTCGTCTTCAGCAATATCAGTGAGCATTGTGCATTGTCTGCCGTGTATATTCGAAGCCTTCATTGCTCCGTCGGCTTCTCCATGCATATGGATGCGCGCCGTATGCACTTTTCTATGCCTGGGCCGCGGAGAATGGTCGGCCATCGCGCGCCTACAAAGACGGGCGCATCGGGAAGAAAGGGAAAAATGAAGATACGCAGCTTCGGGAAGCTCCGGGGAGCACCGCGCGTTTGTCGATCACGAAGAGCCTCGAGATGTCACCGTCGCCTCTTTGAGAGCTCCGTCGGGAATCCACGCACAGCTGAATTTCAATATCAAGGAACACACGACCGCGTTATGCCGGCCTTTGTCCGCCAAAGGGTGCATTATGGGCGACAACGAGCAGAGCCATTCCTTTTTACCCGATCGGGTAAAGATGCGCGGGAGACCGGGGTCAGAAGTAACCATTTGCTTCTGGGCTACGAACGCGCGAAACTATTATTTACAATAAATTTACAATAAACTCCCAATCCAAAGTCTTAGGGCAGAGCAACAGAATCTAAAGTTAATTAGTGCCATTGGTAAACAGAGGTATTGATCAGAGTTGGGCAAAAATTTAATCAACGATCGACGAATAAATTTCTACTTCAATCGTTAACCGCAATTAACAATTAAACTCCTACTTTAGTCGTTAATTGCGGTGAACGATTACATTCTTTTCAATTGTAATCGTCAATCGGATTATTGATTAATGAAACACGGAATCAAAACTGTATGCACACTGAAAAAAATGTAAACCGAGTTTAGGTATATTGTCATTCGGTCCATAATACGATCTTTATGTGCCTACTTATTACAATTTATGGATAGACCGTGTGGCGATTAACTTCAACAATTCATTAAATCGGTCTCCGATTTTTCGATGATTTCTTTTTTTAATCAACGATTGACGATTAACTTCATCAATCGATTGAATCAATCATTCATCATTTCAATTATTTCAATCATTTTTCAATGATTACCTTTTTCAATTTACACCTTAATCAATCCACACACCACACACACACACACCACACACAATCCTGGTTACAATTTTAATCGATCAATGCCCAACTCTGGTCTTAATCTGACGACTTCAAACGTCTCTAAAAACTTAAAAAAATTTTCTAGTAAATGAAACTACCACTGATTTGAAGATTATATTGGAATATGGGTATGGAAATAAACTATGAACACTATATGTGGGAATCGACATATCGGGAAGGCCACGAACCGACCGAGTCGTTGCCCTCGTACCAGCAACAAACGTCGCGCGCCAAAACGTCTAATGACACGTTTTTAGATGTTGTCAACAGTCGAGGACCGGGGCGATGAACTGACAAGTAAACACAAGCCAGTGTCATCGCCCGTATCTTGACTAGGTCGCGAGAAGGCTATGTAGGTGTGCCGAAACGCACCTGTGTGTATGACGATAAAGCCGGACCGCGGAAGACGCGGGGGGGCTTTATGTTAAAAACGCGACTATACGAACCACGATACGAGAGACAAGCGAAATTACGACTCACGGCTACGACACGCGGTTAACGATTACGATTTACGGATTAACGAATACGGACATACTTGTTATATCACATTTGTATTTGTATCTTTGTTGTTTCTGTCGCGTCGTTCTAAATAAAGGGCAGACATTTTACTCTACAAAAATCCTGTTCCTACATATATAAACTATTAATTGAATTTTATTCAAATTTATATATTTCAATTCACGTAGAGAGGCACGTCTTTACCCTACGAGAACTAGAACGCGAATGAGAATCGTTCTGAAAAACGAATGACGATCTCAGAAACATTTGAAGCTTGAGGGTCCCTTGATGTGGACCGCATAGATACAATGTATCTTTCGAGCGTTCTCGATAGTAAAGCAATAGTATAACCTACTAAGTAATAGTAGATTATTTTTGTTCCTTACATAAATTCCAACAAATTAAAACCTTCTCTTTACATCGAATCCCTAAAATTTGATGTACGACATTTTTTCACTGTTTTATTCAGAGAACATGAGGAACAAGTTCTTGAAATCGCTACTACTAACACTGGAAATATTTTTTTTTTTCTAAAAATACATAGCGGCTTAACCAAGGTGTTGGTCCAAATTATACTACCCTCTCCTACATACTTATCTGACATATGTAATTCGTATTACACGAAAAAATAACATTTATGATGCGCTCTTCATGTCGAAATTTATACAGTGATTCTGTCGTAAGTTCGTAGATGACTTTCTAAAGAGGTCTTCTTTAATGCTAAAATTGTTAGTGAATTCACATCTGGCTTATTTAACCCTTCGCACCCGGAGCCATTTTAACTTAAAAATCAAACATTTCTTCCGACCTAGAATAATCCCATTCTATATGATTTTTTTCATTTTATGGATATGAAATTGATATAATAGCTCATGCAATACTTAAATGATTAGTAATTGGTTAGATCCCAATGTACTTAATAATCTAAACATTATCTTGAATACAACAACTTTTAATGGTGACTCCGAGTCACCATTCGAGTGCTAAGGGTTAATATTAAAATTACATGTCTGTTGTCTCGTGAATGATTTGATGCAAAAATACTTTTAATCCGACGGTAGTAAATGTGGTACGAAAATTTTGTTCGCCGGGGGGAAACGCCCGCGCGGTTGAATGGAAATGGAGGAAATGGAAATGTCTGATACGCTTTAAGATACCAATAACTTGGGGATACCAGTGTACAAGGGATATTTCCCGATAAGGAACGAAAGCTTTATAGAGGCCACACGAGGTTCCAGGAACCCTTAAACCCGGCACAGCCGGGAGAAAACGCGGAAATAATACGTCCTTGGACCGAATCGAGGGAACATAAGCCAGACGACGAAAGAAAAAAAAATGTATCGGTGGGTAAGATCAATAAATTACGGAAATCTCTAGCCTGTCTGAGATTTCGCTCGACCGTACTTCGCTCGAAGCACGGGGCCTGTACATTTTTCAATATCTAGTGAATCGTTAGAGTAATATATGTAGTAAGGTGCTGCACGATGTAATAGGAACGGAGTTGGAATTTATGTCACGCCCCTCGTACATCTGAGACGGAATGGTAAAACATGTAAAAGAAACTTTGCTCTCGTCGTGCTGCGAGTTCAAGAGTGGAGACGAAAGTTCGGCCCGGAGAGTTTCGAGAGTTTCGTTTAAAATTGATTTTTGATGGATGCAGAGCACGAAGGGACCTGCTACAGAAATTGTCCGCACATGACTCCTCATACAAAAAAGCTCCACGCGTAATATGGATTTGTGAGACATTAACCTCTTAACTGCAGAATTTAGTTTTCAGAATCCCTCACAGAATGCGGAATTAAAAATCAAACACAATGGCGTGTCTACGCGTCGAACGCAGGGCAAATGGTTTTATTATAAATTTTTATTTCATAATAAATTAACAATTCATTCTTGAAAAGGTTATTGATATTGCATCGCAATAGAGATTTGGATTGACGTGTATACACGTTGAACGCAGTTAACTGATTAAAGATCGTTTTGCGGGAGCTATATCACCGAAATGTTCGCGCGTTGTTGGTGCAAACGATACAGAGAACATGTACAGATATTTTTTAAATTACTCGCTGTAAATTATACTTGAGATCTTCTTGAAATTAATGAAATTTTTTGGAAATAAGTGGTCAAATGCGGCTCATCTTGAGGAATTGAGTAAAAGAAAACGAAGATGAACGGATAAGTTCATGACATTTGACAATAAACCTACAGACCATGACTTATTTATATTTTGTGCGATTTTTATTCTAATACAGGGTGAACCACAAATCGTGACCAGTAAAGATTACTCTGTTAGTAGCATTTTTTGCAATTTTTTTATGTTATCACATTACCGACCGGTGATTATTGCATAATTTTGAAAAATCTATGGTAAATGGCTAAACATTTTTTAATGGAACTTTCAGCAGCAACAGCAATTTTCATTGTGAACTAACAAATCACCCTCGATAACGTCATCTAATAGTTTCATTTAAAATTGCAATGTAAAAGAAAATTTCTTTTGGTACAGCACAATTATTGAGAATCCTATTAATAAGCTTCCGGTAGGTAAAGTGTTAAGATACCTATCGAATTCGCCTTGAAATCCTCTAACAGATAGGCGTACAAAAATTATAGGTGTATTTGCAAAAAATTGAAGATGATCTTGAAAAATCATGAAAAAAAGTTGATAAAAATATTTTCAATCGGTCTGATAATAACACGGTAATCTCTACTGGTCAAGATTCGTGATTCACCCTGTATATACAGGAATAAAAAAATGTATTCAATCAATTCCCATGAAAACACCTTCGTAATTTCATTAATTGGTTGGTTTAGTGCTAAAAAAATGAATTTTTCTTTGCGCAATTTCGCATCGCGGAAGATCGTGAGGCAGCGTTGAAAATGATCGCGATCCACTGGCAATTTATTCCGATCCGAGTATCAAGATTTTCATTAGCAGCGAACACGACGGTGACGTCGCGAAATTCTCCGTGGTTTCACGCGACCATTAATTCGACGGAGTTTCTTTCGCGTCTCGTTCATTTAGGCGTCTATGCTGCCGCACGTGCGGCTGCGGTTGTAATCCGCAGTTCGTGCGCGAGCACTCTGCAGGAGAAACAGTTTCGCTACGTCTGGAACGTCGAATCGATATCTGTTCAGCCCTTGCTCCGACTATGAGTAGTGCGTTCAGTGGGTACTTTCTGTCACCCTTTTTTCCCCTGCAGGCGAGCTGCCGGTGAAAAATTATGGTTGTTCTCATCTCGTAGCTTCGCGCGCTGCTGTTTTAATCTAATGTAATCCTTTTCAATCTGCGTCGTTTCTCGAAAAAGTTCGGCAACTTTTTTTCATCCCTGACTGAAATAGATTGGTATAGCAGACGGATTCTCATGTATCTGCAATTTAATATAAAACGGCCGTACGTTGAGAATTATTTAATTTGTCGACCGAGGATCCATACATACTTAAACGCACTGTCGATCTTCATCATATTTATTTCTGGTCTCTGGTTCAATAATTAAAATTATGTATCAAAAAAAGTGATTGTTCCATTTCCTAAAATTTCGTCGATCTGAAAATTATTTTTACGTTTTTAGTGATTCTTTTTTTACATTTGAAAATGTTCAACAAGAATTTTTAATCCGGCAATATTCTATATTAATAATTGAAACCTCGATGGAAATAGATGGTTCTTTAAACGTTCCAACATTAATTAACCGATGACCCAGCTACGTCGTTGAACCGTTAATGGAACAACTTGGGTTCAAAGTTTGCTAAAAATTCTTTTCCGACGATGTAGAAAAGTTTGATGGTTTGATGAACTTCCGGCCGGAATTCTTTGCGAAGTTATAATTAATGTAGTTCCGGCAAGTAACTCAGTTTTTCGCTGATGTTTTGTCGAGCGGGTAAGCAGGATTTCCTGCTCAACCATGAACTTCAAATACGGGGAATCTTGTATTAAAAATTTGCTGACTTCAAAAATGATTTAAGTCAAAATTTAAAAAGAAAAGAGCTTATCAGTGATTTCACAACACACATTTTATTTTCAATTAAATTAATTCAATGTAATTTTTACGATATTCTAAAAAATGAATCGTTATATGGTGCTTGTAATTTCAACATTATAAGGAAATTATTTAGTGTTAATATCATGAAACACAAGAAATACATATAATTACTTAGACCACTTTCAGAATTATGGGCACAGATGTAGAAGAGTATCGAATTCTCCATAAAAATTTATTGATCTTCTAATATTACAATCTAATAGTTAACGAGATATTGTCGAAATAATTTTCCATAAAAAATGTATATTTAACCAGTTAACTGCGTTCGACGTGTATACACGTCAATCCAGAACTCTATCGCGGTGCAATAACAATAAACTTTTCAAGAATTAATTGTTAATTTTTTATCAAATAAAAATGTAATCCTTCCTCGTATTTCGTAAAATTTATAATAGGACCATTTGCTTTGCGTTCGACGCGTATACTTGTCGTTGCTTGATTTTAATTCCGCACTCAGTCGGGGATTTTTAAAACTAAATTTCGCAGTTAAGAGGTTAAAATAAATGTATATTACCTAAATGTATATCGTGTACAAAAGGTTGGAGTTCACCCGGAGCTACGAAATCCATTTCAAGATGGCGACGAGTATAACTCGCCCGGCTCGTATCAAGTAATTAGTGTAATTTAAAAGAACGTATTGTGTTAGTCCGACGAGCTTACCCGTCGCGGCTCGCGGTTCTCCGTCATATTTACGGCGGCTAATATATTAGACACTTCTTCTAACCATAATGTAATCCGCGTCAGTGACAAATGGCGGCGCGGCGACGCGTTTTTCTACATTCATTCTGGTTACGCCAGCGTGTTTGCGTTACGCAATCGTTCGCCGTCGAAATTACTTTTTCAGACGGCAGCAAAAGAGCGAGGAACAATAGGGATCGCAGCACTCTCGCCTTGTAATTTCGTAGCTGTAATTTTCGCGTGGCTCCTCTGCCGTCAGAAGAGAGAGATTTAAAAACCATCCGTGTACCCCTTTTTCCCCTGTTTCGGTTTACGTGGCCGCGCGACAGGCACAAAAGAATTCCCGGCTCGATTTCCTCGAAAAAACGTTACCGTTCCCCACCGTGTTTCATCGACGCGAAATGTTTCGATCGCGGCAAACATTACTCAAGTTCCCATTGAACCTTCTGTTTCGCTTCTTTGTAGCGTACCTCGAAAGAAACTCGAATGTTAACTGCCCGAGGCGCAGGTACAACGCCATTATTTTTCAGAAAGTTCCATATTCTACTGAAACTCGGGTGAAAAGATTTTTTAAATGGGTGCGATTCGTTGAACCAGCTACATTTAACACTAGGTTTACGGAGCTCTAGAAATAATTATTTCACATTATTTCATGAACGTAACCCCAAATTTTTTACCATTTTTCCAATAATATATCTGTGGTTATAGATTTGATCGCCAATGCTTTGACATAGGACATCGGTTAAATTGCATTATTTTTTTGAGCCTTTCGAATGTATTTTCATGACCTTTTTTCTGGTAAATACGTGAATCCTATACTACAAAGTTCAATTAATGCATAAACTCAATTTTTTACAATCTTAATAATCGCAAATTATAACGGGTCCCGTAAACCTAGTGTTGAAATCGGCAATTTTACGCTTCCGGATTTAAAGAAAAATTGATTTTACAACCAAAAATTCTGAAATAATTCACTGTCGTGTGTGCTATCAGGTAGACCCTCGTGAATTGTTTGAACGTATAAATTAACGTAAACATTGATATTAATATTAATAACGATTATAGTCGACACCATTGTAACTCGAATTCTGGGTTATTTAAAGTCAGATCGTCAAAAAGCAATTGCTGCGCAGCATTCTCTTCGGAGCGCAAATAGCGGGCACGTTGGATCCATTATACTACTACAGAGCGGTATGAGATACATTACTCATTGTACAATAAGACCTCGATTAACCGAGCCGCGTTTATCCGGGATCTCGATTATCCAAGACCTTGATTATTCAGAACATTCAAGAGAAAATGTATACGTAACAGTCTTTGTTCGTCGTGTATTCGTTACTTCCTCAATTCGTGATACGGTAGTTATTAGCCTTTACAAATGGTGAAAGATTGGATCCTGATAAAACACTTTCGACTGTGCAGTTCGCACAATCGGAGCTATGTCGGAAACAAATGCGAGTCTATATTATGTTGTAAAAGGAATGCATGCCCCGGTGAAAGAACTTGTATTGCGTGTATCAAATCTTTCCACTTAATTTCGCGAATCCATTGCAGAATAAAATGTGTATTCAGAAAATTGATGAATCACAACGTAGATTAATATTGTAAGTAGACATCGGATCTTTATGTAAAATAAAAATTGTCGTCAGTTTATTGTGAGAAACCGGAGTTAATGTAAAAATGTATTTCTTCTTTTTAAAATTTTAATAAATCGAAAATAATGTGGCAGTATATTCATTTTCGTTATAAATACATAAAATATGTAATCTAATTATAAGCTTATGTTATATGTATTCCATAAGAAATTTATTTCTCTTTTGATTAAGTCAGTTAATCGAAGATTTATGGCAGAAATGGAAGTAATTAAAAGAATTGCAGTGATGCAAGGGCACATTTTTTGCGTAAACATCGTAAAAACAATTCATGCTTTTTTCCATGTTTACGTAAGTCAATTACTCCGCACGGAACGGAATGACATTGAAAATCGAACTGCGCACTTCAGATGCCGATGACCTCCCATTGATCGAGGAGAACATTACACCGAGATGGTATAGCATTTCGAAGAGCTGGTAGTTTGTCTTTGACGGTAATATTTACTTGCTTAGGGAAAACCTACTACTACGATCGATCCCACGAGATCAGTTTGCCGCGAACATCCGCGTATCACGCATCGGCAAGCAGTCGTTTAGGAAATATTACTCGTTTTTTTCCCCCAAATTTTTTTCGATAATCGCTTCTGCTTGTATCCGTCTTTATGTGTCTTTTACAAGTTTTCAAACTTCTTACTTTTTTCTATTTCTGTACCTTTTACGCGTCACTCTATACTTACTATTGTCTTCGCTATATTGTTGTGTTGTTTCACGTGTCGTTGTATATTTTCGTTCGACAATGCATCAGAAGACAATAGTACACACTCGACCTGGCTCCGGGAATGTTTCGTGAAACTGGCAGTGTTGGCAGGGAAGAAAAATGGAGGTTTCGAAAGTGAGTGAAAAATAAAAAAAGGCTTGTTTATCCGACTTACACTTTCCAGAA
>CM052200.1:16504587-16521421 GCA_028455805.1 Lasioglossum figueresi | reverse complement strand
AACAATTCTGCAATCAAAAATTCTGAAATAATTCGCTGTCGTGTGTGTTATTAGGTAGAATGTGTTTATGACATTGATTACGATCTGCAAAAATCAGCTGGTGAAGCGTCCGGTGTAAAAGTGCGAAGAGTTTAATCGAATTCTAGCTAATGCGGGGTCCCGGTATCGCAAGAAAGAATGCCGAAGATTCCAGTGAACCGAGCATCGATTTTCTACTTGTGTTCACGCGCTCGAGCGGACTGCTTGACATTGAACGTTTACCTTATAGCGGCGGGTGCAGACCGCGAACCATTGCACTCTGCGGAATGTAGCACGGTTCGCAGCGGATCGGAACGAAAGAAACTCAATCGAAGTTTCACCGTGAACTTTTGCCAGAAGGTGTGTGCTGCCTATCGCGGACGCACTCTCTGGGACTTCCCTTGGAAAAGCTTACTTAACTAATAACTTTCCGGCAGAGTTACCAGGGGTGACTTCCATCCTACACCGTTACACACCCCATCCCCGTTTTTCCTTTATCTTTCTCTGTATACACTGCCGCCAGTTCCGTGAACTACGAGGCGGTTAGGTAATAAAAGTCCATGGGTATATCTTATGGTCGATATTACCCATGAGGACAAAGTTCTTGCATAGCGAACCCAGCGCAGCGGCGTCAGGCAATTTTTTCAATTCTGAAACACTCGTTCAAATATGCATGAAACGTTCACGCAGCTGGAAGCTTTGGTGCTCGACCTACGAAGTTACTGTCGGCTCGAATGTTTTTTGTAGTGTCAGAGAATTTTATAGCCGGGCAGAGAGAAATTATTCGTTATATTTTGTCGCTTCGGGGAATATTCTAACGATTTTTATGCGGCCCGCTCGCATCAATATGGAAAGCATTGAAATTCAAGCTCGAATTGAAAAAGAAAAATATATTTCATCTCATTCCCCTGTTGGGTAAACAGCTTTTTCAACGGTGCCCCGATAGAAACATTTGCATAAAAGTGCTTTTAAATGTACGCCAATGTATTTTATTATTTCACTCGTTTAATATGCTATTTCTCATCGTTACTTGCGTTATTATTCTAGGAAGATGATCAAATAAATAGGATTATTTCTTATTTACTGTTTAAAATTCTATTTTACCGAGTTCCGTCGGTAGGTTCGGTGCTCAAAATAAAATTTCCTACTTTCATGTATTAATTTCAAGGGATACACACCGATTTAACCATCTCGCGAACAGAAATTTGCAAGAACGTTCTCGGGTTTGAAAGTTGTAATACGACTCTGGTCGAATTGAGAACGCTTAATTCGCGCAATTTATAGCCGCCGTTGAATGCAAAAATCCTGTAATCCCTGAAACGTAATGCTGGAGTTTAAAAGACTTTTATACTCGGCATTGATATTCCGCGAGTCTTACGGAATACCCGTCCGTTGACACGTTTAATTCGCCGGCTTCCATTCGCCGTTGCTATTTTACTCGTGAAACCATGGCCCTCTTGGGTCGTGCATAGTTGCCCGTGAAACGAACGAACGTAGAAAGCTCGAGGAAGGCGAAGATTTCTTGTTCCGGATCCATTTCGGTCGTTCGTAAGATCCCCTAAGTATACCCGGCCGGCGCGGCGTCGTTGTCCCCCCGACTTGGACTTCTTTTTCCTCGGTCCTCGCGAGCGTACCGGCGCGCGACGCTCAGAATTCTACTTATTACATTGCTTCGAGGCAAATCCTCGTCCGAGATTGGCTAATTTTAAGGCTTTTCGTTTATGCAATTATCTTCGGGTGAAAGGGTTACTGTACACCATCTTTAACTTCATTTACCGATCTCGCGATGAAAGGGATTCGGCGGGTTTTTTTTCATTTCTGCTCGAGAACGTCTGCCATAGTAGCTATTTAACTTTGAAATTCCTTTAGAAACGCGAGATGATTGTGCAGGTAATGAACGGTAGTTATTCTATTTCTCTGTTCGTGGAAATACTATTTAACTACGGTTTTCGAATCAAAGATATTTTAATTAAACGTAACCAACTACACTCGTCGAAATTTCTATAAAGTCACTGTGTTTTGTAATGAATTCTTATTATTATACCATACCAATGAAAAATTTGTATTTGGTAGCATTTCGGGATTACATAAAGAAAGCATACACACCGATTTCAAAACATAAGCATAACATTTATGGATAAAAGGAAACAAAAATATAATTTTGCGCAGAACAAACTGCGAAATTTCTATAATGTCACTTTCGTTTTACACGGATAAAAAGATGAAATTAACGATTGTTTTTTTAATTATTTCTATTTTAATATCTGGTGTAATCTCCATTTTTTTGAATTATATTAAAAATACGATTGGGCATCGACGAAACTAACTTTTGTAGCGTTTCTGTTTTAACAGACACCCACGCTTCGTTCACCGCATCCCTTAGTTCGCTAATGGAGTTGTATTGTTTGCAGTTTTTATAAACTTGTCGCGCAATGATACCCCAAACATTTTCAATAGGGTTTATATCAGGGGAACAAGCAGGCCATGGCAAAACGCGCATCGACGCGCGTACCGCAGCATTATCATGCTGAT
This sequence comes from Lasioglossum figueresi, assembly GCA_028455805.1. NCBI lineage: Eukaryota > Metazoa > Arthropoda > Insecta > Hymenoptera > Halictidae > Lasioglossum > Lasioglossum figueresi. Next base: position 16,518,871 of record CM052200.1, on the reverse strand, counting down.
AAATAAAATTGTCATCTTCAATATTTTCTGTAAAGGGTATTAGAACCATGTCTAACAAATCTGTATAATTTTCCAAATTCGTATTGTGATTTATGCAACACATTGGAGTTTTTTTGTCAGTTTTGAACGCAGCCCATATCATTAGGGAACCACCGCCAAAGTTACGACTCTTTGTCACACTTTCTCATTTCTCAGATCATGCCAATAATATTTACAGCCATCAGGAACATCCAAATTAAATTTTTTTTTATTTGAAAAAATGACAGACTCCCACTATTTCGTCCAGGACATATGTGCCAGTGAGAAATCAAGACGGGCCTGTTTATGTACTTCTTTTAGGCATGATTTATGTTGCATTTTTGTCCACACAAATTGCCCAGAAGAATTTAAAAGTTGTCGCACACGTCTTGTTGTTACTGGAAGCTCCAATTCAGCTCGAAATTGTGCTGCATTTTTCCTTTCCTTAGCCGCAGACGTCATTAATAATAAATGTTGTCTCTTCGACAATTTTTTATTACCACCTTTAAAATGATTTTTTCCATAATTTTCAAGCAAATTGATATAACTATTAATTACGGTATACGAACGATTAATTTTCTTAGCAATTGCACGATTAAAGCAGCCCGTATTTTTATAAGCATCGATTGACGCTTTTTCTTCAATTGTTAGCACTGTTCCTCTCGGCGTTCTAATACACGCGAATCAAATGATGAGAAACAGGATTTCTATGACTTCTAAAACTAATACTTTTAGAATATTTCAAATTTTCCGTAGTTCTCTGCTCTGAATCCAAAGAAACGCTAAGTGACTTTATAGAAACTTCGCACTTGTGTTCTGCATCATGCAGAAAAAATCAAAACAAACGTAAATAGTGAACATAGCTGTCTAGAGTGCGTAGTCCCTCGATCCGAGTGTTAACAACGCACAAGACCAGATACGATAAATCAACAAAAATGGTGAAATTTTTCAAATATCTATGAATATGAAGATGACTTTATAGAAATTTCGGCCACAGTATTTCGATACATTATTCGATAAAATACATAAATCTGTTGTACGTTGACGATGGAATTTTTATCGATTTATATAAGAAGCGTGGTCGAGTTTCTGTTGGAAATGATGCTGGAAGAGTAAAACTGCTAACTTTTAATAAGATAATCTCCAGTGAAAGGCTTTGCAAACATTGTTCTTGGAATTCTGGATAGTACTGCATCATAACTAGAAAATAGGCTCGCGCTAGTTTATAGCTGTTTGACCGTATTCGAACAGCTCTAGATGCCGATAAACGATTCACGATCTCTTTCTAACAAGTTAGCATTCTTCTGTAAAGCTGTCGGATGAAATATGTGGGACTAACATAGTTTGTGAAACTTTGTGAAACTAACATTCCTAAAGTTGTTGGATGCATAGCGTTCAGACAGGAACGTACAAAAATGGGACTTGTTACCCCCTCTCTGCCAGTATCGGATTAGTCACGTGACAGAGACGAAATGCGCCACGTGACTGGGCCGTCGTAGAGGGGGAAGGTATAGCGGGGAGACAAGTTTTGATCGATGAAATTCCGCGAAATATATTAAATATATTTATTTCTACGCGGGATGTTTCTGTTTGTTTTTTGGATCATGAATTTTGGTGTTCCGTAAATTTTTCATATAATCAAAAATGTTCCTTGACTTCAAAAAGGTTAAGAACCACTGATCTAGCGACTGGTTGCCTGAGCTGCAAAATTAGATGCAGGAGTTAATCAACAGACATCAAGATAACATCTGTGACACTGCACAACGTCCCCGAAGAGTTAATTACGTCTTCCTGTTCAGTAAACAAAGTCGAAGGAAGACGTTACCCACCAACATCCTGTGGTGCAGTGTTATCGTTTGGTTTCTCGCGACGACGTCGACCTGGCGGACGCGAGTGAACGCGCGAGCATTACATTGACCGAGAAGCAGTTTATTTCGTGTTTCCGGGCTCGGTGTCGCGGAGTCCGATTCAAGAGCTCACGGAAACAGAGTCCATATTTCTGGAAGTACTCGTGTTTCCTCGATCCAAGTTTCTGGTAGCTACACGACTCGGTACCGCCGTCGTGTAAGTGGTAGCCATTACGCGTTTAAAGGCCGGCTACAAATCCCGTCGAATCTGGCTGCGGCAACCCACCCGCGTCTCGCCACTCGTGTTTCGCATGAGAGGACTCTCCTTGAATTTATTCGTACGCCCCTGTATGCATAATAACCATCCCTGCCCCCCTCTGGGCTCGAGTGCTTTTTCTACCCGTGCGTCGGTGAAAGAGAAATTTTCCTCATTATGGTATCAATGACGGATCTCGAATCCAGAGACGAATCGGCTGTCTGAAATCTCTCTCTCTCTCTCTCTCTCTCTCTCTCTCTCTCTCTCTCTCTTATACCGTGTTCATCGTTCCCCAATTTCTCGAATGAAACGGCTGTTTCTTTGGTAAACGGAACCGTCTCATAATGGGACTTTAAGGACCGTATCTTCGGGGACGATCGACTGTGATCGAGGGACGGTGATAAATGGCCCCAACGAACAAAGGGATTCTCCCGCGGCTGAGTGGAAATTATGTAATCACTTGACTCGATTGCCTGCGATTGTACAGCGAAATGATGTCCCCGGGGACGTAATTATTTTTCATTTGTTTCGGAATGCGAGGGGATCCGGGATCGTTTTCCACGGTTCGCAGCTACAACACGAAACAGTCATCATTAAATTGTAGACCCTCGTGCATAATCAATTTTTTACGGAGCCGATACGAATGCAGCTTTTGATGTGGTTGAAAAGAAAAACTTGAGTTCAAAATTGAGTTCATCTATTAGTTCAGCGTTATAGTATAGGATTTACGTGTTCACCAGAAAAGAAGTGATGAAAACAAACTCGAAAGGCTCAAACGAATAATGATCGAAACTTCAAACGGCAGCATCTCGAAAGTAAAAGTATGTGAAACGCGGCGTTCTGTCTGACAACCACAGATTTCTGCTGACTTATCACTGAAACTGTACATTTTCACAAAAATGAAGAATCCATTTATTGTTCCAATGGAAATTGAATATTGATTCCTCGCTGTCATCGCAGACTTTCTTTTGTTTTAAGTTTGTCGAATTACTAGAAATAATTAGGCGATCATTGGTAGGAAAATATGCTGGCCGAAACTATTTTAAGACCAGAAAGCACTGCATAAAGGACGATGATAACTTTGCTTCTACGGCGCGACGAGAACACAGCCATAATTCAAGAAAGGGTAAATCGCGTGGGGTATAAGCGTAACTTCTAATTCCGTCTCTAATAACTATCCTCCTGACTGTCTTAGTTTCTTCTCTCGAGCAGCTCGGCGACGTTGATTACTAAACTGCGGATCTCTATGCAAAATGAAAAATGTTCGCATCGATTGCAGGACACAGGAGCCAAATAAAAATCGCGTTCTTCTTTTAATTACTCTTGTCAAGCTGAAATTAATACGTTGATGTCCTTAAATATTTTTAACGCGTTCGTTGCTTTAAGTTGTAAGTGTACATTTTTGTTATAAATGCATAAAATCCGCAGTCTATTTATATTGTATTTATATATCTGCTTCTTCGCAGACGAGCAAAAGCATTTTTAGAATGAGTGTAAAAGGTGACGCAATTTGAATTCTCATCGAAGTATGCTTTCAATTGTTATGCTCTCTAATTCTTATTAAATACAGAGCAGGTACAATTAGACTGTGACGCGTTTATATTAGCTACGAATTTTCATTGAAATTATGTAACGAAAAATTGAAACCGAACTCGCCTGCAGTTTTCAATGTAGTTTCTATTCTATTGTACCGAAGTAGTTCACGAAACGAAAGGAAACTTCATGTAATTTGAGATACGAGGGTGGAGATTTGCATGAACTTCCGCTGTCCGGTAAGAACAATGACACGATTAATTAACTTTTTAATGGAGGTTCGCGAACCTCCGTACACGATAACCTCCATTCGGGACAACTTCTTCAGAATTGTTGAATGCAAATTTTCCAGCGCGCATACGAAACCACGCCGAATGAACGGCCGACGAGTAGTGGAAGCTAATTCGTTCCACTTGCATACGAAAAAGATATCACTATGTCAACAGTCTCAGGAGCCTGAATAAATTTGAATAATTTAAAAGTACAATTAGTTTCTCTGTGTAGCGACGTCCGCTTCGAGCATCGCTCCACTTGTTCCGCATCTATTCATTTCGTTGCATTTTCTGTCTCTAATCGTACCGATATTCGCAAAGAAATGTGCATTTATAGTAGCATGTGCTTTTTCATGTTACACCACGGTCTTCAATTTTCTCTACAATCAAATGCAAATTTTTTCACGACGATTATATTCGTCATTAGAAAATAAAGCAGGTAACAGGTTAACAGGTCGAAGGAATGATACAGAAAAATGATTAAGACTTGTGTCTTCACTCCACCGTTCCACTCCTTCGGAGTCGAAGTTTTCTCCGGCCTGAAACCATCATAGATTTAAAGACCGAAGCTTCCTCTTTACAACGACACCATGAAAATTGATCTACGATTTTTTAAAATCGTTTTATTGAGCTTCGAATGAGAGGTGTGCTGCTTTTACATGTCCGAACCTGTTCCCCAGTTTTTCTCAACAAAACGGTGAAAAAAAATCGTACATCAATTTTTAACGACTCAATGTAAAGAGGAGGTTTCAATCTTCAAATTTGTTGTAATTTCATTTACGAGAAGAATTTTTTGATGTTTTTGGAGACGTTTGAAATCGTCGGATTAAGACTTGTGTCCACGCTCTACGTTCCCCTTTTACGACGCTGTTCCCCGCTTCTTCACAATGTCACGTGACTAATCCGGTGTTGACAGAGAGGGGGTAACGTTCTCCCATCGATTCGATTTTCGACTCGATACGATAGTCGCAAGAGGTGAACCATATTTTTTGGTTTCCAAAAAGAACTTTCTAAAAAGAGAGGAATAGCGATCGAAACGATGCGGCGGACAAACATTAGGTTCCAGAGACGTTTGTATGAAATGCTCGGGCCCCGGCATTGTCACCGTTATCGATTGTCCTCGTTGGTCGTTTTCCCTTGATTTTTCGAATGTCTCGCAGGTTTCTAGTAATTCGACGCCCCTCCCTCTGCCATCACGCAATGGTGTAGCCCGTGTTATTACTAAATCAAGACCGCCGGCAGCCCTCTCTTTCACCCCGTCCCAACTCACGTCCTTTTCTCCTTCCGTGTAATCACATTCGAGGGGTCTAGGAACACGAGACCCTTCGTTACTCGACGCTGAACCGCCCCGAAGGAATAGGGTTAACGGCCGTCGCGCTTTTTCTTCTTCCTTTCAAACGATTCCTCACCCGTTCGTTCCGGATGGGATTTACTCGGCAAGTAGAAAACACCCGTGTACGATCAGCCTTACGGTTATGTCACGGAACATGGTCATTCCTTTTTTATACTCGCCGAACCATCCCTCACCCAGATGAACGTGTTATCTCGTGATCACGCCTTCGAACTTACAAGCATCTCGTTCTCTTCACTTTTTCTTCATAATCGATCTGCTATATTTTTGTTGTCTTTTTTTTCACGTCACCTTAAGTAATTATAGCCAGCGAATTTCCCAATGAAAGGGACTATCGTCGTAGGTGTTCAACGAGGGGTGGTCCCGTTTATAAAAATTAAAGGTAATCTTGAGAATCCAAAAGAAAATCAAGAACAATTTTCTTTCTTTCACGTCACCTTAAATGACTTTGAGAAATTATAGTTATTGAATTCATAATGAAAGGGACTATCATCGTAGGTGTTCAACGAGGGGTGGTCCTGTTTATAAAAATTAAAGATAATCTTGAGAATCCTAAAAAATAATCAAAAACAATTTTCTTTCTTTCACGTCACCTTAAATGACTTTGAGCAATTATAGTTATTGAATTCATAATGAAAGGGACTATCATCGTAGATGTTTAACAAGGGAGGGTGGTCCCGTTTAAAAATGGAAATAAAAACAATTTTCTTTGGCATCATGCGAGCTTCAGTGGTGAACCATTATATGTACAAAGAGATTTCGAGTTCCATTTCGCATAAAGCATTATTAAAAGTTTTTTAGTTACCTATAACGATAATGTGCTTGTTAAAGTAATTTCATCGATTCAATTGTTGACGCTCCTCAAAGTTGCAAGACCCTGCCAATCGCATATTAACAAGTGATCCTTCCCACTAACTTCGCTCGTTTCAAATTTAATGGCAGTCGTTACAGCGTTATCCGAGTGCTGACAAAGTGCGATCAATTTTATTAAACATTCCCTTTGAGACAGTCTATGACAGCAATAAACGGATCAGAGAGAATATTGTGTCCTCGGGCGAAAGGGAACATCGTAGCCGTACTCTGTTAAAAAGCTGACGAGTAATTTTTCATGTGACATGACTAATTAAAGCTGTTAAAAAATTGTATGCAAGGAAAGATAGCTCGAATACTCATATTATTTCATAAAATATTATAGTCACGAACACCAAAAAACCATTAGCTCTCGGCAACTTCATCCGATTTCGTAATTTCCGGCTGCCAGGTTCAGTTGGCGGTTGTTTGTGTTGGGTCTAAGTAAGAGGAGATCGACTCCAGAGTAGCGTCAGAAAAATTGACAAAAATGAAGGTTCAACGATCATAGACGTCGTTGTCTATGAATATCTCAGAAAAACATCCCAAAAATTGGTGTAACTTGAAATCTACTAATACCCACCTGTTAAAGAATACATTAATGAAATATTGGGTCGTTCGGAATGTAAATTCGTTTCTCGTACAGAAATTTCCTGCCTTGTAGTGTGCTTTCTAACCATTCAAGTATTTTTTTGTCGTGGCATCAATTATGCAAAATCAAGGTACGTGTTTCCATCACGTTTTGATTTTTTTTATTACCACAAGGATAAAAATCCAGCGCACGAGAGAAAAAGTTTTGTGCTGTTCAAGGAGAGTGGATGTACCATCGGATTACCATTTTTTCTCTTTTTTCAACGTTCTTTATGCGGTGTAAATTTTAAAAAGTCATAGAGCTCAATTTTTTTCTAATAAAAAACAGAAAATCTACGAGCATGGGATCTTTAAGTTGTCGGAAAAATCAAGCAAGAGATCATGGAACAAAATGTCATAAAACATCTCCTAAAAGGTAAAAAATTGGCTTTCATTTTCCCTTGAGAAAACGAAATGACTTTCCGAACAACCTAATGATACATATTTTTAACGTTCTCAAACTATGTAATATAAAATGTTATCTGTCACCGTCGCGAGGAAGCTGACGGAGTTCCTTTCTTATCAAACCTCCGTGTATACGATTATAGAAAAAATAATAATAATGGAAACACTGGATGGATCGACTTTCGGTGTGCAAACCAATTAAGTATTTTTCACGGTAATCGTCGTGGCCTTTGAAGTCTCATTGTTGGCTAGAGTTTATTCACACGGTCCAGTCGAGTAGTCTCTACGCGCCGCGCGGCTTGGCGCGTGAAAGCGAAGGCACCGGGAGAAGAGTTAATACCTTTAATACTCGGAGGGGCTGAAATCCTCGGCGGATTACTTTCGCCAGCAAACTTGCGACCGTAAATTATTACGACTTATTCCCGCCAGAATCGAACTTGCCCCGGGGGCACTTCGACACGCACCACGGAATTTGATCCACCCCAACGGTAAATTATGCACAGGGTGCGCGCCTCTGCTCAGCGGCACCCTGCGCTTTCATCCCCCGGATAACGGCTCCCCCGATGCACTCGAGGACATCTCCTTTTCCTCGACCAATCGTTGTTCTCCCACAGCCGCCCTCGAACCGTCCACTTTTTTAGTCGACGCAGCTTGCCCGGAATATTCAGGGGCTACTCGTCTTTTTCGCGCCACTCGATATTCACGACTACCCCCTCCGTGTTTGCCTTCGAATAGACAAGCACCCTATTTTTCGCCGGTCTACGATTTCTCACTGCTTCTCCGCGCAACGGACCTGTCGCCTTAAACTTCATCCGAGGAAACCACAGAAAGTTCTTAACTTTCTTAAATATAATCCTGCAGATTTTGGCGAGAACATGCCGAAAATGCAAGTTCTAATCTTGGGAACCCAGTGGTTCGAAAGTTATGTGTGTTTAAAGTCCAGCGATTTTCACCGAGTCCATGTCCGAGTACATAAAATCGCTGAACTTTAAACACGCGTAACTTCTGAACCAGTGGATTCCTAAGATTGAAACTTGGGTTCTCGATATTTTCTCGTAAAAATCTACGGGATTACAATAGAAAAAGTTCAGCCCGGTGCTCGAATCAATTCGCTGCATCTCCAGTCAAATCGATCCGTACTTTTTCACGAATAACTACTTCGAATAATCTCAGATACATAAACGAATAGATTGATTCTGGCAGTGAAATTCTAGGCAATCTTTGGAACGTGATATTTCTCGCGGCTAGAAGCAAACCGTGCTATATCTCGCAGCAAAGTATCGAAACGTGCGATCTTCCATCGCGACGAAGCATAACATATTATTCTTCGTGGTCCCGAATGCAAACATCTTTGGCCAGACATGGAATTCTTTAAATTTACATAAAATACAAAATCAAATCCGTCAGACCTAACGGCCGGCGATTAATTAAAACACAAGTACCCAGCATTGTTCGACGAAAAAGAGAAAACAGAAAATTCTTGTCCGAGCTCCGAGTGTATAAATATCGAGGAAAAATTCCAAAGGGCGACTCCAAAGCGTAGCCGCAGCAATTAAAATACGCCTTCAGTGAAATCCGGCGAGTCTTTAAATTACCGGCAACAAAAGGAGAGTCTCGTTCAAAGGGCGGAGGAAGCTCTGAACGATAGTAGGACGCGTGCAGTGTATGGTAGCAGCGTCGCACGTGCAGAGCAATATTTTTCCTCGCGCTGGATCCGACAATCCACGTGCTCCTTTCCGGCTCGGGATTCTTTGGATTCGACGCGTTCATACTCGTCACGTACAAGACAAACGGCACGCGAGTAAAAAATGCAACCTTCTCCATGGAATCCTCCCCGGGGGTTGAACGAATGGGACTCTGTATTAAATTGTATCCCTCCTCCTTTTTATCGTTCTCGCTCACACACGTTATTTTTTCGCATCCCTCCACTTCCTCGTTTCGCCGAGCGTCTCCCTCGCTGGACGTGAGAGGAATAGGGTAGGTGCGATTAAATCTATCTATCCCCCCCCCCCTCTCTCTCTTTCCTGTTCGCAGTACTCTTTCTCTCTCTCTGTCTTTGCTACCCGAGTCTCTTTGATTCATCTGCGAGTCTCGGCATCTGCGTGGAGATGCGAGTTCTCTGTCGCCTCATCTCCAACGGCGTGACTCTCCTTTGCCGTCTGGCCAAGGAGGTATCGCTGGATCTTTGACGGCCAATTTAATGGAGGTTTTAAAAAGATTGGCCAACGGCCCCGATCTCACCGCCACGATCTCTCGAACCAGCGACCTCTCGCGTACCAAGCGACGCTTTCTAAGTAATTCGATCTATTTCGGTGTTGGTTTTGCGACGCGGTAAGCTGCGCGCGGGCTTAACGCGTCGGTTTCCGGAAGGGTTGGTTACAGGAAACGACGAGTCTGCGGTTTTAAAAATATAGCGTGGGACGACGGCTGCAGACGCCAGGACCGATTTCAGGATTCCTCCCGAGTCTGGGTCGCGGCTTTGTTGGATATAACAAACGATAAAAGTTTCAACGCTTTCGGGAACGATGGCCAGTCTCCTGGAAACGCGCCGTTTGCTTCAATTTTCCGGCTGCGGATTGTTAGTTGCTTGCTCGAGATAGCGATGCTCAGCATCTCCAAACCCTGTTGGAACAACGCGAAACGCTAAGTCTGCTAAGTCATCGATGCTTCTTCTATTATGTTCTGACAACGTGTCCTTTGCCTCCGTTGTGTATAGATAAACTTAAGAAGAAAACTTAAGAGAAAACTTAAAAATCGTGACCTCTTCGTCATCTGTTCTCTTCGATATTTCCAAAAAAAGTTATTTACGCAACGCCTAGTGAATTAATCCTTCTTGCATCTCGAAACACTCATTTGGTCCAATGTTTAAAAAGTCATTTTTACTGGCGAGTAGGATTATTCACAATATTGATTCAATTAATAAATATATCGGTACCTAATCGATTACTACACAACTTCATAGCCGTAAAATGAAAGAAACCACATTCCATTGAATTATTGTAGGTCGGAAAAAATGTTTAATTTTCGAGTTCAAATAGCTCCGACTGCGAAGGGGTAAGATCGACATTTGATTTCTGAATTTGTAGCTCATGAATGAAATGTTACGTTGGAAAGAAACAGGAAGAACTCCACTCGAAAAATATATTCAAAACATTAGTAAATAGAGCTGTACGCTGTCCTCGGTAACATCAATTTTACAGTTGCGGAAAGGGTCCGCCTGAGGGGTTAAACCATGCATTCCCCCGAAACAAGATGTCTCAGATCCGGCCAGACGATCGACGGATCCCGATTCAGCTGGTCGTCTATCTTGGCTGTAGAGGTCCGGAGTGGCTGTTCATCCGCCTCCCTGTCGACCCTTATCCCTTTCCAGCCTCGTCGATATCTCCCTTTTTCGGAAGGTGTAGACGAGCTTACAACGCTCGGACTTCTCGAGCGCATTTCCTAGCGAGCGCACGTGATCGTACTCGCACAAAGCTCTTCTTCTTGTTCTATCCGCACCTCCGTCCTTGGTCTTCCCTTGGCGGGTCGAGGTGCCAGAGATAGGATCCTTCCACCTTGTCATGAAAGAAATCCTGTGAGGATTCGGGGGGAGAAGGCTCCCCAGCCTGTCACGGATAAATCGGCTCTGCCTTTTCGCGAACCTTTCAACCCCTTTTACCACTCGACTCTCTCTCTTGAAAAACTCCCCCGGAAGGAGGCTACTTCTGCGGATTTCAGAATTCTGTTGGACTTACTTCCGTCTTGACGGTGTAAATGTTTGCGAACCGTGAGCAACGCGTCCCGACAGCCATTTTCCTTTGTTTTCATGTTTCTAACCTCTTCGAACGTACTGGCTCATGTACTATTAATTTTATTTTCATTAATTTGAAATTTGGATATTTTATATTACTTTATTGAAAGAATTTTTAGCCATTTCTTAAACCTCAAGAAATAAATTTGTTGAATATTAGTGTGCAGAATATTATCAAGCTCCAATACACAAAATTCTCAGTTCAATATAAATTATACATTAAAGAATTTTTAGATTTTTTTATATCACGAGAAATAAATTTGTTGAATATTAGTGTGCAGAATATTATCAAGCTTCAATATACAAAATTATCAGTTCAATATAAATTATACATTAAAGAATTTTTAGCTTCTTTTTTATACTTCAAGAAATAAATTTGTTGATATTAGTGTGCAGAATATTATCAAGCTTCAATATATAAAATTCTCAGTTCAATATAAATTATACATTAAAGAATTTTTAGATTTTTCTATATCTCAAGAAATAAATTTGTTGAATATTAGTGTGCAGAATATTATCAAGTTCCAATATACAAAATTCTCAGTTCAATATAAATTATACATTAAATCCATGCGACTTCAACGTCATTCCATAAACGTTCACAATTCCAAATTCATTGCAAAATTCTTTCGAACCGTAAGCACATTTTCTCACAATTGGAAAAACTATCTTCCACCTTCGAATTTCTTCGCAATCTACAAACCTTGTGTCTGGTTTTCTTTAACGATGCTTTCGTCTAGACCTAACCAACCCCTTCCAAAAGGGATGTTAGATGGTTCACAATCTCAGGTGGGAGTATGTTCAGACTAATGAGAATTAGGGTGGTTTCCTGCTTGAGTAACGCCCACGCTACTATGTGCGGTTACGAAAAAAAATTATGTCTTACGACTCGGAAAGAGATTCATAAATTACCTTGAAAATTTAAAGTCGTAGAAAACAATGAATGATGCTAATATAAATGAAGAAAAATCAATTGATATAGTAATATAAATAAATAATATTTTACATGGATGGTAGTGTACAAATTTTAAAAATCTCTTACCAATATGTATTTTTATGTACGAGATCGCCAACGTTTTAATTGATTTATCTTATTGGAGTTTCAGATAGAATATACATTAAAACTTGCCAATTATATCCATCCTGTGTGTATAATAATAATAATCGCAATGTAAAAAAATTTGATTAAACTATTATCCCCGTCACATTCCCGAATTACATCTTCTTACATTTATAATTCCGTAACGTCGAATTAGGAGGGGTTTTCGCATAAAAATCTGAGAAAAATCATAAGATACACATAAGTCGGGGATGATCGAGGATTCGTTTCCATCATATCCTGGATTAATATCCTAAGAAGCCGGGGATAATCCTCCGAGGAGGAACCCTTCAATTTTAAGTTCCTATCTCGCTAGTGAATCCATGCATAGCTTAATGTATAGGATGTTATTTGAGGGGAGTTTGATAGGCAGTATTATAGTAAATTTATTACAAAAAGCTCCTATCGTAGAACAAGCAAGTAATCATTGTAAAGATTTAATAGACTGCGGATATTTATGTAAAACAAAAATGTTGTGCACAAACTTTATATCTTCTCTTAATAATTTCATTACGTTGTTATATTCATTACCGATATAATCGTATTTTTACCTCTCGTCTCGTTTTCGTCACAAATGCATTAAATCCGCGAATAAACTAAATTTCTAGTTAAATTGTATCTCTAAATTTTACTATTATTTGAACACCTTTAATCAACAAATTTAAAACGATCGCTTTGATTCGCGGGCAGAATATTTCTTTCGAATCGCCTCCGAAAATGGAGATTCGCGAAACCATGTATTATTCTATTATAAATTGTAATTTTTAACGAGCCACACAAAAGGAAGAAGAAGCTTTCGTGGTTCTCGTAGCGATGTATCTTTAAAATTTAGTTAACTGCGGACGGAACTTGTTCCATCTATTTAGAAGATACATTTCAAACTGTATCGTGCGCGTGCTCCGGAGTATAATTCTAGAGCAGACAGTGAAAGGAAATGTGAGGGAGGATTTGCATTATTCATGGAATGGTCGTGATGCATGAATTTGTATGTATATAGCTAATTTCTTGCAGTCGTGTCGCAACGAGGTGAACACACATAGACGAAGGGACTCGGAGATTCTTACTTAATCTAAACACTTTGAAATTCAGTGGCTGACATTTAAAAGAGCTATCTCGGAATCGGCTTCGTTAATGCGATTCTCTCTTTGAACGCGGTAAATATTCATACCCAGTAATTTCGTTGTCTTATGCAATTTTTCCTGAACCATTAGGAATGCATAATGTCGGTTAACGTTATGCGTTGGCAATTGCAATGTATCCGAGAGAGAACCATTCGTTCGTCATTCAAAAATCTCGGAACAAAATCACCGATGGATTATGAAACTGGATGCTTCAAGCTTCAAATTGAGCAGAAATTTGTTATCGTAAGGTCATTTTTTACGAAACTGTCACCGTTTAAATATCGATAATTTTTCGATATCGGATACATAAAGTTCGGATTATTCTATTAAAATTTGTTGAACCGTTACATCGGCTTGCTTCTGCGTTTCATTCCGCCCTCGAAAAAGTTTCCTCTTTTTCAATGAGGTGTACCATCAAAAAGGAGGAGGAAACTTTTCGCCGATCTAATTACAACATTGCAACAGAGTTATTTCTCGAAGTTCGTTTCAATTTAATTCCCCCGATATTAACATAGCAATTACCGTGGGCGATGCGCGAGGGTTGAAAACGCATTTCCCCGTGGCGGCGTCTCTCCTGTAAGATTTTCTGCGCGTTAACGTTCCCATAAATCATGCTACGGGAGAAATTGTTAGCCATCGGCTCAATATACAGGGTGTGGCTTTATGAACAGGTCTCCTGAATAACTCGCATGCTTTTGAAGATAGAAGAAAATGTGTCAGACTAGTCTTACTCGGTACCGGAGCTCATAATCTGATGTTACTAATTTTTCCTTAACTCTGTTGTTTTTAAATGAAACGGTATGATTTTTTGTGTTTCAAGACGAATTATGATGACCTATTACGAAGGTAATTCTTCAAATACTTGTGTATCTTCTCCGGTTGTTGGCATACCGCTCTTGCAATTATCGATAAGGGTCGCAGAACATAAACAAACATTCAATCCCTTTGTACGCTTATCGAGTACGATTGTATTATTATAGAGCACGATATTGTAATATTCTGACACCTCTAAATTTCCATTTGTACCGCGGAAAACCAAAGTTGACATTGAAAAACATGCTCGAAAAAGAGCTTGCTCTGTAATAGATGCAAATGAAATTGATCAGACAGTGC
>CM052200.1:16491828-16504487 GCA_028455805.1 Lasioglossum figueresi | reverse complement strand
GTTCCCGTTTTCATGGATCAAGGCTATATGTGAAAACTATGATCTCTTACCTTCATCTTTTAAGATGGGTTTGGATTAATTGATTGGCATAGCTATAATTGTAGAAGCATCTCTTCAAATTAAATCTTGTTAAGTGTGATTTTAATCAGAAAAGTGCCACAAATAATTTTACGAAAGACCTATAGAAAATAATGAAAAATGTAGAAGTTTTTCTTAGATTGTACAGTTCCCGTTTTCATAGATGAAGGCTGTATGTGAAAACTATGGTCTTTTTCCGTTAGGTCTGGATTAGGTTACAAATGTTTAAAACATTTGCATAGTTGTAGAAGCATGAAAAAATCTCTTCAAATTAAATCGTGTTTGGTGTCATTTTAATCACCTTAATCAGGAAAGTGTCACAAATAATTTGATGAAGGCCCCATAAAAGAATATAGAAGTTCTGCTTAGATTGTACAGTTCCCGTTTTTTCTTAGATCAAGGTTATACTGTTTTATGTGAAAAACCCGGTCGACGACGCAGTGACGTTCAAACGAAACACGGCGTATAAAACGTGAGAAGGAGTCAAAAGTAGAATTGTAGCTCGGCATTATTGAACGATGCTTTATGCAACATGGACGCACCGCGTTGTATACTTTCGTCGGATGAAACGAAACACAGACGTACGGGGGGGGGGGGGGGGTACAGGAGCAGACTCATGACGAAGGGCTGGCTTTGGAAATGCGACCTGGGAGCAATTGCGGTTTACAGTTATAGCATAGTTTCGCAGAGTGTTGTTCGGTCCGGGTCGGGGGTGTAATTCCCAGAAACAGAACCACCTATGAAATAGTCACGTAACTATTTCACGGTGATGGTTCCCCTGCACGCGCAGTCCAATTTGCTTCGCGTCGTCTTATCGTTTTTATTTCTGACAGTGTTTGTCGAACGTTCCTTCGCGTCTTTCCGATACAGTGACAAAGACAGAAAAAATGAAAATTTTTGTATATTTCTTGATCATTTATAAACCTCCTAAGAAGGCGTTAAAGAAAATGAAAATTCATAAAAACATGAGGAAAGTGATTTACAAGTCGTCATCCCCAATTAAGACATTCAGTTTAGCGTAGAATACTCGTATTTGAGTTTCTAATTTTTTTCTGCGAGAAGAAATTTAGAATTTAGTTCACAACCTAGTGTTTCTAACAAATGTTGTTTTATATATTTTCCACTTATTTACGTTAGTTCTATAGAATCATCCCGCTACACCATCGGATCCCCTTGTGTATTAAATGGATACCTTTTCCCCGCAAACAGTACTCCGAAGAAAATATGAGCGAGCGTCAGTTACACTCTCGTACGAAGGGTGGTGCTAATAAATCTTCCTCGGTCGTTTATGATGGAACGCGTAATACCGTGATTCATTGGCGAGGAAGCAAGAAATTATCTCCTGATCTATAACTCCCGATAAATCAAGAAACTTCGGCGGAAACTTCTTCGCAACGCGTGGTAAAAGGTTCCGCTCGCCTTTCAAGAGTTATTTAATTATCTCCTTTCTCCCTCCTAGCAGAGAACTTTCTAATTGTAAGGGATACGAGAGTTTAGATCGGTTCTGGGACACGGATGTCACTCCTTTGTTGTGTTCCGATCAAGATTTCAGTACGCGTTCTCCGGTATGTCATTATTTCATTTAGCTCGTTCTGTTCATTACTAGGGGAACTGCAACCTGTAATTCCGAAGTAAAGTAGAAAGTTTCTTTTTTAATCATTTCTCTATTAGGTAGTAACGTATTACAGTCATTTGAGTAATTTTTTCATTATCTTATAAAGAATTTAAGATTTAATCATATTATTCTAAAGTAAAAATAGCGAAAAGATTAACTGGAGAAACAAATCAATAATCAAATTGGATAATTAGAGAAGATACAGGTAATAACATATTACAGCCATTTAAGGAATTTTTTATTCTTCTTATTCATTCTTTTTATTCTAAAGTAAAAATGATTGATTAAGATAAGGGTAGTGAGATAACAAAATAAATACTTAATAATTAAACAAGAACAATATAGAAAAGCTGCGAGAGAAGTAAATAAATAAATCGATAAAGCGGACTTTAAGTCGAGAAGTCGTGCTGAGACACTTTAACAGATGAGAGCTAGCATAGTCGTTTAGTGTCACCTTGCTAACCGATAATTAATTAAGCCTGTCAGTAATAAAATTAACTTTTTCCGAGCAAAGCTCGTTGCATAATCATAGGTTTCGAGCGACAAATGTCGAAGCCGGATGCAGTCGAGTATTCCATTTGGAAAATTCGTTTGGTGGTAATGTCTCATCGGTATTATCAGAACCAGTCAGCGGATATCAGAATCTAAAGTGGCTCACAAATTATTAGTGTATGCATGTGTATAACTAGAAAATGGTACCAGAACGATACTCGGTTTGTAGCTCTGGCACACGCGGGATGCATAATGTATTTTTCAATCTTCTCTGCGGTTGTAACTTTTAGAGTAATGAGGGCTACTTTTATTTTCCTTACTCTTGGAAACGCCGCTGCAAGTACGATCTCATAACGTCTCCTGCCAGGCGGATTCAATTTAGCCTGCCCGCCGCATGTCATCTAGCTATTTATCTGCTGAAATATCTCACTCCGCTACAATGGCGAAACACTTTGCTCTAATTGCTGGAAAAACATTTTCGTCGTGGATGTGCACGATATTATTAAATGTCGGTTCTCGATAATCTCGAAATCTATCAAGAAAACTGGAACTTCTACTCCATTAACTTATTATTTCATGGTCTTTTCTAGAATCGTTTTGAAAAAATTTTAAAATTATCTGTAACAAGCACAGTAAAGGGGAAACGTAGAAACTTGACCCGATTCATTAAAATACACTATCAAACACACGTTATTAGATTGCAGTGCTTTTATTAAAATTATTAAAAGAATTTTTTTCAATTTCTATTACCGACAATTTCTTTATGGAACTTTTACTTTGCATAAAGATCACACAGCAATCTACTCATTACAATATCCAACGTTATTGAGAACTGTACCAATCATTAATCACTCTTAAATATTTTGGTAATGGAATTTTCTGTAACAAAGCGTAAAAATTATTAAACAAGAAAATGTTTTTGTTTACTTCTGACAATTTTTTATGAAACTTTGAACTTTTTACAAGGATTAACAATCTACTCATCGCAATATCTAATGTTATTGAGAACTGTGTCAATTAAAATCGCTACTAATTCTTCTGAATTATGAATTTTCTGTAACATAGCGGATAAATTTATTAAACATGAAAATATTCTTTCCCACTTTCTATTAATAACAATTTTTGTATGAAACTTTTACTTTGCACAAGGACTAGCAATCTACCCATCGCAACATCTAATGTTATTAATAACTGTGCCAATGAAAATCGCTATTAAAATCGCTATTAATTTTTCTGAATTATGAATTTTCTGTAACATAGCGAATAAAATTATTAAACAAGAAAATATTTTTCCCAATTTCTATTAATGACAATTTTTGTATGAAACTTTTACTTTGCACAAGGACTAGCAATCTACCCATCGCAACAGCTAATGTTATTGAGAATTGTGCCAATTAAAATCGCTATTAAATTTATTTCTTGAAATATGTTCCATGGAATTTTCTGTAACATGGCGGAATGTTTTGCAACGTATCCGTCGGAAGTAGAATATTCCTTTGCGTTTCCGTTGCGATTCGCGAGACGCGCGTAGCTATCCGCGGTTTCATACTTTATACACGGGTTACGCGTATCGATTCGAGGTAGATCCGCGTGCGGCGCTCGTGCAATATCATTGAAGCATCCTTTGATGCTTCGCAGAGGAAAAAAAACCCGACATTCTGTGGATCATGACGAACCGATACGCGCAACATCCGCGTTGCCCTTTGATATCGCGCGACGAGATTGCGGATTTCCATATAAAGTGTCGCGTCGATGTTGAACGACGCGGTCGCATGGCGGAACGTCGTTAAGTGTGCACGCGACCTCGGCTCGCGAACTGTTCGGAGGAGACTTAATAGCAGGCATTGCCAGAGGAAACGATCGGAATGACGGAGATACATATTATTTTCTATCGAATCGCTTCCTGAAGTCTAGTTCACCTACCGTGTACGCGGCCGACGGATTCGCGTAAATACTCTGTGAATCAGACTGCTGACGTTCGTGCAAATTCACTGTTCCGCTCATTACGTAAAATACAAAATCCACCGTTTTATTGAAATTTATAGGTCGTCGACGATCGAGGTACCCGCCAGTCGGAGCTGTTTTCATTTCTTCGGAAAATTATACGTCCATCGAGAGATTTTTATTTGATTGCAATGCGACACGCAAATCGATGAATTTATCTAATTATTTTGTACGCGATCATCTTAATCATTTTAGAAGATGTATATTATAGAATAATAACGAATAAGTAAAATATAATTAGATCCTTCAATTTATACCATTTATTGTAAACTAAACCATAACATTTCTCGATACGAGACTATATTCGTTACAATTGTGTTCTGTCAATGTAAATACACGAATCGTAGGGTTCAATTAAATTCATCATCTGGAATATTCATGATCGATAATTATTTTTCAACAATCAATTTTGCAAGAAGTCGAAGATTGAAAATGTTTGAAAATATCGATACATTATTCACAACTTTATAAAATGACTTAAGAGAAAAATAAACATTTGTTGGAAATGATTTTTATGATGGTCAGTCTAATCATTATAATACGATAATTTAAATAAAATTACAGTATTCCAGTGAGAACGGGTCTGTGTACGAATAAACATGTATGGCAATCTTTATTTTATTGTTATCGGATCATTTGAATGAAATCAATGTTTCCATTGTTCCTATTTCGTTGGAAATGGTAATTGCATAAAAATTCACAGAGCGCGATACATGCGAGGCACAGATCCGTGCCAAAACTACGCCGATTGAAAGATTTAGAAGTAACGATATAGAAACTTCAAAGCGAGACAAGTGGGTTAAGTCGATTGAGTACATAGAGACAGCTATCGGCGCAACACTCTTGCAACTGACAGGCCAACGAACGTAAAAGGCATGAAGGAAGGGTAATAGCTAGAAGAATAGGGTGCATACGTGCTCCATTATCGTGACCGACTTCCGGGTCGCGAATCGATTCCAGCGTCGCTTACATATCGATTATTGTCGGATGATCGTACGTGTATCTACCGATGTAATGGAATCGATTGAATCAGATCGAATCGAATCGAATCGAATCGAATCGGAGCGAATCGATCGTGTGGATCGAATTAGATAGCGCTGGTCGAGGAGACACGCTCGCAACAGTCGGAGTCGAGGCGATTGAAACTCGAAACGGTCGGCAAGTAAATCCTATTGCAGTCTACCAATAAATCGAGACCGGAATGTCTGATAAAGTGGACCCTCTGTCGATGGAATTTCGCTAAAATTCTTTTTTTTCCTCTATCCCCAGCGTCGGGAAGAATCGCTAGACGGAGAACCAAAATTTTCGTGCAACAAATCCCTCAAATTTAGTGAAAATTCTTCTTGTCCAGATAGTCGATGCTTGAACTGATATTTTTAAGATAAAACTAGGAATTAGAATTTGTACGAGATATTCAACTGCTGTGTAATCCGGTCCAGTCGAGCTCGAGAAAAATTTAAAATAATGGGTTTTTGTTCAGTTTTCACACAATTTTAAGATTTTGTCAGTAATACTTAAGTATTATATAGGCAATTAATATATAATTATATATTATATTGGGATTAACAATTTTCTACAGTTTTCTAAAAATATAAAATGGCCAGAAGACTGGACATTTCTAGATGCTGGAAGACTGGATAATCGAAAACACACGAAGTAAAGCTCTCAAATGTTGCAAAAATCTAAAAGAAATTTCTATACCGAATAGAAATGTTACACGATCCTCAAGAAGTATTTGTGGTTATCCATTACGCAATATGGTTCGCGGAATCGCGTAATTTTGTGGGTCATTTTCCCATCTGCTCGAATCATAACCGTTTGAAAACTAGAACGACGTATAAGCGTAGAAATCGCGCTAACTTCTCTCCAAATAGATCCAGTTGCGTCGAAACAGAAATCCTCTGTAAAGCTCTTCTCTCATAATTACAATAAACTTTATTGTATATCCGAAGAGCAGAAAGCAGAAGAATGCGATCAGAGCCCCGGCAGCGCCTTTACCCGTCGAAATCGCCGAACTTTAAACACACAGAACTTTTGAACCAGTGCATTGCTAAGATTGAAACTTAGTTTTTCTTTCCTTGTGTATTAGTTTGTGGTTTATGGCTGTTGCCAAGGTATTTAGGGCAACGCATGTTATTAGAAAGAAGACAGCAGCACCTCTCCGAATGTAAACCTATCAACATCTGTAATCCGAGCAACTTATAATGAATCACTTTTACAAAAAGCGCTACACTCGACAAAATCTACAGGATTATATTTTAAAAAGTTACAAATTTCTGGCTTCTAATCTGGCGAATCTGACTTTGCGGATGTTATTCAACATCCGGATGCCTACAATTCTAGATTATTTACAACTATTACAGGTCGATATTATTTCTCCTCTGCTACCGATGAAATTACCAAGTCCTTTCCGAGTTGGTCGTCCCTAACGTGCCACGGCGCGTTAACTATAATAGTCTCGGTAAAGTAGACTTCCCTTTCGTTCGTTCCCGTGCATCGACTCCGCGTCGCGAGCTCTCTCGATTTATTAATTACGTTGACGACCGCGGTACGCGTCGCATCGGAATCGCTTAAATTACGACACCGATCGTATTGGCAATAATGACGATCGCAATATCGCGCGCTCTTCGAGAAGCACTCGATTAATTTAGCCGTGCACTCGGGACATTAATTATCCTCATCAGCGGTCGATTAATTATGCTCGGTTTCTACCCCGCAGACCATGTGTATGTGCACCATGTAACGAGCAGCAGGCCCCTTGTTACCAGTCACGCTCGTTTCATAGGGAAATTCTCGTATGCTCTCGCGGACTATACGCGAATCACGAAATTTGATGATCGACAGCTCATTCTTTCGTATCTAGCAGCAAAACGTTAAAAAAAACTTTTTTCTAAATTTTCGTGTAAACGTGCAATTTTTATGAATTCATGTTTATTATTATTTAAATTGTGTACGATGACCGCAGCACTTTCTGAGTTGACATGATATCTTAATAAGGAGTTGACAAATCTTCAAATTTTACTATAA
Source organism: Lasioglossum figueresi (assembly GCA_028455805.1). NCBI lineage: Eukaryota > Metazoa > Arthropoda > Insecta > Hymenoptera > Halictidae > Lasioglossum > Lasioglossum figueresi. The sequence goes on along the minus strand of CM052200.1, from coordinate 16,497,271 downwards.
AATAGGAACGTAAATTGTATAACTTGAATTCGAGATTGTCTACCATTAAACGTCTAATACTTACCACAGATATTATAATAATGACTGTGTTCGGTCTCTAAACAGACCGAACGTGAGATTTCTATGTATTTATTTAGAAACGGTCCAGCTCTAAGAGCTGGAGACACTCGACGCGACGCGACGGTCCCAAAACAATTTGGGTGTCATCGGACACCACTTCGAGACCTTCTCACGAGAGTACTCATTGACAGGGAAATCTTATACAAACAAATAGTTTTAGTTCCGCATCGCTTTTCCGTAGCGTCCAACCTAATTTATTGCATCCCCTAAACACAGTTTTACTAGAATGTCCCTATTCCGACGACCGAAATGCACCACCCATTCGCCGATAGAAAATCACTTTGTTATCGCGTACAGTTTTGGATAGCCAATAACGATAGACCCGAGTTGACCTTATGCACGACGCCACACCGAAAATCAATTCTAAGAAATCGCTCGAACTCAAGAGATCTCGAAAATTGTTTGTAACGATAGTTCTTTACCTCGAACATTGTTAATACCGTATCTTGTCAAGTTTTTCAAATACATATCGAGTGTGTTGATTCATGAACGCGAATTTTATTTTCAACTCGACGTGGTTAGAGAGATCTAGAGAATCGCTCGAACCTAACAGATCTCGAAAATTGTTTGTAACGATAGTTCTTCACCTCGAACATTATTAATACAGTGGCCGAAATTTTTATAAGTCATCTTCATATTCATAGATAATTGAAAAATATTACCATTCTTGTTGATTTTTCGTATCTGGTCTTGTTCCTTGTTGACACTCGGATCGAGGGACTACGTACTCTAGACCGTTATGTTCACTATTTATGTTTGTTTTGATTTTTTTCTGCGTGATGCAGACCGCAAGTGCGAAGTTTCTATAAAGTCATTTAGCGTTTCGCCGGATTCCGAGCAGAGAACAATGAAAAATTTGAAATATTCTAAAAGTATTAGTTTTAGAACTCATAGAAATCCTGTTTCTTACAATTTGATTCACGTGTATTAGAATGACGAGAGGAAAAGTGCTAACAATTGAAGAAAAAGCATCGATCGATGCATATAAAAATATGGACTGCTTTAATCGTGCGATTGCTAAGAAAATTAATCGTTCGTATACTGTGATTAATAATTATATCAATTTACATGAAAATGACGGAAAAAATCATTTTTAAGGTGGTAATAAGAAATTGTCAAAGAGACATTTATTATTAACGAGGTCTGCGGCTAAGGAAAGGAAAAATTCAGCACAATTTCGAGCTGAATTGGAGCTTTCAGTAACAACAAGACGTGTGCAACAACTTTTAAATTCTTCTGGGCAATTTATGTGGACAAAAATGCAACGTGAACCAGGCCTAAAAGAAGTACATAAACAGATTCGTCTTGATTTCACACGGGCGCATATGGCCTGGACGAAAGAGTGGGAGTCTGTCATTTTTTCAAATGAGAAAAAATTTAATTTGGATGGGTCTGATGGCAGTAAATATCATTGGCATGATCTGACAAATGAGAAAGTGTGACAATGAATCGTAACTTTGGCGGTGGTTCCCTATTGATATGGGCTGCGTTCAAAACTGACAAAAAAACTACAATATGTTACATAAATCACAAAATGTATTCGGAAAATCATACAGATTTGTTAGACATGGTTCTAATACCCTTTACACAGAAAATATTGAAGATGACAATTTTATTTATCAGCATGATAATGCTGCGGTACACGCGTCGAAGCGCACAAAGCAATGGCTTCTTGAAAGAAACATCAATGTTTTGCCATGGCCTGCTTGTTCCCCTGATATAAACCCTATTGAAAATGTTTGGGGTATCATTGCGCGACAAGTTTATAAAAACTGCAAATAATACAATTCCATTAGCGAACTAAGGGATGCGGTGAATGAACCGTGGGAGTCTGTTAAAACAGAAACGCTACAAAAGTTAGTTTCGTCGATTCCCAATCGTATTTTTAATATAATTCAAAAAAATGGAAGTTACGCCAGATATTAAAATATAAATAATAAAAAAAACAATCGTTAATTTCATCTTTATCCGTGAAAACGAAAGTGACATTATAGAAATTTCGCAGTTTGTTCTGCGTAAAATTATATTTTTATAATTTTTATGAATGTTATACTTATATTTTGAAATCGGTGTGTATGCTTGTTTTATGTAATTCCGAAATGCTACCAAATACAAATTTTTCATTGGTATGGTATAATAATAAGAATTCATTACAAAACACAGTGACTTTATAGAAATTTCGGCGAGTGTACTGTATCTTGTCAAGTTTTTCAAATACATATTGACTGTGTTGATTCCTGAACGCGAATTTTATTTTCAACTCGACGTGGTTAGAGAGATCTAGAGAATCGCTCGAACCTAACAGATCTCGAAAATCGCTTGTAACGATAGTTCTTCACCTCGAACATTGTTAATACCGTGTCTTGTCAAGTTTTTCAAATACATATTGAATGTGTTGATTCCTGAACGCGAATTTTATTTTGAACTAGACGTGGTTACCTACATAACCGATATCTTAATAAGGAGTTGACAATTCTTCAAATTTTACAATCAAATAGAAACATAAATTGTATAACTTGAATTCGAGATTGTCTACCATTAAACATCTAATACTTACCATAGATATTATATTGTAATAATGACTGTATTACAATTATGCTAACGCGAAGCGGTCTAACTCTAAGAACGCTATGCGTATCGAAAGGAACAGATTAGTAATGAATTTGTATCTTCCCTTGGACGCAGCTATTCGCCGGGACCGCCTGTATGTTCAAGTCTCACAACAAGGTTTGTTCAATTTCTGTCTTGAAAGTATTGTGTCTGTTTTTCTGTCACAGTGTCGTCTCACCGTATATCCTTGTGTGTCTCAGTGTTCTGCACAGTTTTCTGTCATCGTTTCGCACCGCAGCTTGTCTAAAACACGTTTACCATAGCTTAGCATTAATAAGCGATCGAGGTCGTGTCGATGGTAGTAACACGCTGCTTATATTAACTACCACGGTTTTCCAGAAGCTTCGCAAGATTCAATAATGTATTCTGATCATCGAAAGAAAATAGTTTATTCCTTCATGCATTAGCAGATCGTGCGCACAAAATATAACTTCCCAAATAATTTCTTAACTAATTAAATAATTTCAACAGTTGTGTTGGATTGAGTCGAGTTTAATTCTAAAAGTGGGGAATAACTCCCTAAATAATTTCTTGACCGACTAAATAATTTCAACACAGTTGTTCTGAATTGTGCTAAGTTTAATACCAAAGCTGAAGCACTAACTTCTTAAATAATTTCTTAACTGATTAAATAACTTCAATAGTTGTGCTAAATTGTGTTGAGGTTAATTCTAAAAGTGGGGAGCTAGATCTGGGTTAAGTCGCCAGAAGAGGGGGCACGAATTGAGGGGAAAAATCTCTCCCTTCTCTGCCAGTACCAGTGTCTCCTAGAAGTTAGCCCACCAATTTACAATGAAATAATTTCAACAGTTGTGCCGAATCGAGCCAAGTTTAATTCTAAAAGTGGGGGCTAACTCCCTAAATAATTTCTTGACCGATTAAATAATTTCAACACAGTTGTTCTGAATTGTGCTAAGTTTAATACCAAAGCTGAAGCACTAACTTCCTAAATAATTTCTTAACTGATTAAATAACTTCGATAGTTGTGCTAAATTGTGTTAAGGTTAATTCTAAAAGTGGCGAGCTAGATCTGGGTTAAGTCGCCAGAAGAGGGGGCACGAATTGAGGGGAAAAATCTGTCCCTTCTCTGCCAGTACCAATGCCTCCTAGAAGTTAGCCCACCAATTTACAACTAAATAATTTCAACAGTTGTGCCGAATCGTGCTAAGTTTAATTCTAAAAGTGTGGAGCAAACTTTTAGGAGGCGGGCACACCCACGAAAGGCGTCACGTGACGCGTCACGTGGAAAGGGAAGGTAGAGTAGGGGGACGAGTTTTCATCCGACGACTCTGGTGCGGGTTGCCGTAAGTCTGCGGGTGTGTTTACGTAATTCGATTTTCGTTTGCTACTCGTTAAATCATGTAGAACATTTTCAAAGTATTTCCAATGTAATTGCATGCTAATTTAGTTGTTCCATAGTTCCGCAAACATTCGCGGATGATAGCGCTCAGGCTCGCCTAGTAGAATTCGAAAATCCAGGACAAACAGCAATCATGCGATGAGCACTCGCAGCTCGTCAAGTGTCGTAGCTACGATGTCAGCAAACTCGGCGCTCAAAAGCTCGTGACTAATTGTTTCCTTAGGTGGGGAACGGGTGTCGAGACAAGAGAAACTGGATGGTTGGAAGGGGGATCAAATCAGAAGGATTGAATTAGCGAGAAAGGCAGGCGGCATCTTTTGCCGGGGACTCGCTCGTTTTCGTTTCTTCGGCTGACTGCCGAAGGATGTTGCTCCTGCGAATTCAGCCAGACGGTTAGACAACCGCTCGCTCCTTTGAGCCTTCACGTTCCCGTGTAATGCAATTTCGTCGACGATGAGTCTTCGGCCCCGTTCTTCCTACCCCGTGCTCTTCACCGGCACCGACTACGGCCTCCTCGTCCTCTCTTCGTGTTCTCGTCTCTCGAAAACCCTGGATGCATCGTTCGGTTTCCACGCACGTAGTTAGTCCGGTCGTTCGGCTGTCCGTGATGCTTCTTGTCCGTGCCCATCGGAATTTCGACGTGTTCCTAGACGGTTCCGTTTAGAAAGCTGCTCCTCACTTTACCCTCGTCGATGTCGTTCGCAATTTAACCTGTTAACCGGCTGATTTTTCAGACGTACGTCCCCTCACCTTGGGGCTACGAGAATTAACACGTTCACCGCCACCAGTTATTTCACCAATTGTCTTCGTAGCTAAGATGTTCTACGATGTCAGCGAAATTTCTCTAGTTGTTGCACACAATTTCGATTAATACGAATCAGCGAAATTATCGTACTATTTTTGGTATTGTTACATCGGTGTTATTGGGAGCTGAACAGAAGTCAATTGGAAGTAATAGGGAGAGTATATACATGTTGTCCAATACATGTTGTTTCCTTTCCTAAATCATTGACCTTGGTGGTAAGTGTACGGTTCATTTCGTTTCAGAGTTATAAAAAAATTTAAGTTGCTATAAGTTTTTAGCAGCTACTTTCAATTTTATTAAGTTTCGGTGAAATGGGTTAAAAAATATATTTTTAAACATCAATACGTAAAGATTTTACAGGATCTATCTACGCTGTAAGTATGTTTATGCAAAATAAAAATGTTCTACCCGATTTATAACAAACTCGATTGAAATAGAGATCTATTTTCTTGGTTAATATGGTTAATAGGTTGAAAATAATGTAACACGGAATTTTTCAATTCTTCTAATGCTTTTACTGTTTTAAGCTACACCTACTCATTTTTGTT
>CM052200.1:16470231-16491728 GCA_028455805.1 Lasioglossum figueresi | reverse complement strand
TTTTCCAATTTCAGGAAAATTTGAGCGTCAACAATTTTCATGCTGAGATACTTGATTTTCTTCGGGCCCCTGCAAACCTCTGGAATTATTTAAAAAATCTGCTGCAAACATTTAATTCTAGAGATGTTAAATTCAGAGTAGAAGTGGAAGCCAGGAACCGATTTCTTCTCAGCGCCCTTTCTAGACAAAAGCTAGAAAGCGTTTTCCCAGGCCATTCTCCGTTAAACAAGAAGCCAGAATTTTCCATCGGCCGTGCAACTGTTTCCCGTCGAATTTTCTCGACCTCTCCCCACCGATGTGCATTCGTTTTGTCTGTGATTGGCGGGCAAGTTCGAATCGCGCCGGAGTCATCCCGTTCGAAAGAGTTCTCGGCGCCGCCGGATGCGATAAAAGTGCTCGAGTCGGTCTCGAACAAACGATATAAGTGCGTTCACGCCGTGTGTGCCGACCGAATAGGCCGGACGATCTTGTCGCTTGCGAAATCGGGCTGGATAAAAGTCCGTAAGTGTGCTAGGTCATTGGTTTTTGCGGGCTGTGAACGGGAGTCGCGAGTGTTCTCGCGTGCAGCCAGTTAGTCGGACCGTGTAACTTCGTCCACGAACTTCCTCTCTCGCTCGGCTCGGCTCGGCTCGGCTCTGCTTGCTCGCAATAAACAACACAATCCCGGTGTGTCCAAGGCGAGCCGCGAACTAATTATGGAGCTCCAACGATCGCGTAATTGCGCCGGGAAACGCCGAGACACCCGGTGACTCCGATTCACCGTGTTGATCCTCCGCGATCGATCGATCCGCTCTTTTTTGCTCGAGTTCGCTTCGAGATGTGGAACAGGATCGGGCACAGACGCTCCTACCGGCTGACGGTCTTGAATGTGCGTTCGATTAACCCTTTCACAGTCGGATTGTACCACGGACGTCACGCAGTGTCTAGTTTTCTGGTGATGAACGTTTGGTGAAGGCTTCCTGTGAGATCTTTATCCGAGATATCGATCTGGTAATCGATCGTTCGCGAATATCTGTGGATTTTTCCCGTCGTTTATTTAGAAAGGACGTGGCGGTAGCGAGGTCTTCAGCGGTCATGCTGGTTTAAATTAATTAAAGTTCTAAATTAAGTTTTAAATTAATCAGTTGTAAAACCGTGGATTTCTGTGCAAAATAAAAGTTACATTTGTTCCAAGATGCGGGGGCTGCATAGAACAGACTTGAAAATAGCGATATAATGTTCTCAAATTTCTCAAAGATCTTTACTGTTTCGCGTTTGATCTACTTGATTTTCTGTTTCATGCCTTCTGTGAAAGGGTTAACACATCGGCAACTCGTGAAAGTGTGTAGTACCTCGAACCTCCTTTCCAATCGCTCCCGAGATGCATAATTTCAATACGCTCCGTTTTTATGCAGAATATCAAGGAGAATAAATAAAAAAAAAAACTGTAGATATTTAGAGAAATATGAATAACTTTCGTATGACCGTTACTCCTTCAGTTAGGGAAAATCTTACAGCCTTTTAGAGACCATGCATCTTTCCCTAACTTCAATCAAAGCACAGATATAGCACGTCCGAATCGCGTGAATCACCCTGTACACGAGTTCAGATAACAATTGCAGCATTAACGACGCGTCTAGTCAGGGGACTATTAATAAACATACAGCTCGACAGCGGTTACAAAAATTCCGCGACAGAGATAAATCTCTGGATGATGAAGAGGTACACTGCAATCGATAATGACGTCAAACACATCTCGTGGAAGAACTAAAAATTGATCCCGAACGAACGAAGCAAAATATACAGCTTCGAAATTGGATAATAAACTCCGCAATTATTTTTTGTACCGAGACTGTAAACGATTAATCGTTGCCAATGAAAACGAGGGAGCTGCGAGGCGATACGCCGTAAGACGGGAGGACGTAATTCGAGGTACTACCGTATTCGGTCGACGCGAGCGGAACCGTGCCGCGATCCTCAAACGACGGCTCCCGTAATTGTTATTCGATAATGACGCGTCGATAACGAATGGTTTATCGGGAGGAAGAGTCGATTAACCCACTTTCTCGGGACCATCAGCGGGCGACAACGCGCGATTCAGCCGCGACTCGGAAGCGTGTATCGGTAGCCGCGGCGCCGGATTCATCGGACTCGGACAACAGTGTTGGTACGCGTAAGGGTGGAAAGGTGAGCCGCGAAATTCGCGGCCAGTGCTTCGCCATGAGTCGCAAAAAGGTGTGGAACTCGATTATACGCCGCAAGAAGAAGAATCACATGGATCTGAGCGGAAAGGAGGAGAGCGACTCCGGCAGCGTTTGTAAGTCGATCATCGGCTTCTGCTTCTCATTTGCTTCTCTCCCAGCTGATTTCGGACTGCTTACGCATCTAGCTGCGCACGCGATCAAGTTATGTTGTATGCTCGTAGAAAATGATGCTACCGCAACAAGTTCGGGCTGAATTTAAACCTAGAACCATCTGGTTTCATAATCGTCGATCCTTTTCTTCCAAGATTTTGATATACATTCAAACCTCTGTGAAAACTTCGACAAATTTTTCTCCCGACCGGGACTACCATGGATTTAACGATCGAAGCTTCCTCTTTACAACAATATCTTGAAAATTGATCTACGATTTTTTTTAGTCGTTTTATCGAGCTTCGAACGAGAGGTGTGCTGCCTTTACACGATCAAACTTGTTCCTCAGTTTTCTGTCGGTAAAAGTTTGACAAAAATCGTAGATCAATTTTTAAGGAGTCGATGCGAAGAGGAGGCTTCAGTCTTTAAATCTGTGGTGATTTCAGTTACGAGAAAAATTTTCTCGAGTTTTTGGAGACGTTTGAAGTCGTCGGATTAAGGCTTGTGTCTAATTCGATACTGGTAGAGAGAAGGTAACTTTTTCTCGAAATTTTTCTTAACATTCTTTTTTTGAATTTTGTCGAGGCTGCATGTTCCCGCCACAATGTTGTCCGTTCCTTGTCCAATCACGCGGTAAATCCATATTTGTCCGCGGACATCAGAATACAGCAGATTTAATGACGCAGGACAAACATGCTGCGGTTTCCATTTCCGCAAAAATACCGAGCGTAATTTACGCATATCGCCGGTGCGGTTATTATGAAGCCCATCGAAGCCAGCGGTCGTACATACAGGAACGTGTGACCAAAGCGGGATTTAAAAGCAAATCAAAAGCGGAAAGTTATATAAAACGAGCACAGAATTTTACCACATAAACGAAATGACGATTGCTGTGGAAACGAGATTGAAATGGTAATAAGTAGACTGCGAATATTACGTATGCGTGATTCCGGCGACGATGAAGCGAGTTTTCATTTTTAATTCGATTTATGCACGGTCCGAGACACGGACATTTTATTGATTATTTTTAAGACAGTTTAGAAAGTCGAAAATTGCGCAAATGTCCGGAATACTGTATGACCGACTCGTTCGAGAGCTTCGAAACGTTTTCCTTGTGGAAAGTACAGTCGAACTGAACGTACGCCATTTTTGTGAATAGTCATTGGCTATTGTTCGGTATCGATTGTTAGAGACTTTGAAAAACTAAGTTACCGCACATTTTTTGCATTTGTGACAAAAGGTGAATTTACAAATATTTTTATATTACCTTCAGTTTATTAAAATCATTGAAAGAAGTAGGGTTGTGTAACTTCTGTTTCGTGCAACTGACGTAGAAAATTTTTGACGTGGTTTTTCCGTAATTCGTATACAATTTTATTTAGTTTTAATCGAATTGTTGATGATTTCGGCGCAAGGGTTCGATCATTTGTTACGTGATTTACAAAGCAATTTTGCAAATTACTAAAGTAAATCCGAATTTACTGTTTACCTCGGTGAATTTATTCATTTTCATCGCAAAGCTAGCGAGTAGTTTTATTACCAGCATTTTTCCCTTCCTCTGTTACGTATTCTTAAATTTCAAAATATCCTTAAGTTGTGAAAATAATTTTTCACAAACGCAATTCTAGCAACCCTGAAGATGATCTGAATGAAGATCGAAACGTCGGAATTACTTTGGTAATTTGCAAAATTGCTTTGTAAATTAAGTAACAAGTTATCGAGCCCTTGCGCCGAAAGCATTAACAATTTTATTAACAACGAATACGATCGATAGAAAGCTATAATTTATTTATTTTTGTAACGAGTTGGTTCGACATTTTCTTGGTACGTGCTTCGATACCCGTTCATGTTTATGACCAGACCGATTACCTAGAAATCCAACATTTACAAATGTAAATATGTTTCTGATATCCCGTCGACTCTTGCGAAAGTGACGTGTCAACAAAACTATATCGCAGAAACGTGATTCATTCGAGTGCATATCGCTATACGGGAACGATTACTTTGAAATCTGTTTTAATAATTTTATACGGTGATACACTGTCTCGAAATTCTTTGTGAATTAATAAATGCTACATAATTTACTATCTTACTATAATTACTATTACTTATAATAAGTTACATTGTCGATTACAGATTATTTCACAAACATTATTTATTACCGCTCAAGTCTTAGAACTGGCATTAGTAAGTCGGTTTGAAGAAAGATACGAACTTGTAAAAAATAAAGAGTTTCTTTACTTAAGACACATCAAACATCTCTGCTAAATAAATAGTCACACGCAGAGATAAGTTGCATAGTGCATATGCTGTTTCTCTAGGTTATCAACAGTCAACCTTGACAGTATAATTTTATCATAACATCGAGTATTCCCCCATTTTCTACAACAATCCATTTATTGAAACCTCAGATTCGATTTTTAATAGTTTTCGTGAAATATATACGTACACCATACACTGTTTTAAATCCCACCTACTCGTTTTTGTCATGAATGCAGAAAATCCACAATCTAGAGAATCCTCTAGACATAATACTATTTCGAATGCTATTAATAAAATTATTTCTAATAAATATATTATTTTTCAACGTACACGTATGATTTAAAATAAAATAATTTACTATTTCAAATAGTATTAGGTTGTCTGAAAAGTTTCTTTCGCAATGCGTACATTTAATATTGTTACATCGCACAAATAAATACATACAAACGACGTGATCGTCTGTTTATTAACTTTTCATTACATTGTAATAAAACGGACTGGGTTAGGTCTGGGTTAACCTAACCTAATACTTGCGCGATGTACGCATTGCGAAATGAACCTTTTATTCTAAAGAAATAAAGATTATAAATTATCTAAAAAAAATTCGAAAAATATTTTATTTTTAAAAGTCCTCGTAAGATTTCAACTAAAGTAGGATATTTACTATTTGCTATTTGAAATATTGGGTTGGCAATATTGGGATGGTCTTTGCACATTCTTTCGTTTTGTCAACGTGTTCAAAGCACCTAATCTATATTGTTTTCTTGTTGTTTGGACTTCCACTTTTAATTTAGTAAGAAAATTGTATCGATTAGTTATTTAGTTTAATTTTTATCCCAATTTAAAAATGGAAGAACATTTTATTGTATTATTTCCGAAAAGGCAAGAACGCATCGCAACCACACAAAAATTTATGTGCCGTATATGGGAATGAAGCCTTGAAAGAAAGGCAGTTTCAAAATTGATATGCCAAAAAAAAAAACCAAACGATTAATTAAAACGTGTACATTCAACAACTCGATAAACTGAGCGATGCAGTTCAAGAATCGGCCAGAATTGGCAAATCGCAAGGGTGTTGTTTTCCAGCATGATAATGCAAAGCCCCACACATCTTTGGTCACTCGCCAAAAATTATTGGAACTAGGTTGGGATGTGTTGTCACATCCACCATATAGCCCTGACCTTGCGCCTTCAGATTACCATTTATTCCGTTCCATGCAGAACTCCTTAAATAACAGTTTCTTGCTGACAAAAATCAAAAGTTTTATGAACATGGAATTATGACATTGCCTGGCAGATGGCAAAAGGTCATCGACAAAAACGGACAATACCTAATTGAATAAAGTTATATTTTTAAGCAAAAATTTTGAATGTTACTTCTCATTTAAAATACGCAATCACTTAGTTGCCAACCCAATAGTATTGGGTACTAAATAAATGCACTAACAATCGCGTCCCGTATTCAGCAGGATTAAAATGCTCGCAAGATTTCAACTGAAGTAGGATATTTACTACTTGCTATTTGAAATAGTATTGTACCCAGTTCTAGTCTCGATTCTAAATGAATACACTAACAATCGCGTCCCGTATTCAGCAGGATTAAAATGCTCGCAAGATTTCAACTAAAGTAGGATATTTACTATTTGCTATTTGAAATAGTATTGTACCCAGTTCTAGTCTCGATTCTAAAGAAATACACTAACAATGGCGGGCCGTAGTCAGCAGGATCAAAGTGCTCGAAACATATCAACTGAAGTAGGATATTTACTACTTGCTATTTGAAATAGTATTGTACCCAGTTCTAGTCTCGATTCTAAATGAATACACTAACAATCGCGTCCCGTATTCAGCAGGATTAAAATGCTCGCAAGATTTCAACTGAAGTAGGATATTTACTATTTGCTATTTGAAATAGTATTGTACCCAGTTCTAGTCTCGATTCTAAAGAAATACACTAACAATCGCGTGCCGTAGTCAGCAGGATCAAAGTGCTCGAAACATATCAACTGAAGTAGGATATTTACTACTTGCTATTTGAAATAGTATTGCACCCAGTTCTAGTCTCGATTCTAAAAAAATACACTAACAATCGCGTCCCGTAGTCAGCAGGATTAAAGTGCTCGCAAGATTTCAACTAAAGTAGGATATTTACTACTTGCTATTTGAAATAGTATTGTACCTAGTTCTAGTCTCGATTCTAAAGAAGTTCACTAACAATCGCGTGCCGTAGTCAGCAGGATCAAAGTGCTCGTAAGATTACAACTGAAATAGGATATTTACTACTTGCTATTTGAAATAGTATTGTACCCAGTTCTAGTCTCGATTCTAAAGAAATACACTAACAATCGCATCCCCTAGTCAGCAGGATGGTCGGCAAGCAGATGGTCTGACGTAAGTGCCACGTGTTTGATGAAAGCATTTAATTGCCGGTCTGAAAGCTGATTCCTGTGTGCTCGCGCGGGCCGATCGCAGTAATTAGTGTATGTAGTCGCTGCACGAGCCCGACGATACATAACGATGCGATGCATGGTCGTAAACAAGAGATGGATATCCTCATTACCGATCGAATAACGGCGCGATTTTATTTGCGATCGCTGCTCGTTGTGACATGTTTACGAACTCGGTCTGCCACTGCGTCATCTGTTCTTGAGTTTCGGAGATTCGCTTTTGTTACTCGTCCGTTCAATAGAACCCAGTTCAACAAGGTTATCCCGGTGCTTCATCGAGAGAAATAATTGTCGAATGCTCTTGAAATACGCTAACCGGTCTGGTTATTGCGTACACTTTCTACTTGCTCCGTGTGCGAATCGTTATCAATCGGTTTTACACGAGTAAACAGCGGATTTGATGCATTTACGAAAAAAATGAGTAGGTGTAATATGGAACAGTGAAAACATTAGAAGAATTAAAAAATGCTGTCACGTTATTTTCACAACCTAGTAAACATATTACGAACGAAAATGAATTTATATTTCGCTCAAGTCTGTTCTAATTCAGGTAGAAAATTTTTATTTTGCACAATGATCCGCTGTCTATTCGTGGGAAATAGAAATGTTCTGCATCGGAGAATTTTTTCTTAAAATCTTGTATTGACATTGCCAGTATTAAAGTTGAAATATCTCTTAAATTAACAATTTTTCGACATTCATAGGTTAATACCTTTCATAGAAAATGATCGGTTGCATCGAATAGTGCATAGAAGCGTACATGTTTCTATTTAAAAGAGTGAAGATGACCTTAAAACTGCGAAACTCTTCGATTTACAAAAAAATCTGTTATTGCCAGATTATAGGTCTCTCAGTTTCTTCATATTTTCAAAGACAGCGGAGATATGTGCTGGACCACCCTGTATACCGAAATAAATAAATATGTTGTTACATAAATACGCAAATGAAAAATATTTGAGCCCTAAATCATTCTGCCCTGTAAACCCAGTGTTATAAAGTGAGATATGTACACTGGACCACCCTGTATACCGAAATAAATAAATATGTTGTTACATAAATGCGCAAATGAAAAATATTTAAGCCCTAAATCATTCTCCCCGTAAACCGAACTTTATTTCCAGTGCACATCTTTGAGAGCGAAAACCACCCTGTGTACCGAAATAAATAAATATGTACAAAAATGAAAAATATTTAAGCCCTAAATCATTCTGCCCTATAAACCCAGTGCTATAAAATGAGATATGTAGTGGACCACCCTGTATACTAAAATACATAAATATGTTGTTACATAAATATCCAAATGAAAAATATTTTAGCCCTAAATAATTCTCCCCGTAAACCTAGAGTTATCGAACTTTATTTCCAGTCCACATCGTTGAGAACGGAAACCACCCTGTGTACCGAAATAAATGAATATGTACATAAATGAAAAATATTTAAGCCCTAAATCATTCTGCCCTATAAACCCAGTGTTATAAAATGAGATATGTACTGGACCACCCTGTACATCGAACTATATAAATATGTTGTTACATAAATATGCAAATAAAAAATATTTTAACCCTAAATCTTTCTCCCCGTAAACCTAGAGTTAACCGAATTTTATTTCCAGTGCACATCGTTGAGAACGGAAACCACCCTGTGTACCGAAATAAATAAATATGTACATAAATGAAAAATATTTGAGCCCTAAATAGTTCGGTCCTGTAAGCCCAGCGGTAACCGAGTTTTCCGCGATGAAATGTTCATTTTCCGCGGTTCCAACGCCGGGATTTTTCGCGATGTAACCGGGCATGTCGTTTTTGTCGTCGGGGGTGGACGGAAGAAAAGGGGTGGATCAGGGTCCGGCGACATCTGCTGAAACATCGGACGGGCGCAGAAACGAATCGAAACGCGCGAGGAACAGCAATCAAAGCTCGTGTCTGTTGGACGGAGGCGGGAGATGATGGAACGAACAGAAGGCGGTTTCCAGAGGGTGGCTATCCGGGGGGTGGGACGATAGGGGGTGAAAGCGCCGCGAGAAACGCCGACAACGGAGGATTTTAATTGAAACGTGCGTACATTTAATTAAAAATCACTGTCGGCCTGCTATTCCGCTCTGAACCCGCTGTCCAACTGGGCCAGACTTCGGGGATCGGTATTCGTTTATATAGGGTGTCCCTCGCGGGAAAGTAAACAATTTATCGGAAAATGTCGGACGCCCAACTTTCAGATTACCCTAATAGTCTGGTGGTATTTCGAGAATTTTTTCATCGCGAAAAATGGTATTTGGTAATTATACAAAATTGCAGTACGATTTAAAGTGTTCACTCCAACATTTTCTTGTTAGGCCGAATCATGTTAGATTAAGATAAAACAACACTCAAGATAACATTTATAATACTTTCTAAAACAACGCCCCCTTTTCTCCTTCTAACGTCGTTTGGCTATCCTTAGCAAATTAAGCGAATGCCTCAAATTTAATAAGAACATCGTCCAAGTTATACTATTTCTTATATCCATTAATATTTACCACACTCTGTAACCATGTACAGTAAAGTCGGGTTTACTGTCCCGAGTCAACATCGGGTTCTAAGTCCACTGCCTACTCATTCCACTCGGCGGCGATGATTGGTCTCGGCTCGGGTATATCGGTGTAAACACCATACATTGACACGAATGAATCGAAATGTTCAACTTTCTTAATTTTCATTATTTTTTTATGAAATTTCACTATCGTGTTTCTGGCATTTTTCTGATTAAAATAAGACCAAACACGATATAATTCCAATTGTATTTAGTGGTTAAATCGACGATTCAAGTTTCGGTCGCAAGGAACGACAGCGTATTGGAAAGAAAGAGACACTCATTCTGTCCTTCTCTATGTTCGGCTTCTCCTTTGAATTTCATTCTGTCCTTCTCTATGTTCGGACTCTCCTTCGAAGTAACAAAACTACGATCACAACACCAGGATTACTGTCCACCAAAAATACGGCTGTTGGACAGTAAACCCGACTTCACTGCAAATAACAACTTCATATTGATCTCCTCGCAATGTATCTACATATATCATAATCATTGTGGTCGCTGATGACCTTGATGTTGATGCGACCTGTATAACTAAACAATAAAAAAAATACTTTTTAAAGTGTAGCGATCAGCTCCGCTCGAGGAAACTTTAAGGACTGTGTCTCCTAGACAAACGACACTCGGGTGTGATTACACACAGACACCACGGTACACTCACACACCGCTTCACCATGTATACGTACGGTAGGATTGCAATAGTCGCCGGGATTCCACTCCTGATTTATCAATAATACAAAGATGGGGGTTTTTTAGTAGTCAAAATCGCTAGTTGAAAGATTAATCTAGGGGGCTATTTGCCTGAAAAGTCCTACTTTTACGTTTAAGACGCGTAATTCGCATTATTCGGTAGCATAGACCACGTATACGTACGCGAGGATTGCAATGGTCCGGGATTCCACTCCTCATTTATCAATAATACAAAGATGGGGTTTCTTAGAAGTCAAAATCGCTAGTTGAAAGATCAATCTAGGGGGCTATTTGCCTGAAAAGTCATACTTTTACGTTGAGGACGCAAAATTCCCAGACTAAAACACAAGTCCCAACCTGTCTAAAAAAAGAAGTGTTCGCTCCAATATTTTCTTTATCGACGAACGTTATTAACGTAGAAAATTAATTTTCTTTAGGATAGAGTTATTGAAAAACGTGGACCAATCAGGACTGCGTTTTTCGTTGATAATTCTTCGACGAGGTCACGGAGAAGATTTTCGCAAAGAGAAAAGTTTTGTCATGTCTTCACAGTTTTCTATTGTACCAATTTATTTTTCCCATAAATGCGTAAAATCCGTAGTCTAGTAATTATGCACGAAAAATGACAGAAAACAAAACATGGTCAATAACTTTCGAAGCTCTCACGTTTCGCTCCCGTTTCCTTTCCTTCCGCAAGAGAAGAGATGAGTCCGGCTCGATGAGTTCTCCTTTTTTGCGAGTCCGTTAATTGTCCCCGTGGGTCAGATCGAATTCCAGAATCGCAAGGTCGAAAGTGGTGGGGACAGTAGACGAAGACGACGACCCCATATACTGTACGGGGTTCCTACTTGTCGCTTTGGTAACTCAAGGAGACAATGCTGGCCTGCGTAACGCGATCCCATGGTCCTCTACTTTGGTTACACGGGGTATAATTTAACCACCGGTGTATGCTCTTGCTTAATTGTGACTGCGACGCCGTGGCCTGCTCGCCTCGTACTCGATTAGACTCGTACGCGTTTGGCTTGTCCGGTCGAACCGGACTAATTACGCCAACCCAGGACTACTGTAAGGAGATCGAGCCTCGTCTGGAATGAAAATTTCGTCGCGACGATTGTATGTAACCCTTAAAAAATCACTCAATCTTTTAAGCCGTTAACTAGGCGATTTGTCGGTCGCCGACAACCTTATAAGCACCGGTCGGCCTTAAACGTTGTCGTCGAGCATTTACACTTGCTAATTTTCCTCGACACGATCATAGAAAAATGTCGAGACTCGGTCCTTGCGCAAGATAAACATTGTCCAAATTAATTGTCCGAAACCGAAGTTATATAAAATTGTATTTCCGCTGTCAATATTACGTTTTATAAATTGAAGAGAATTTAGGAGAGTCAATAATAATACATATAAATTGTTTGTATGCCACTGGCGTCCACGAGATTGATTCAATTTTCATCGAGCAGTATTTCCTCTCTTCATTAATGGAGAAACCTTTTCTGATTATTAATCGATATTGCATAACAATGTATATAAAATAAGTTTATTGTAAAAGCGAAAAGTTCCATTTATATTTTCCAGACCTGTATGTAATCAAACAGTTTCAGATAATTAGAAAGTCAAACAGGATAATTCATTAATAATAAAAAAATCTCCACAATTCATCGGATTATAAATATTGGATTGGATGACCGATTCTTGTGCAAGATAAACATTGTCCAAATTAATTGTCCGAAATTAATGTTATATAAAATTGTATTTCCGCTGTCAATATTACGTTTTATAAATTGAAGAGAATTTAGGAGAGTCAATAATAATACATATAAATTGTTTGTATGCCACTGGCGTCCACGAGATTGATTCAATTTTCATCGAGCAGTATTTCCTCTCTTCATTAATGGAGAAACCTTTTCTGATTATTAATCGATATTGCATAACAATGTATATAAAATAAATTTATTGTAAAAGCGAAAAGTTCAATTTATATTTTCCCGACATTTATGAAATCAAACAGTTTCAGTTAATTAGAAAGTCAAACAGGATAATTTATTTAATAAGAAAAAAATCTCCACAATTCATCGGATTGTAAATATTGGATGAACGATTAATATTTGTTATTTAAACGACTGCAATCGGTAGCATGCGTTTCCGTTTTCCAAATTAACACTTTACCTACCGGAAGCCTATTAATAGAATTTTCAATAATTGTGCTGTACCAAAAGAAAACATAGAAATTTTCTTTTACATTGCCATCTTAAATGAAACTATTAGATGACGTTATCGATGGTGACCTGTTAGTTCGCAATGAAAATTGGTGTTGCTATCGAAGGTTCCATTAAAAAGTGTTTAGCCATGTACCATGGATTTTTCAAAATTATGCAATAATTATCGGCCGGTAATGTGTTAAGCGTGTCGTGTAATGTTATTTCCGAAGCACCCTATAAATTCGAAAGCTCGTTCCGTCCGATCGCCTCGATACCGTGAGATTGTCCGATTTTGAATGGCGCTTGCACTCTCGGACGTTTATTCGATCAGGAGAATTTCCTTTTCCTGTTAGCAGCGGTGCCATAATAATGAACGATTTTATGACTTCTCCCGTCAGCTGGAGGACAAGAGTAATGGCCGCTTTGTTTTAACCGAGGTTTCTTCTTCCGCTTCGCTCGTTTTCCGCGTCTTCGACGTCTCTTTTGGTCGGCCGATCGTCTAGCCCCTCTCGCTCGTTCCTGTCTCGACATCTGTCGTTTGCAAAAGGAAGTCTAGCCTCACGGCAGAGCTGCAAACGGCAACGAGATAATCGGGGAAGGGGCGAAGAAAGTCGTTTCATCAAACTCTTCTGGTCGAACGATAGAGGCTTCGAACTATCCTCACCTGAAAGACGTTGCTTTCGTAGACACCGAGAAATTATGATTCGCCAGACCCTGCAGCCCTTTAGGAGGTGTTCCCATTCACAGCTGTGAAATTTAAACAATTTATAAGGTCAGAAATGGTTAGGTTAGTATAGGCCAGGGGTCTCGAAGTTTCGCGTACATGTCTGGCTGTATTTCGGAATGGCAGACGTCTTTATTATTATTTAACGCTAAACCACCACCGATCAAATTGACTAGCTCCAAATTTTTTATTTCGCTATTATTGAAATTATAAAGTTGTTTTCGTGGCAAGTAGTTACATGAAATATTGTATTTAGTAGAACATATATCGATGAAGGGACAGGAGATTGGAGAATCAACGATAAAGAGGTTCAACAAGTAGATACTTAGTATACTTAGATAGTAGAAAGTGTGAATTGTATTGGTTAATTTCTTAGTCGTGAAGCTGAAATAAAGTAAACATGTGTATTATTATAATTAGTAGAGCAGATATTGTAATGTGAACCACAAAAAAGTTCAAATAAATTGAATTTTGTAAAGCTCGATAGGTTTAGTGTTCAATTATTGTATGATCCCAGCAGCATGTCACTTTTCATGGCTGTCGAGATATCTCGATAATTAATTGGTAAATCCCCTTCATATACAGTGGCGCGCAATAATACTCGGCCGCGCTAAAAAAGACAATACCTTTTTATATATTAGAACATGCGATTTGAACTTTTTTGGAAAGCAAGAGCAATTAGTTTACCACAGGATGTGAAAAGAAATTTTTTCAGAAATTGCAATTGATCGGAATTGTGGAAAAAATACTAAAAGTTGCATTTTCAACTTTTTTATGTGGGCCTATATTGAAAATTTAGAAAATACGTTTTGTAGATCTGAGTGAATTATATGCACTGTGAAAGTTTCATCGAAATCGGTTGATGCAGGAAAAAACGACAGGCATCGAAACATGGAAGATCCTTAACTTTTGTTGCAGCGAGAGGCCGAAATTCGTGAAAATCTGCAACTTTTACCATCTTTAAACGTTTGTAGCTCATTGCAACGTCGACCGATTTTTACGACATTTTCACGATACGTTTAATTAACACGGATCTACAAAACGTATTTTTTAAATTTTCAATAAGGGCCCACATAAAAAAGTTGAAAATGCAACTTTTAGTATTTTTTCTACAATTCCGATCAATTGCAATATTTGAAAAAATATATTTTCACATCCTGTAGTAAACTAATTGCTCTAACTTCCAAAAAAGTTAAAATCGTATAGTACAATATTAAAACAAGTTATCATCTTTTTTAGAGCGGCCGAATATTATTGCGCGCCACTGTATATGTAAATTGAAAATTAAAGTGAAATGAATCTTCCCTTTCAATCCACTTAAATAGTCGCGGAATAATATAACAGTACTCTAAATTGTTTGTGCAAACGACAAGAATCATTGAATCGGTATTCAGCAAGCGATTCCCGAATGAAATTCGATCGACTCTGTGATCGACGAGTGCGTTCAAAGGGAATCGCTCGTGAATGGTGGGGAGCGAAAGAAAATAGGTGAACAAAGGCGCGGCACGTAATGAGGAAAGACCATCAACATTGTAACTACGATGCACTTCCTGCGAGCGACGTATTCCTGTTGGCTGTTGGGCCGTACAAGGAGGTTGAGTCATGCGACAACGTAGGAGGAGCAAGATGGACCTAACCCACTATCCGATAAGACGATTCCTCCTCTGTTAGCGACGCGACGCGACGCCCGGCGTGACTGTTCTCTTCGGATCGAAGCCATTCATAATCTGACCCTCTCGAAATAATTTCATGTCGACTATTTCAATGTCTACTATTTGATTCATTCGACTCGATATACAGGGTGTCCCACTTACATCGCTCCAACCGAATTTCTGTTGACATCCGTTGATCCAGATGAAACTGTTGATGAGACAAAATAATATTTGTTGACATCTATTGATCCAGATGAAACTGTTGATGATACTAAATAATATTTGTTGACATCTGTTGATTCAGATGAAACTGTTGGTGAAACTAAACAGTCTGACCCTCTCGAAATAATTTCATGTTGACTATTTCAATGTCTACTATTTGATTCATTCGTCTCGATATACAGGGTGTCCCATTTACATCGATCCAGTCGAATATCTGTTGACATCTGTTGATCCAGATGAAACTGTAGATGAGACTAAAAAATGTTTCAGACAGAAGCGAAACGGTATCAAGCAGCACACTGTCCGATCTAGATATCTTTTTTCTATGTGGACGCGTAGAAGTCGCATGTAGGTCAACTCTGTTTTTTTAAATGGAATCATATATTATTTAATGCACAATTCGTCGCAACTAATTATCCCCTATATAAAAGAACCGAATCACTTATAGCGAAATATCATTGGTTTAGAAAATATTTTGATTTGAATATTTAATACCGTCGTTTAATTACCCCATTTCTGGTGACTAAATGGAATTAATAAAATGCATTAGAAACAAATTGAAATATGTTTTACCGTTCAACTGTTATTTCGGTATACAGCATCTAATGTTTCTGATTATAGAATTCAATAATATTTGTCGTTTCTTTCTCAACATAAAATCTCGACGAAAAAGTTTTAGTACGATCAATTAATTCCCTAGAAAATTTTACCGTTGCGTCACTGAAAGCTGCGGGATAGTTTCGCTGGAATTACGCGGATCAGAATCGGGTTTAGAGAGACGAAGATCACGGCGGCAATTTGAACAACAGGATTTCCTGTTTCGTCAAATGGAGAACAATACACGCCGCGATGGCGGAGAGGCCCGATGTAAAAATGTCGGTCACCTATCATGTATCTAGTTGAATTGATTAGAAGCAACCCCGACGTGCCACAAGATGGAAGATAAATGGTTACGCATTCCCGAAACCGCTTTCTAATCGCAGGCCACGACGATTCAACGAAAGACACAGAAACCCGTGGATTACAATGCGAAGCCGGCACTGTTTCCCATTGTACGATGCAAATGGAAGTAACTGTAATGCGATGAGAATGGGCGTGAATTCAATCGGAGTGACTCGCTGCAATTATTGTTGTGGAAATGAATGGAGTGTCCCGCGTGTGAGCCCCTGCATGTGCACGCCGTCGAAGTAGACGACGATGCACACAACACGACGCAGATAGGCTCACGGACGTATTTCCGCGTTTTGCGGCTGATATCTGCGATTGCGACAGCGGTTCTCAGTTTAACGCGTATTGGTAATCCTGTTCTAGGAAAAATTAATTCAGTGACCGTTTTATTACGAACACGAGGATGTGGTTGCTTTATAATGAACTTAATTTTACACAGCACAAAAGTTCATTTCACACATTTAAAATATCATCGAATTAATCGAAATAAATCTGAGAAAAATGTATGCGTGTCCCAGTAAGCAGTTTTATTAATTGGATGGTATTTTAAATACGTGAAACGAACTTTTGTAAAATTTGTGTAAAATTTCTTTTAATAATTTCAAGAAGCGTTTCCCAGTTCTACGAATTTTTTCGAATCTGAAACTTACTGTGGTATTTGAATATTTACATATTACAATGACACGCCCACACTATGTTTGCTTTTGTCGTCTATTCCTCTGCTTCTCCAAAAAATGTTCCGCAATTTTTATAGCTTCGCAAATATCGCTAATTTCTCCTCGGCAGCATGCTTCATCTTTGCTCGAACGAAACATTAAATACCGTTACCGTAAAACAATTCTGATGTTTCTATAGCGCCATTGCTAAGAAGGGCTTCTTCCACCCTCCCGAGAAGCGGAATGCAAATGAGACACACTATGGATCCTGAAATGTCGACGTTATGCGTGTACGATCCGAATCACCTTTTCGTGGAGAGTAAGTGGGTTATTACATGCGTAATTTTCTCTAACATACCTAACAATTATTCAGAATATTATACGTTAACCTCATCTTTCTACGTCATACGTCATAAATCATAAAAACACAATCGTAAAAGATAAATCTAATTAGGTGAGATATCTCGTATATGTTTTAAAATAAAATATACAATAATGAAATTTAACAAAGTCCTTGCTCAAGAGGCGAGTTTAAAATTAAAATTTCCATTATTAGAAATTCGAAAAACAAAAAGTTTAATACAATTCTGTTTTATTAGTACAATCTGTCTTTCGTTTACAATTTCCCAAGGACAACGATAAAAGTTTCAAAAACGTTCTCGAACGTAAAAATCGAAAAGAATTCCAAGATGATTCAGAGCTTCGAAGATGAAAGAGTGGCGCGTCGTTCCATTTTTCCTCGAAGTTCAACAAAATTCTATTTCCCCAATGTAAACAACAAACAGTCCGAAAAACAGTGCGATGCTTGAAAACAGCGTCGCGACGACCCGTATCTGGCGTCGTTTGCGTATCGAGCGAGCAGAGCCAATGTAAAAAGCGCAAAAAGAAGCCAAAGGTCCAAGGAAATTCGTGCTTGTATTCACCAGTTGCCCGACGCCGACGTTTCGGCGTCCCAATTCTATGTGTATTTGCGCGCTTCTTCGTCGTTTCCGGTCCGAAAGGAAAAGCTCGAGCTTGAAGGAGAAAGAGACATACTAAATCTGCTTCTCTGGTTCGATTTTCCTGCCCCAATTTCAATTTTGCAGTAGATTGATTTTGTAGAATGAACCCCCGTACAGTGTGATCCAAAAACTGTTTAAAGAGTCTGTACAATTTTTAGACAACTAAATTATTATCGATTCAATTAAATATTAACCAATTAATATTTAATTTTATAATAAATATTTTATTAAAAATTAATTTTTACCTTTTATAGGTAATGTTATATATAGGTTCCTGTAATATGGAAGTCTGCAGTACATAATTTTTTCCTTTTTCAAACAAAATTTTCGAAACAAAAGATGTCAAAAATTTAGATATTAGAGTTCAAATAAATGTAATTTTTTGTGTCTAGTTTCATTTCAAATTACATGGAGTATGTCTCCGAGAAAACAAAATTTTCGAAACAAAAGATGTTAAAAATTTAGATATTAGAGTTCAAATAAATGTAATTTTTTGAGTCCAGTTTCATTTCAAATTACATGGAGTATATCTCCGAGAAAATGGTTGCGACGTTCTTCCAGTTTAAGATATTTAGCTGAGTTCTTCAGGATCAGGAGATGCTAGTTACATATCACAGAACGAGATTGACTAATATAAAAAATTTGTTGCACCGTCGAAGGGTGTGTAACTCCTTGATTCTGTTTGTGTGTTCGAACCACGTGGAGGCGCCGCGTTTCCAGAATGTTTACGCGAGAAGATCGCGCATTTGGACGCGAGCCAGCGATATTTTTACGCGTCTCGATCGGCGGAAAGGGCGGCGGAAAATGGCGCAACGAAACCGCAATACGGGGGCCGATCTATGGCCGGCGGTTTGCAGGACGCAGGGCTGTTGGGAACCTGGTTACGCGAGGGGGGGAGGGGAGAGACGCGAAAAGAATTTCCCCGGGTGAAACTGCGGCATTCGTATTCCGACACGGTGATGTGTAAACGGTGACCCATATTCCCATTCCATTTCGAAATAATTCCGTGCCCGTCGATGGTGGACTCTGTCGGCTTTGCGGAGTTTCCGCATTCTGCCAAAGGAATTGCTTCACCGAATTTATTTTCTGGGGATGCGGTTATTTGATCGGGGAATTCCTTGGTACCGGGGCTCGGCATTGTTTCGGCTTGGTTTTCTGGTGATCCTGCTCCATTTCCACCGGAACTTACTTTTTATCCCTCCAGTTCACTGGTTTAACATTTTCTAATTGAATCTTCGTCCCTTTTCTTTTGGAAATCGATATCGCCCGAGGGCGAGTACAGTGAAACTGGGACACGCGTGCACAGTAAACATTCGATACAAGAAAAAGGGAACTGTACGATCTAGGAAAAACGAATATACCCTTCAGTGATATTCGTTTTTCTCCCATAATTAATTTGTGAACACTTATTCCATTAATCCCTTTTCTTTTTTGATAGTTTTCATTTATAATTACCAGACTGCGGATCTGTGTGGAAAATAAAAATGTTCTGCATCGTTTGTGGGAAGCAGGGGGGTTACAGAAAAATTTGTTTTACATTGGAAACAACGTAACACCTTTGTTAGATTTTTCTAATATTTTATTCTTCGTCCAGCTATTTTCTCCACAAATGCATAAAAATCCGAAGTCTAATAATTACATTAACGAGTAAATGAAAAACATCTGATTTACACTCCACTAAATGTTCACTTTGTTCCCAACAAATCTTCTTGAATTTCAGGGACTGCCTGCCAATGATTTCCCAAATGACGGCAATAAATTTCGTTTGAACTGTTAATGCAAATCAGCGTGTACAGCAGGTACTCGTAAAATTTGCAATTCAATGACGCTGAATAGAATCCCGTGTTTAGCATTCCACATCTCTCCTTCCCTTAGTTCAGACACATCGCTCCGACGATATTTATTTACAACATCGAAAGGTTCACGCCAGCACGTTCTGAAACTTCACACATTAAAAGCACAGCGTCTCGAATGCATCCATCAAACGGTCGAATTTCAGTTTGACGTTTCCAGTCGAGATGCTCCGCGTAATATATTTCCCTATTTCCGACGAAGTTCGTAGACTTTAAATCAGTCGGATTCTAAAAATTTCTGTGACCCAGTAAGCGAATAGCTGTCGGTAACGTTTCTATAGGAAACTATGCTCGTCGAGTTATCGCCGACCTATTTTCGTATCTTCTCGAATGCGTATGCATGAACTCGGCGGGGAAAAAAAATGGTCTATATCGACGTCCAATGCTATTTTCAGTGGCTGCACCGGAGCGATGTTGCTGTTTTTGTTGTCTACACAATTTTAGATCAAAGACTTCACTTATGTTACCAATAGTTCCCGCGGCGCCAAGAACATCCAGCTATTAATTTCACAAGAACGTTCACTCGACGAGTTATCCAGCTCAATCGCCGCCAACGTCCATTACGATCAGCAGACTGGAAAACAATTAGTAGAAATTCAATAATTTATGTATCGGAGAAGTGTGATAATTAGACAGCGGATCATTGTGCGGGAGAAAAATTCTGCAACAAACTGGAATCAAATTGAAATTTGTATTCAGTATTAATTGTTTTTACTCGCATTCTTGTCGGATATGCCGAAAATAACGACGAAAGATATCATGTAACGGTAATAATTATAACTATAAGTTACTGTAAAGCAACATCGTACCGCGAGTAACTGTAAATAATTCTAATAAAAAAATTCTGATCATTAAACTCCAAGCGTTTATGTAAATTGACACGATAAAACCTTGTTTACTTCCAATTAAGATTTTTATTTCTGTAAAAACTATGCGACGACGTTAATCTCTCGTTAAGTCGATGAGATTCTATGGTACCGTTTATAGCATACTAAAAACCGAAAGTAATAGAACTATAATTATTCGTAAGAACAATAGGCAGTATTCTTATATTATAACATGGGAAAATAATATATGACATAGAATAGTATATTAATAAAATGTAGCTGCAGTATGTCGTCAAGATTTAATAGCTACACTTTAGTGTCGACTGATTTACGATACAGTTGCGAGGCATAATTGTTTCTACAACTGTCGAGCGACGGTAAGGACACGCAACACGCCAGAAAAATTCTGCGTATACGCGGAAAAAAGAAGTGGATCGTGTGGATGGAAATTGGTGGAGACTCGGCTTGAATACGGCTTTCACCGAGTTATGCAAAAATGCCGCTGTTGCGGGCTGAAACCGTCCGAGAACGCGAAACAATGACCGAGCCGGCATGCTAATTCCCGATCCGGGATAAAAAGCCCGACTTTTCTCACGCGGGAAAATTGCTCCGTTCCCTCTGCTCTGAGAAAACATTGTTCGCGATTTTTTTTGCTACGAATTATTGTTCCCGGTCTCCTCTTTCGTCAACTCGTGAAATTCTACGGATTTTTTTTGGCTCGGTCCGTGTAGCGGTAGTTTCTGGCTTTGTTTCTGTGTTGCGTCCCGTTCAAAGTTCGCGGAACTTTTCTTGTCGAATTTAATTATCTCTCACGAGCTCAGCGGAGATGGATCATCCCATGAGTAATGTTGTTTTTCTTTTAACCATGGTTTTCTTCAGACTTTCTCATGTTTTTTTTGTTGTAAAACATTGAATTTCACCGCAAATGTGGTATACCATGACGTGTTTCTTTAAGATATATAATTATGTATGAAATGCAATTTGTTGCATCCGAGTGTAAAATGAGAACGTGTAAAATATACTTCAAGGATGTTTAGTGCAATTTATAGCGAGGAATAGGAGTCAAGAATTTTTGTATAAAACTACAACAGCTAGAATTATTGTATAAAATTACAACAG
>CM052200.1:16454327-16470131 GCA_028455805.1 Lasioglossum figueresi | reverse complement strand
TGAAAATAATACATTGGTGTTTCTAAATCCTCTTTGCCTCTAAACTTCTTTAAATTAGACTTACCCATTTTTATTATAATTGCTTAAGATCCGCAGTCTAATGATCTATAAATCTCAATATGGATTTACATAAACATTTATAGTGGAAGCAAGTTTGAAATCACCGATTATCGTGGTTACAATAAGAATAATTTCGAGAAAGCTCGCCTATGGTCGAATCAAACGTCCTTTGAACACTGTTCACGTAACTAACTGGCAAATTTATGAGACGTGAAATGAACGAGAATCCATAACAGAGGCACGCCGCAATTGTCCTCGGTAATTACACAGCGGGGTTGATTCTTGCCGCTAATCCGTGGTACGGTTTCACGAAGAGCATCGCGCTGGAAATGCGAAACAGCTCGGCCGTGGCGGAAACAAAAGCGCTGCAGAACGACGAACGATGCTGTCCCGTATCGGCCAGACTTTTTGTTCGTTCAAGTTTCTAACAAAGAGCGGACACTTTTCAGAGCGTTACGACGATCGGAAACACTGCCCCTTTTTTTCCCCACCCGGAGAAAACGGATGTGCTGTTCACAAGGCGCTAACAAGTCCTTGGTGGGAGCAATGGCGCGACAAAGACGAAAACTTTCTTTGCGTAACACTCGATAACCGAAGTTTTGCGAGGGCAATCGATTCTTCGATATGCTCGGGCCAATCGGACCCAGTTAAACGAACTGTTTCTCGATAGTTCGATTGTTGATGTCGTTCAAGTGACTTTGAAAATTATCGAACGAAAATCATTGTTTGTGCACGTAATTGCACGTTTGTTTGAAACTCGGTTTTGAACTGTTTTTCCTTTGTATCTATGACATTGTATAATTGAATATACGGTGACGCGCAATAATATTCGGCCGCTCTAAAAAAGACGATAATTTGTTTTAATATTGTACTATACGATTTGAACTTTTTTGGAAAGTTAGAGCAATTAGTTTACTACAGGATGTGAAAATATATTTTTTCAAGTATTGCAATTGATCGGAATTGTAGAAAAAATACTAAAAGTTGCGTTTTCAACTTTTTTATGTAGGCTTATATTGAAAATTTAAAAAATACGTTTTGTAGATCCGTATCAATTAAACGTATCGTGAAAATGTCGTCAAAATCGGTCGACGTTGCAATGAGCTACAAACGTTTAAAGATGGTAAAAATTGCAGATTTTCACCATTTTCGGCCTCTCGCTGCAACAAATCTAAGGATCTCACATGTTTCGATGCCTGTCGTTTTTTCCTGCATCAACCGATTTCGATGAAACTTTCACAGTGCATATAATTGAAACAGGTCTACAAAACGTATTGTTTAAATTATCAATATAGGCCCACATAAAAAAGTTGAAAATGCAACTTTTAGTATTTTTTCCACAATTCTGATCAATTGCAATTTCTGAAAAAATTTCTTTTCACATCCTGTAGTAAACTAATTGCTGTTGCTTTCCAAAAATGTTCAAATCGCATGGTCTAATATTTAAAAAGGTATCGTCTACCGTAAAAAGGTAGTGCGCCACTGTATCTTCGGAAGAATGTTGAAACATTATTGTATTATCAACTTACTAAAATCGTACAGGTAAGTAATAAGTTTCTGTCATGTTCCTGTTTCTTGCAATTGCTTCAGTAAAGTCGAATTTTGTATAAAGGTTTTCAAACTACCTATAATAAAGAAAAATATGTTAACTGGACTGCGAATCTTTATACGAAATCAAATTTTTGTGCTTCAGTCGCGAGATACAGGAGCTAAGTGAACATTGATTTTCCTACTTAAGAATTTTAATATGTTGAAAATAATATGTTGAGATTCTTCGATTCTTTGAATCGGTTTAACCCATTTTTGTCATAAATGCATAAAATCCGCAGTCCAATGATAACAAACGATATTATCTGGAAACGTGATGCAATTACAAGAAGCTTCATAATCCCAACACAGTCTGCAAATAAAGGATAATTTTAATTTTAACTTTTAAAATTATTTTTAGAAGAATTGCCTCGTTATGATCATTTTACAAGTATACATAAACATTGGAAACACATAAATTGTAATATCATTTTCCGTACACGAAAAATATTCTCGCGCACACGTTGTATCGAGTAATCTTTTTTTTCCCATGCAGATTACGAAAAGATTATCCAGTTTATGGAAGCATTTCGTCGAAACACGTACACAAGTTCGTTCCCCTGTGCCGGAATCGTTTGCAACAGTAACTATTCAGCTGGTATCAGTTTCCCTCGTTCCTATGGTGGTCGAAACGCATTTGTCCGACTGATTTGCGTAAGGCTGTTGCTTAATTATTCAAATAGGCGCATATGCGGCTACGATTCCGCTCGCAGCTGCTGTTTGCCGAGGCAAACGAGCAGACCACCGTATTTCCGGTTGCCCGACACGCAACGAGCAAACGCGAATCCCATTTTTCCGACCGAGGGCTATCCGATATGCGTTGTATTTTTTAATTATCTTTTCATTCCTTTTCGTTACGTACCAGCTGTTCGCGAGGACAGCTTCAGACGGGGTTCTCATCGAGTCTTCTAAAATACAGCTTCGAATCTCTGCATCCGCACTGGAATATCGCTTTAACATTCTGGGAGCATCAGTGTCC
Organism: Lasioglossum figueresi; assembly: GCA_028455805.1. NCBI lineage: Eukaryota > Metazoa > Arthropoda > Insecta > Hymenoptera > Halictidae > Lasioglossum > Lasioglossum figueresi. Next base: position 16,467,505 of record CM052200.1, on the reverse strand, counting down.
CCCACGATGAAACCTCCGCGTGATTCTCCCCGCAATTCAGAGAGACAGACGCACACACGCGCCCACACCATAGGTGTGTGTAACTACCCCGCGGGAGCAGCTCGAGGAATTCGAAATACGGTCTAACGAGACCCAGTCTCTGCTTTCACCTCGGCGAGGAGACAATTTCGCCGAGGCTAATTTTCGCTTGGGTCGAAATTTGCATGAGGATCGACGACGGAACAGTTCGTGGTACTAATTGATTTTCAAAGATGTACCGTCCTCTGTCTTGTTTTCCCAAATGTGTGGATCTTGAATAAAATGTTAAATAGTTTTTTCACATTGCATCCGAACACTCTTTCGGTCCAGAACTCTTCTGGTGCAGAATTTCACGAGCAATGAATGCAAACAAAATTTGTAAACGACACGTTGGCTTTGACGCGACCTCTATCAACCCACCGTTGTCAAAAACGGTATTGGAAACAATGCATTTCTGGAAGCAACTTTTTAGGCAACATTTTTTAAGTAGCGAAATTCTTTTAATCGATTTTCCCCAACACTACTTTGTTTAGAACGGCACGAGGAATCGAAGAATGTATCAAATTGTAGAGTTCCATTTAAAAAATAATTCTTCGACGCAGAGTCTTTATAAAAATGTCACACGGATGCATTTTCTCTAACAAAGAGCAAGTTGTGAAACGCAAATTTTCGCAGTGACCCACTACGATAATTAGGTGAGCGCGTTAAATCCGCGCGAAACGAGATCGTTCCCGGGGGTCAAAGTGGCCCGGCATTCGAACGCCGAACAAAACCGGAAACCTCTTCGTGGGAGAACGGCGAAGAATGGAGGCGCCTAAGTTCGCTAGTTGAACGCGAGAAATCCTAGAAAGCTCGCGGCCCGTCGGTCGGCGTGATATTATTCTACGGAACAGAATGCCTAGGTGGCATTAATTGAACGCGAAAGAAAATTTTCCCGGGTGTCTGCGACACGCGCGGCATTTCCGCCTCGGATTTTAATGCGCTTTCGCGTGCTCGTTGTCCCGGTGGCAACGGCGTCCTCCTTCCTTTCAGGTGTTTCATTAAACGGCGCCCGGGACGACAGAAATCTGTGTTTGGTTTCGCGTTCGTTAAGTCGGTTTAACGCGCGCGCGAAGTGCTGTGTCGAAGCAGCACGGTTTGCGCGATGCGAACATGAACGCGACCACGAGAGGCCACTCGACCACGCCCGTCGTCGAGGCTTTTCGCCACGGCCGGGGCCGAGAATGGGTAACTTCGCTTTTTGCGGGACTCGTTAAACTTGCCCCAGATTTCGAGTGCTATCTGAGCCCACCGCGTACACCGAACTTAACTCCTCGAATGCCGAGTAGTTCCACGGGCCCGTCGAAAGTTTCACGGGCTCTCCTCCGCATCCACCCTGTCCATGTTAATTGCCTGTGGAATCACGTGCACGCCCGTGCGGAAGTATTGCGACATGCATCGAATCTCAACGAGACCCGCAACATTATTCCAGATACTGTACAGGGCTGCTTGTAATTAGACTGACGATGCTCCTGCATACGCTAACCGCGCCTAATACCGAACACTTGAGCTCAAAAGATCCACTGACGTGCTTTCTTACACAAATACATAAGCTGCTTCGATGTTGCAACCGGTGGATATTGTATGGTTTTAATCCTTCGCACTCGGAGATATTTTCACTCGAAAATTACATATTTCTTTCCGACCTAGGATTAGTCGATTCTATATCATCTAATTTCGGTTTATGGATATGAAATTACCAGCACTCGTATAAAGCAATTGAGTACTCATTAATTCTTCAATAACATTCACATATGATTCAATAAAAATGGATCACTTGATTATCACTTTCAATAAGATTGGGCTTCGAAATAACTTTATACTCTTTACACGTTTTAAAAATGATTTTCATTTTCATTTCTTGAATTCATTTCTCGAATGCATGTGTTGAATTCATTTCTCGAATGCATGTCTTGAATTCATTTCTCGAATGCATATCTTGAATTCATTTCTTGAATACATATGTTGAATTCAATTCTCGAATGCATATCTTGAATTCATGTCTTGAATTAATTTCTTGAGTGCATGTCTTGAATTCATTTCTTGAATTCATTTCTTAATAACTAATATCCGGCTTTTCCGAACACATTTTTAACCAAGAAATTGTACGTACGAACCAGTAAATGTGTTTCCGCAAAGATCTAAACATTTCAAATTCTGCTCCGTGTCCCCATACATTCCACGCGCAAGCGGGACGCCGAAGTTACGTGAACTGCCACAGTTGTCTAACTTTTGCTCGTATGGAAATTAGTTCTTGGCATTGGTCCTGAGGAACCACCACGATTTCGTTGGTGAAACTACGGTGTGGAACTCGAACCGGAGGTACAATCTTCTCCAGCAAACCCAATTGGATTGTTGCTTACAATGGGTAGTTGGCTTTCCGACTTTGCGTAACACGCGAATCGAACAATGCCGCTTAATTCATCGCTTTCAAATCTCTATTATGATACAGTTGTCACATAGATAAGAAGGCAGCCGTGGGAAACATGAGCACGGTGCGCGTGGGAAAGATAGATAAGACAGAAATTCAGATTTGTATGCGTGCCCTCCTGTAATACCTTGCAACGTTTGTTTAAAAAATATTTTCGATTTATTTGAAGTTGTCGATAACGAATTAGATGTCTAATACGTTATACTTAAAGTTTACATTGTACTTTACTTTATATTCTTCGTATAAATAAATGTCGCAGAAATTTGCATTTCAGCATTGTGCAAGGAATAATGAAACTATTTCATCATAACTCCAATTTCATAGTTTGCACGTCAAACGCTGTATCTGCTCGAAAAGTTACTTAAAAGATCTAATATTTTACATTTCGAGGTTTCAAAGGGTCCTTATTGAAAAAAAAAAAATTTTATTGCACTTTGAAAGTCGAAAAATTCAATTTTGGCCACAAAAAGCGGGTTCCTGGACCAGTGTGGAGCGGGCGCAGGTCCGTTTACGACGGGAGCGGAGTAGCGAATGGAGATTTCGCATCGGTGCATCGCGCTGAACCATTTCGATTTAGCCGGATCGCGGAACAAGGCGGCGAAACAGGGGCTTACCGTGCAAAACGTGCGTTCAGCCTCGTGCGACCGGCACCCCCGAACGCCATTGTCAAGAACCGTGGCTCCGATGTGCATTGTTAACCCGTATTTATGACGCGGCATGGCCGGGAGCCAGGTTAATGCGCCAAAGTTACGTCGCCGGCGCGTTGTCGTCCATGGATGCGGGCGCAGAAGTGCATTCGGGGCCACGCGTGTGCTACGTGCCGCGTGTATGTAGGTCGCTACGCAAGCCGAGCGTTTCGGAAACAGCCCCCGGCACCGTCTCCTGGGCTCACCTCTTAGGCTCGCCCCGTCTATTAAATGCAAGTCTGCCCCCCTAAGCTAAACCATCGAGATGCATCGCCCGACAGGAATTCATCTCGACGAACCACGCCACCTGGAAACCACTTCGATCCCCACTAACCCTTTTCGACCTCAATCTTTTTCTATTTGGATCTCCTTCCTCATTCTTTTTAAAATCCACGCGAGCTATGATCAAAAAGAAACCGCCAATCTCCTTGCGGAGGTGTAACACGAAGTTTGACCGAACTTTCACTCGGGGGACCAAAAATTTTCAACTTTTTTGAATGTAATATTATACGATTTTACGAAAAAATTATGAAACCGTAAATTCTACTGCGCGGAGTCCAAGTTTTAAACGAGTTTGAGAGGTTAGGACGCTGCCATATTGGTTACCGATATCGGAGCGGGTCCGCTAGGTCTGCGTGTTAAGTCTTGGATTCCTCGCACTAGAGTTTAAAGTTTTATCTTTTTTTTCCCATCTCTAGCACTGCATTTACAAATACATTTCACAAATTAAAATAGTCCCGCACGTTGCTACGAAGAATTGCACTTTTCCGTAAAAAGCCGCGTTACAGGATGACACAGCTGGTTAAACCATGCGAAACTTTCCTGGACAATTTTTCTCTATCTTCATTAACAACCGAGTTATAACTCGCCCAAGCGACTAAATAAACCCCGCACAGTAAATATAAGCTAAGAGTACGAAATAACTCACGAATGCGACACGTATTGTCCCACAGAGGATCAGAAACGTTGCTAGGACGTATATGTCCCATCAAGACCGAAAGGATTAATCTATCGCGACGTAAATGTCGAGAATGTCACACCGTAAAAGGGAAAACGTGCTCGAACCAGGTGGAAGCAGGCTAAGTGGCTTTGAAAGGGATGCGCAGATTTTTCTGGTAATCGAGCTCTTCAAACTTTAATTCCATTTCATTTCTGCGAAATCTAGGCTGTCGACTCGAGTGGCTGAACGAGACGGAGATTTCTAGTTTGAAGTTTGAAAGGGTCCCACGATTGATCTTCGATGCGGTTAGGACATTTGCGAATCCTGATCGACATTCATTTCTTTTTTAAATCGTCATCTTCAAATTCCAATAATTTGATACAGACAAACAATAAGTAAATCATCATATTCAATCTCGAATCATTTCAAACAGACAAACAATAAGTAAATTTTTATCTTCAAACTCGATTAATTTTAAGCAGACCAACAATAAGTAAATCGTCATCTTCAAACTAAAATAATTTTAAGCAGACAAGCAATAAGTAAATCGTCATCTTCAAACTAGAATAATTTTAAACAGATCAACAATAAGTAAATCGTCATCTTCAAACTTGAATAGTTTTAAACTGACAAACAATAAGTAAATCTTCATCTTCAAACTAGAATAATTTTAAACATACAAACAGTAAGTAAATCGTCATCTTCAAACTCGAATAATTTGAAACAGACAAGCAATAAGTAAATCGTCATCTTCAAACTTGAATAGTTTTAAACAGACAAACAATAAGCAAATCTTCATTTTCAAACTAGAATAATTTTAAGCAGACAAACAATAAGTAAATCGTCATCTTCAAACTAAAATAATATTAAGCAGACAAAAAATAAGTAAATCGTCATCTTCATACTAAAATAATTTTAAACAGACAAACAATAAGTAAATCTTCATCTTGAAACTCGAATAATTCGAAACAGACAAACAATAAGTAAATCTTAATCTTCAAACTAGAATAATTTTAAGCAGACAAAAAATAAGTAAATCGTCATCTTCAAACTAAAATAATTTTAAACACACAAACAATAAGTAAATCTTCATCTTCAAACTCGAATAATTCGAAACAGACAAACAATAAGTAAATTTTTATCTTCAAACTCGAATAATTCGAAACAGACATGCAATAAGTAAATCGTCATCTTCAAACTAGAATAATTTTAAACGGACAAACAATAAGTAAATCGTCATCTTCAAACTCGAATTACTTGAAACAGACAAACAATAAGAAAGTGAAAATCTTCGTCGCATATAAACGATTTTAATAGCCGAGCGATATTTCAGAAACGGGCAAACAGAAAAATGCGTACTATAAATGTCTTTACTTTCAACGCATAACAACGCTACACGAGTACATAAATAAAAAAAAATAAAACTGGTACACTGTTGTTCATATATTCCAATAGCTCGGACAACCAATAAATCGTATTTTGGCGAACTTTCCGAGGTAAATCCTGCTCTGCGCGACGAGCGTCTTCTCTGGAGACTGTAAAATATGTGTAACATATGTCTACAAACAACCAGGATGTTCACACGTGGGTGGCAAAGGCCGAGCGTAGCCGTTAGAAGAATTTAATCCCCGGCGCGGACGTGGAAGTTAAATAAATCTAGCTAATAAAAGCAACGCGCGTTAAGCCTCGTAAAAGGCAGTTTTCGTTTCTATGAAAAATTGGTGTTCGCTCGAGAGAAGATTTCGGTGGGCGGCAGATAGAGCGTACGAGAAGTATTGGGAGCAGAATGGGTAAATTTGGAACACGAAGTGCAGTGCGGTGCAGCGAGGCATTCCGTTTTCCCTTCGGTTGAAACGCTGTTTCTGGCGTTTGATCTCCGGTTCATTTGCGTTCCGCCATTCGCTGCGAACTTATTACCGTCGCCTTATCGAGTTTCCACCTTGTTGTTCCAACAAGACTCCGCGTTAAGGGACATCAAACGCGAAGGTAATTTCGTAGGTGTCAACGGGTCAAGTGCTGAAGCGATGACGGCCCGACAGGAAGAGAGCACTTAGGGTTGGAGAATAATAAGGAACCTCGTTACGGTAACAACGGGACCCCGAGTCCGCAGAAAATGTCGTCTAATCGTGCGGCAGACCCCGTGGTTAATTGTACCCGCTACCGTTTGCTTTTGTGCAAATTCATGATATTCGCCCCGGGAAAACATTGTTGTGCCGCGACACTCGTTCATTAGGCTAACGAGTTTTATCAATCATCGTCAAGAGTTGCCGCAACTCTTTCACAATAGAGATGGCTCCCACTAACGATAATACAGTAATTCTACCGGTTAATGTTTATTAATCTCCGAAGAAATACACATGCAACAATCATGTTCTACGAACGGTGTAAATATTTATGAGATTCAATATTGATGAGGTTGTAAGATTATGCGAATATTGCATGAACCGAGTGTGTATACCTACAGTTTTTTCTGGAAAACGATAAATTTAGAAGAAAGAAAGAAAATGAACGCATAAAATGCACAAGTGTCTGGTATTAAAAATCAAGGACGTTCTTTTCTAATCGATTTTATTTATACGGTGGCGAGATAGTCTTATATTACCGTGTCCTTCGACAAACTTACTTTTTTTAAGATCGATAAATCTTTACTGTGTATATTATGGAGTCTGCGGGTAAAAAAGGGTTACATCATATACTGCTTTTTTAAGTAGAAATAAAATAACGTAGTTTATAGCGAAGTCTAGAATAAAGCGTCCTATAAAATGTTTGTTTAAGGTTAATGGGTTAACGGAAATAATTATTTCTATTTTATCCAAGATTATGTCCAATTTAACCCTATGCCGTATTTTAAAACGACCTATAAAATGCTCGTTTAAGGTTAATTGGTTAATGGAAATAATTATTTGTATTTTATCCAAGATTATGTCAAATTTAACCCTTTGCCGTATTTTAAAGCGTCCTATAAAATGCTCGTTTAAGGTTAATGTGTTAACGGAAATAATTATTTCTATTTTATCCAAGATTATGTCAAATTTAACCCTTTGCCGTATTTTAAAGCGTCCTATAAAATGCTCGTTTAAGGTTAATGTGTTAACGGAAATAATTATTTCTATTTTATCCAAGATTATGTCCAATTTAACCCTTTGCCGTATTTTAAAGTGTCCTATAAAATGCTTGTTTAAGGTTAATGGGTTAACGGAATTATTTGTATTTTATCCAAGATTATGTCCAATTTAACCCCTTGCCATATTTTAACGAGTTAGACTCGCGACGAAGATTTCAACAAAGTCGAACAAATATGAATGTTACGCCTTTCTTTTCAGACGAAATAAAATTTAATTCGTTTGCAATCGATATTTAAGCATCAAGATCAACGTAGCCATACAAAAACTATAAATTTTCTTTTCTCTTCTACGACATTTTTGGGGATGATGACTTTTTAAGCCAGAGGTTAAAAAAGTATTATTTTCCACCCGCTAAAATGATTGAAGAAGGAAAGAACATTTTCTCTGCGTCTGTATCTTAAAAGTCGATGCAGAAAATTTTGATTTTGCAAATAAAGATCCGCGGTAAAGCTGAAATAAATATAAAATGTGCTTCATAAATACGCAGCTGATGAAGCTTTTAACCTCTTAACTGCGTAATTTAATTTTAAAAATCCCCCACAGAGTGCGGAATTAAAATCAACCAATGTCGAGTATACACGTCGAACGCAGGGCAATGTGTGCTATTATAAATTTTACGGAAAACGAGGAAGGATTACATTTTTATCTGATAAAAAATTAACAATACATTCTTCAAAAGATCATTGTTATCGCACCGCAATAGAGATATTGATTGACGCGTATAAACGTCGAACGCAGTTAACTGGTTAATGAAATTGTTTTAATTTTGCAATAAACGCGTTGTTACGCGGTCGCGCATTTGTTAACCCGTCTGCGAGGGATCTGTTACAGGTAAGCCGAGGCTGGGTCAGATATTCAGTTACGTCGGAAAGAACCTACGTTCGTGAAAGCGTTCAAGATGTTTTGTTATTCGGCGTGGCTTATGCTTGTCGCCGCGAGAGAGTACAAAGAGGCACAATAAAACCGACTGGCGTTCGCGTACGAAACGGTTCGGCGCGAGAAAGGGTAAATACCGGGCGAGTATTTCACCCGAGCTACCCGACCGCACGTATACATACATATGTTACCAGGTACCTGCCCCCGTCGAACGAGTCCGCGTGTCCCGTGTCAAAGTTGTAAGTGGCTCGGCATTTCGACTCGGAAACTCTTTTCTCCTGCGAGATGGAAGTTGCTAGACGCGTCTCCGCGTTTTCGAGGGGCGAAGGGGAGAGGACGCGCGCGCGCGGCGTGTCACGAAGTAAACATATTCTCGCATGCGGCCGCCATTATGCTCGCCACTTTCCGCGTTACCAGCCCCCGGAGGAGATTGCAGGAGCAATCTTCAGAAATTGCAGAACTCCGGGACGAGAGAGGAGGATTCATCTTACACGGTCCAAGCGCCATTTATCAAGCGCATCGACGCGGCGCGGCGCGGCGCGGCGCGGCGCGGCGCAGCGCAGCGAAGCTTCGCTGTTTCGTTTTGGGTTTATCGGCTCCGGAGCCGATCGATCCGGAGGCCTAGCGATTTGCCCGATGGTTTTTTTGCCGTGTTTCTTGCGCGATATGACTTTAAAACCGCTTTTACCGGAAAATACGTTTTATTTGGCGGCTCTCCCGAGGATTCTACACATTCGTTTGTTCTTGTTGTCCTTCGCGCGGCGCGGCGATCGAAGGGCATGCAAAAAGAGGAGGCGACGTTGCTAGTGGATCCAGTGATTTAAAATAGGAGCACTCGAGAATTATTTTTGGCCACGATTATTAATAGGCTTATCGCGTATATGGTGTCATCGACACGATCGGATCCGAGGTTTCAACCCTTCGGGCCTCGAAATCGAAGTATTAAACTCGTAACTGTTTACGTCGAGTATACTCGTCGTGCAAGAACAAAATTGCATCTGCAATTAAATAAAATTTAAGAGAGTGCGGGAAATTAATTCGAATTATTTCGATTTTCTAGAAAGTAAGTAACAATGGGTGGAAGAGTATGTGCAACAATTTTCCATATCTTTTTTACTAGATCTGCTAGTCTAAACAGATTTTATTAAAAATCCTACGAATAATAAAAATATTAAATATAAACTGACTACGTCACCGCGAACGTTTATAGACATATGTCCAGCATCGTTTAATTGATGCTGACCTTTATTCAGCAGAAATTGCTGCGAAATCACAGAAAGCCGCAGTCCACAGAGAATTCACAAAGGGCATTAAACAGGCCAGGTTCGACACTAATTGCCACCATAAAACCCAAACCCAATTCCAATTAACAATTTTCCCGAGTTGGGAAAAGCTATTAAAGCGAAACGTCAAGTTCGATCATCAGCTTTCAATTTTGACCTTTCGCAGCGCAGCCGAACTTCAATTGTCGGACACCATGTCCAGTGCCCGGTCAAGTTTGCTCTGTCAATGAGAAACATCGATAGACCCTGCTCAGTTGATCCGAGGGATTTAGAGTCTGGCGAATGAGACGGGCGACAACGATGCCCGTTCCAGCGGCCGCTAAAAATAATGCACGCTATAAGCAAAACGTCGGTCTCTCGCGTGTGGCGCGTCTGTCATGTGAAAAGGGACAAGGGATGGAATCGAGCGAAAGGGGGAGGAGCGGTTAAGGAGGTCTTCTTGTCTGGAACCTTGAAGAAAAAATCGATTTTTGCATTTCAACACTGAATACCCGATTTTCGAAAAATTTAAACTGCGCTGGAAGCGATTAAAAATAATCGTACGACGATGAATGTTGACTCATTTTATATCTGGAAGTCTCTAGTACCATCGTTCATTTTATTCTAGGATTTTTTAATTTCCTAACTCGAAAACAGAATTTTTCTTCCAGCCTGAAATATTTACAGTTCATATGATTTTCTCAATTTAATTGATATAAAACTGATATAATACCTCTCGTACGATACTTTCAGTAGTTTATTAATATATTAAATACGTTTAGCAATTTATTGAATACAAATTTAATAATGCAACAAACATTTCCAATAACTGTACAAGAGTCATTAGTGGCGCCTCTCTTCGAGTCGACGCTCGAGAAATTTTTCTCGAATGCGAATGTAAATTTTTTACGCTTTTAAAATTTTGCATTTAAGTAGATAAACACAAGGAAAGCGAGTTCTTATGGTAACCGATTTTGAAGGCCCCTTCAAGCCTACCTAAGTCGGTTGGTAGATGAAGCGCAGAGCGCGGGAGAGAAGATAAATGGCGTCTGACGAGTTCGAACTCGTCAGGCTCGGCTCGAGGAGAGGAAGAACAAATTAACGCAAATGTAAATATTCGCAGCTGCCATTCGCACGCCGACACGAAAGGAGAAATTGCCTCGATTAACGTCTTCCTCGCCGGTTCCGAGGGAGCAGTACCGAGACCGATTTTCCAGCCGGTAAAAATCGTGGATACCTGATCGGCCGGGATTTGCTTGGTAGTCGCGACCAGTTTCCCCATCGCGACCATATAAATTGGTCCCCTTTCTGCGATTTATACTGGTTTAATTAATAGCAGAGCGATTTTTGCCCTGATCCCGACTATACATCTCCTTCGGGCCACGGTCGTCTGCCAGTTTTATTCGAATTTAACGGATACAGCTATCGGAATATCGATCGTATACGAATTTTGTATATCCATAAAGTTTTATGTCGATACGGAGAGCCAGCAGATCTGTGACGCGTCGCCATAGTTTCTCATATTTCGGTCCAGCGCGATCCTTTTTCATCGCGCGCGATGACTCTGCGCTTTTTCTATGAAACTATTGTCCGTGGACATATCCGTATTTCTCTTTGAAATGTAACAAATGCGAAAAAAGAAATTTTACCTTGAAATTCAAGGTCAAGGTCAATTCTGCGGCATCTTTTTTTTACGTATCTTCGCCAAAGATGTGGAATACGCTTATGCCAGCCAAAACCGAACATTTCTTTACGACGTAACATACATGAGACTCCCCCTCTGCAGTCGGAGCTATTTCAACTTGAAAATTAAACATTTCTTCCGACCTAGAATAATTCAATTCTACGTCATCTTTCATTTTATGAATATGAAATTGATATGACACCTCATACAATACTGAAACGTGTAGTAATTGATTAGATGCCAACATATTTAATAATGTAAAGAATATTGTGAATAACGGTACAGCAATTTCTAGCGGTGACTCTATGAGCTACGTCACGAAGACGCGAGCCACAATCAACAGCAAACATAGTTGAACTACGAGCCTGACTCGCGTCGTTTACGTTTGTCCCAATCGAAGTTCAAGCGATTCTTATTTTTGACCAAAATTGATACGAATGAAATAGGTGAAACGCATTAAATTCGTAATCAATGTGCTACAGTAATTATTAGCGGAAAAGAGCCTCTCAGGTCATTGATTTTTTCACGGATTTCCATGGTGTATTTTCCCCGTCGATGTATGGGGTCCAGGGAACCTCCAGCTGAGAAGAGCTGCTCGCTCGTGCCGCTCTTCTCGTCCGAGTGTTACGACCACGCTTCCTCCTACGACTCTTCTGTCCTCGTTTTTTGGCTTTCCTTCTTGTGGCCGTCTCGTCGAGCAGACGACTTGGCGCGCGCCACTTTACGTCCTCGGGAAGTTACGGGCCTTCCTGAACCCGGAGAGCCTCGAATCCACCAACTTCTCCGGCTCAACGAGACGCCGCAACCATACCCTTTGGCATAACGTTGTAATCTTGTCCCAGGTCCGAGGACGGATTCGGAAGCCGACGCGATGCGGCGGGTGTAAATTTTTCGAGCGTTTTATTCTGCACATTATCGTCAGAGATGTCAAGATCAGATAATCCCACCGGTATATACGGCCGAAGCTCGGACGCGTGCCAAGTCTTTATTCGAGGCAATTTATCTGGCGCACCACTTTTGTCATCGTTCGCGAGAAAAGTGTTTTTAATTGGCCTTTTGCTCGCCCCTACTTCCACTGTTAATTAGGGCACTCGTGTTTGTAAAGTGCGGGATGCTTTGTTATTCACTTGTATAATTCACTTATTAATTAGAAACATGCTTCTTCCTTTAGAAATTATTAAATCAATTTCGTCTTGCAGTTTTTATGAATGTCGAATTTTGTGCTCGGTACGGTTTGCGGTAACCTCGTACGTTTCGCGGGGAGAGAATTCATCTGCGTTTTTGTTTTTAGAGACTGCAACACGTTCGACTTCTTTGTGTTGTGTCAGGTGTGCTACTTTGAAATGTGATAGTCAAACAGCGGATCTTTATGACAAATAAACATTTTCTATCCGATTTGCAACAGACTGGAGTGAAATAGAAATTATGTTTAACAGGTTGAAGATGTTGTAACAGTATTGTGTAAACCTACTAATGTTTTCACTGTTTTAAATTACACCTACTCATTATTGTCATATATTCATAAAATCCGCATGATGGCAAAGGGAGAATTATTGGACCACCGGAAAAGTTTGTACAGGATTTTTGAAGACCTTAAAACATTTTACTCAAAGAAACAACCCCGAATTTAAAAAGTTATTAGCTTTCTTATTAGTTTTTGTCCACTTACTTTGATCTCGGTGTGTATATCTGCACGACGTTTCCGGTTCCCCGAAAAAACGTTAGGAATCAGCTGATCATTGTTGACGACAGCTTTTATGAAATTACTTTTTTTTTTTATTTTAGAAACTCTCATATGAGATTTATTTCAAGTATAAGGATTAATAGTACAGGCAGAATTATTGGACCACCGCAAAAGTGCGTACAGGATTTTCAAACACATTAAAACATTTTTCTCATAGAAACCTCGCCGAATTTAAAACAGTTATTAATTTTCGTCCACTTACTTTGACCTCGGATTGTATATCTGCACGACGTTTCCGGCTCCTCGAAAATACGTCAGGAATCAACTAATCCTTGTTGGCGACAGTTTTTATGAAACTACTTTTAACTATAAGTGTTAATAGTAAAGGGAGAATTATTGGACCACCGCAAACGTTCATACAGGATTTTCAAAC
>CM052200.1:16408734-16454227 GCA_028455805.1 Lasioglossum figueresi | reverse complement strand
TTTTATGATTATTGAAATTATGGTGTTGCATACATAGAGATTGCACGTGATCTAAATAGATAAAGCCTTGTCATTTTTGTGAGCTTATGAATTTTTTGTCGTCGAATGGCTGGCTCTTCATTCGGCAAATTGATTCGCTACACAAAAAGATAGAGGGTGTGCGTTGGTTTGGAAAACTTTATTCAACTTTTGTCGTTTATATTTTTATAATTAATTTGTATAATTATTGAAATTATGATGTTGCATACATAGAGATTGATCTAAATAGATAAAGCCTTGTCATTTTTGTAAGCTGAAACATTTTATAATCTTCATTTTTATAAGCTAAACGACGTTTCTCTAAACCTGAGGTCAACTTTTCGAGTATTTTGTGTTGGATTGTAATCTCCACAAGAGCCTAACGATACAAAAGTGAATTTTGTGTAAGCCATTATTCCGCTTCGTAGAATTCGAGCGAAAAAAATATTTCATTCACCGACCAAGTATGTATTGTAGGGAAGAGATCCTCTGAGCTCTTTTGAATGGAATCACACCTGCTCCAAAATCATTGTACATGAGGTTTCTAAACCGCAGGAGAGGCGCTAGGTTCATCGACCTTTCTAGAAGATACGAAACGTTTTTAATAAATCCGATGTAATGAACCGTTTAATAGTCCGTCAAATAACCAGATTCGTGATTTTACAATTATTGACATTCTAAAGGCGTTTTCCTGAGAATTGATTTCCTGTAGAAGAGAAAATAGAAAACCGGTCGAATTTTTGATTATAGTGTACTGAAGTATTCGGTACAGTGATATTTTTTGTACGACTCCAGCAGCTCGAAAAATAATTGTTTCAGTGTGAAGCTCTCTGCTCCCGATACATCCGGTGTCCTGAAAATGAACTGGTTCGGGAAGAGGGCCGGGAGCATTATCGTCACGGACAAGATAAAAGGATATCGTTCTTGTGCAATCTCGCACCTGTTTGCGCCCCGGATGATTAGGCAATTTCGCGAAAGGAAACGCGTTTCCTAGTTCGCTTCGGCAGGGGAGCCAGAGTCTCTTGCTTCTTGTTGTTACACGTATGCTGGAGCTGTTCCTCCGGGGGACCTACTTTGCTCTGTATAACCGACACGCAATTTATCATTCCACGAATGCTATCATAGACCGGGACATTTTCTTTCGACCCTCCGGCTATTTAAAATGCGGAGCTTCTTTCCGTAGACGTCATATTTGTACAAGAAACGCATTCACCGCGGAGGAGACGCTAGGCATTAACCTTTCGAGTTGAACTTCTCTGAAGGTTCTTTTTTAAAAATCGAATTTCAAAGATGTACGACATCGGCAAGTTGATCGTTCACCACAAAAATTGGTTGGAATCAAAATAAGTTCTTTTTTTGTAAAACAAAAACACACCGAGAAGTTAGGATTTATGATGTTAATGACTTTTTTCAATCCTCTCTCGCTGCAGAATAAATTGATCGATTAATTTCGCTCTGTCAGAAATTGTTTAATAAAACTTAAAGCAGAAATCGTAACCGTGGAATTGTTCGATAACGATTTCTGATACAGAGAAAGTCCATCAATTATCTGATCATTGACTTTTGCGTCATTTCATTTGCGCAATATTTATCGTCCGCGTATTAACGCAAAACAGTCGATCTTTTTTTACACCGAGTCGACAGGCATGCAGGCACAATCGATTCGCTACGATCTATGACTCATGCTCAATCGAGTAACCGTTTCTACATTTATCATCGATTTTCATTCTCTCGTTGCTTCGACCGTAAACGCAATTCTCACAGATGAAGGAACGCTTTTGAATATTCCACACATCTTTTTCAACACAATGTTAACAGGCGTAGAATAAAGTTCGTTAATATCGTATTTAATAAAGCGTTTTTTTAATGCATTAGATTAAAATCCCGACACACAGATTGATGAAAAGTGCAATTGCAAACGATGCAAATGAAACAATTTGCATTTTTATGAAACGACAAATATGAAGAAAAACAGCCGAAGACTTATCACGTGGTATGCGCGTATATTAGGTTAAGTTGGTCCTTTATAATCCACATAAATGCATACAAATTGCACGTGGACGTATGTCGTATAATGTAGGGGTAAATGTGTTTACGAGGAAAATGTACATCACCCGCATGAAGTATCTCTCACCGCAACCCAGCACGATTAACAAGCAACTGTCGTGGTGTTGACTCTATGGAATTTCGTAAATGAATGGTAATCTCACTATATTGCAAATCACGATTTAAGTGGGAAGGATACCCATGTAAATTTCAGATTTTAGAGTATTTGTCAGTGTTACCTACCTCTGTGCAGAAAAAAAGATTTTTTGTGGTAACACTGATAAACATACATATGTATCAGCCTAACGAATCAGTTTTGCTATGATTTTGTCGAAGAGAGTTCTTCAACAATTTTGAATTTCATGCGCTCAAATTTTACATAGATTTATGCAAACATGTTCTATAAAATGAAATAACGATATGTGTCGAACCAACTTGAATTTCTGACAGTACTCGATTGTCACGTGCATGTAACGAACGTGCTAAAAATGTAAACGATCCTTAACGAGGACGAAATTTCTAAAAATATCAATATTGTGTCTAAATGAAAATATCGATAACGGGTGTTCCGTGCACAATCTGAAACTCGGAATGTCTCGTTTCGAGCGAATTATGAAAAGATTAATACGCAAAAGATAATATATCAGCAGAATGAAAAAAGATTGTGCACCATTGTAGAAAGCTTTTTCAGTTTTTTTGACGAACCTGGCCACAGAAGTCACCGATATCGCATATATTGTTGCATACGTAACAGAAAATTGAACAATATAGGAAACAAAATAACAAAAATGATCGGTAAAGATTTTTCGACCTCGTATTAACGTGTAGAATCATAAATAGACTGCAGATGCAATTTTCAATTTTTGTAAAGGAATTTTAAGAAAGTGGAGTAAAATAGAATCTTATTTTCCGTGGTGTATATACAAGAATCCTGTTTCCATCTAAAATCAATTAAAATCGTGCTAAATTCCGTCATATTTTATATCCTAGCATTTTTTGAAAATTTTCAAAAGTCATAATTGCATAAAGATCCACAGTGTAATCTTAAATATATATGCATAATGTAAAAACAGTATTGAATCCCATTAAATTCTACAATCTATTTGACGACTTTTGTTCAACCCGAAAGTTGTATCTACAGTTTATACATACACAAAAGATATTATGTCGGTAAATGAAAAAAGATTGTGCACCATTGTAGAAAGCTTTTTGAGTTTTTTGACGAACCTGATCACAGAAGTCACCGATAGTAACTCCGGTGAGCACCGAGCATGTTTTAGCAGCTGGTTTAAACGGGACACTATTTTCCCCTTCGCTTTCCTGCTCCGTTTCGTTGGCCCGCACCTTTTCCAACGGAGCCCCGGCAGGTGCGAAATCCTTCGGCACACGGATTCGAGTCACGCATCAGCAGGTGCGACGTGAACAGTTTTAACGAGAACCATTGGTTCGCTGCGGCCAGCTCGGGTAGGGGCGGACCGTATCCTCGAAGAATCACACTGATTCTGCCAGTGTTTTAAACTGAACGTTGACTCTCTCCAGCTGGATCCTATCGACAGTTACGAAATTACTCGCGAGAGATTGAAAAGACGGGTGCAGATAGAACGGCTATCGATTCGACTCCATGAGAAACGTGAAATCGCTTCCCGGCAAACTATTTCGTCTCGGATCAAGTTGGATTTACGTTGGCTCTTCTGGTCCCTGACCTGCTGAATCTTATTCACCGAGTTAGCACGACTACGGGAAAGATCGTCCGTATGTGATACATTCTGCGAAGTTTTTACTGGCGGGTTTTTATCGTGACCACATTTTATGCGTTTACGGTCGAATTCAGACGAAATTTGAAATAGTAAGAAGATTACAGAAGTTAACCTTCATACGCTCCTCGGAAATAGTTACACCAAAGATCCTCGGGTGAGATTTCAACCATTTTCGCTGTACACTTCGATTAATGTTATATATCATAATGTGTTTCATTAAAAGTTAATTAAATTCGTGAATTTCTTTATTATATCTTGCAGTTACTACACATATAAATAGCATTTTTATGCTCGTCACATACATTTTTTTTACAAATTTCGCAAGCCGCGTACTCCTTTCGATCTGTTCCTACACATAATTGTCATCGACTTCCTGTAATTTTTTTTTTACATGTGGTAAATTTGATGGGCCAGCTATGACTTGTAACGTATTTACTACAGCGAGTGATGCTTCACCTCTGGATAGTACAGTCCTTCTCTGTATTTCTTATTTATTATTATTATTACGGTATTCGGGTGAAATATCACGCGAGGCACTCTTCCGTCACTTGTTTTTTTATGACGTTGCTAGCGTAAAGGAAATGTCATCGACTTGTGTTTTACATGTAATATGATATTTTAGAGAAGTACACAAAGTTGTAACACAGTTAGAAAGAAATCAAACATAATACAGTATCTGGAACCAGAAAATGGGTTAATTTTCACCCGAGGAGCGTATGAGGGTTAAGGGAGTCGATATATTATCTTCAAACGAAGAGAAATTTCATGGAATATTCGTTGGTAATCAATTTTCACCTTATAATGAAGTATTTAAACATTCACATTCTTGTGGTATTTATTGATCGATTCGTGAATCGAATCCACATATACCTTCTTTAAATGGTAACAGATGTTAATTATGATGTTAAATTCAAAATTAAATGGGCTCCAGATCTCGGATCGAAAATAATGTCAATTCACTCGGTACGAATGAGGTTCGTTTTCAGGCCTAATGATTTCTCTCGTTAACTACCCGAGACCGAGTCCGTTGTTTGAAAGTCGAACACAATGGCGTGTGCTGTAGCTGTTCCGTTTCGCTCATGTATGAATTGTTTCCTGACGGAATGGATTCTAGGGTCTGAAGATCTTCAGTATTGTTCCGATATTTTTACATTTCCATATAGTTCTGTATGTAGGGCATACTCCGCCGTTTTTTAATTCTTTGTGGGCGGATGGAAGCGCACGGTCGGAAGAATTGTGCACGATGAACACTGAAAATAATGGGCAGCGAAATTTGTCGGATATTTCAATGTTCATCTTACATGGATAAATCAGTTATACAATTTAATCATTTCCATTGGTAATCATATTTTTCTCTCTCCCAACAATGTTGCATCAGCGAGGATTTGAAGAAGCGTTAACGACGTGACTTCAGTTTACGTGACTACTTAGAGCCTTGTCGTTGAACTCGTCCAGGTACGCGAACCACTGCGTTTCAACGTAATTTTCGATTAGCATCGAGTAATTTATTTCACAGGAGACAGAATTCGCAGCGATTGCTTTTCTCATTAAAATGACACCGAACACGACACAGTTAATATTTACTCTTTTAATTCACGATACTGTGCCTCGATTATCCGAAGGAATCATTGAAAAATTAGGAACATGTTCGGATAACAGTTGTCAGCTAGCTCCAAAGTTAGATCATATCTGCACCGATTTGTACGATAAATCTTGTCGCCTATCATCGGTTCGGATAATCGAATTGCACAGGCAAATGAGCTCCGAACAATATCATGTTTCGACTCATTTTAATCAGAAAGCTTCGGGAATGTATTAGTAAAAGTTTCACGAAGAAATAATTATCATGGAATTAGTAAATACTATCTTTTAGCGAAAGAAGAAATTAGGAATAGACTGTTCGCTGCTACCTGATGCTTTTCACTCCTTGCCTTGCAATATCGTGTCAGGCTCGCGATGAATATTCTGAACAGAGTTTAATAAATATGTATGCTATTAATTTCCTTTAAATCGAAATAAAATCCTATTTTGGTTTCGCGAATGCACAGCTATTGGGGAACATATAGGCGTACAATAAATATAAAGTTTCTCCTTTTTTAGGAAATTAAGAAGTACAAAAAAAGTTTGAATCGCTGAAATCGTAAAATGAATCGTAAGGCAAGGATTTAAGGTATCAGAGAACAGAGTTGTGCTAATTCAAATACACTGTAATTTGATTTGTAACTTGATTACACAATTCGAATCTTTCAATTAATTCAATTACTAATTATTTCGATCAGACTTGTAATAGAAGTACAATGTAATTAAAATAAAGCTCTTCAAACTATAGCCCAGAACTTTGAAGAAGTGCGATACAATTTTATGTTTTTCTTTCATATCCTTTTTTTGTCTATGCGGCGTATTTTCTATTCCCCGTCCTCGTAATCCGTAATTAATGTAATATAATCACAAAGTATTTTATAATTGTACTCCAATTGCAATTACGAATTACATTGTAATTCAATTGAACGAAGATCTGAATTATAAATTACAATACGATTGAATCACGATGTAATTACTTTGTATTTATAATTCGTGGAGTAATTCAATTGTAATTCTGCACAACTCTGTCAGAGAATTCCAAGTGGCTGCTGGACAAGCTTATTTCTCTCGCACGAATGTCCCATGTCGCGCGTGTTCGTCTGCGGAGCCTAAATGAACCCTTTTGTCACCGGTCCCGGTCGTAGGAGCGTCCTTCGAACGACGCGTAATGCACATTAAAATTAACCGTGGGCACACGATCCTCGCAGCGTTGTCCCATTCATCGGCGAGAACGGCTTTTGTACGAGGCGAGGAGCGTCTGAGGCGACTGCGCGAGACCGCCTTCGGGGAGCATGAAAAATAGTGTCCAGTGACGTGAAAACGCTGCCGGGAAGGATCCTTGATTCCGAAACTTCTGGGCAAGCTGCCGTCTCCGAAGAGGTAAATTTTGCATTTTCTAATTGCGAGACCGTTCTCCGAGCGACACCGAGCCGATTACCCCCAACGGAATCCGAACAGCTGTGGCTTTGGTACTACGGTATAGTGCTCACTTAAATTTGCCAACTTTGGAATTACACGAATTAAAATAATTATTGCATGGCTAACTGAATACCAGAGTGTGTCCTCCATTTTGTTATTTAAATGTCCATGTAACTAGTCCGATTCGCGTGGTGTTTGGACTCGTTTGATTCAGAGAATTCTCAACAATCCACTGGTAAACGATGTATGTACTTGGAAACGTAAGAGAGAAATGACTGAATTTGAAATTTTCGGAAGATTTTTTCAGTAGGGCAAGAGTATGGATGTATGTGTAACAGATTTAGCGAACTTGAGCGAGCACTACTGTATTCGTAAGCTGGGCGCCCGCGATTGAAGGTTCGAAGTAAAAGTGAGATAACGATGACTTGTATACTTTCCAAGCATCTCGTTAATTCGACCTCTGAGGAGCTGAGTTAGCCCATAATCTCTGAAGAGTGGAGAAAGCTGACAATTTTATTAATCTACATTGTTACGGATCGGTTAACGAGTACTAGAATGGGATGGAAGTTTATTAGCCCGAGAAGAAAATCTCGAATAAGATGCAATTGTTGCATTCATATCGAAAACTGCGCGATACATCATGAATTCTAATTGACGTTTGAAGCCTTAAGAATTATTCGACACCGTGTAGGTAGCTTCGGAGTGACTAAAATGCAGTTAACATTAGTTCAGCCAACATTGCACACTCGCCGGTAATGGACAGCTCGAGTAAATGCAATTAGGTTTAAACTGAGTTATCCTTCAGACTAATTAATAGCGTTAATTCACCTCATAATTTTATACTTTTAGCGCTCGGAACAATTAATCGCGAGATCATTCGCGCCGGCTGAAGGGCGGCTTAGTTTCAACTGTCGGTTGATCACAATGTTTGCGGAGTTCTAATTAACGGCCGCTCATTAGAATCTAGCAGAAAATATTCACTTCGTTCGAACGCAACGATTTCTCGTGTATATATTCAGCATTCGAGCGCACGCAAATCCGCTGCATATCCTGGTACAGAGACGATTCAGTGCCGCATGAAATCTCAATTCGTAACGCTCATTTAATTTTCCTCGGGAAGATATTCTCTTCTCTGTAAGGCGAGGAAAAAATCCTGGCCCGTAAGTAGTCCGCTTGGAAAACTCGCTTATCGTCGTCCAACTTTCTTCCGCTGTTCACGGTGAACGTCCTCAGCCGTGAAACTAAACGGGACAAACGTTGATTAAAGTTTCGCGAGGGATATTAATTGTCACAAATGTCGACTAATTGTAAATGGACCGTTTGAAAAACTCCCGACATCCCGGGACGTTCTTTTACAGGCTTTTTCTGCGACGGGAAGAGGGATTTACGTAGTCTGTGATTATATTCCATCTTCGTCCGCTTAATTTTCGTAGATGAACTGCGCTCGCAAACCATTGCCATCCGCTTTCTTAATTACAAATGTTTGTAGATTCTGTATTTCATACAAAAAAGTGCTAGAAAATTATGTAAAAAAATGAATATCTCTCGGGATAATTCAAAGTTGGTGGATTTTAACCAGTGAACTGCGTTCAACGTGTATACACGTCAATCCAAATCTCTATCGCGGTGCAATATCAATAACCTTTTGAAGAATGAATCGTTAATTTTTTATCAAATAAAAATGAAACCCTTCCTCGTTTTTCGTAAAATTTATAATAGGATCATTTGCCTTGCGTTCGACGCGTATACTCGTCAATGATTGATTTTAATTCCTCACTCTGGGGGGAACTTTTAATACTAAATTCCGCAATTAAGAGGTTAAATAAAATTTTAAATATCTCACGAAATATTAATTTTTTTGACATAGTATCGCAGCACTTACTGTTCAGAACGTAACGAGGAATGAATGTACAATAATTTGTAAAGTTCCATTTAAAAAGCCGTGTTTAACTGAAAACTATATTTCTGAGCACTGTTTCCGAGATGATTAATTTTTGGGTGATCCTATAACGTTGTCTAACATTGACAATTTTCCTGCGGAGCAATCTGCGAAGCAGGGCCGTTGGAGTAGCGAAGGGTCGTTCGTATAGCCGAGCAGAAAGATATCAGTGAACGATGACACGGGCCACTCGGTTAATTATTAATGGCTCTATCCGCGACCCGTGATCCACTTACCCCATTAAACTTGTTCTCGTATTATCGTGGTCGGTTCGGGCGAGCAACCAATTATGCGCGAGTCGTTAGTCGTCTGGGCGCGTGCACTCGCGCGGGGCCCCGAGTCCGGAAATTGCACCCTCCAGATATTTTCCTCATGGAATTCGCAGTCGTTCGGCTGCAAGTGCCCCGCAACTTCTCGTGGGTTGCGACCGCGCGCTCACGTTCGAAAGGAAACAACAATTATATCATCGTGCGAGTTATTAGCGCGTCAATCATCCGCCATTTTCTCGGCCACTCGGACCATCGCCGCTGGGACTTTTCCCCGAGCTTGCGATTAATCACGTTCGCAATTATTGAAAATTGCGCCGGCGGCTGCTCCGATAGTTTCGTCCTGGAGCTTATTCCAGATCGAGAATCGTTCGACACCGAGGGTTATTATCATTAAAACCGAATCCGCAAAAGGAGCACACTGTCCGGCGTAAAAAGTTAACACCCTCTGGAAATTATTTGATCGATGGTCACTGCCTCCCGAGGAAAAATAACGTGTATTAGGAGTTAACAGAAAGACTAATTGGTCGCTCCTTAGAGGGGCGCGTTTTAATGCGAAATAAAAATACAAACATTTCGTTAGACGTAACTGGGCGAAGAAATTAAAATGTCGACGCCTCAACGGGACCAGAGCCGCCAGATTAAGACTTTCCCCCTCACTCTAATCACGGTTAATCAAGGAAGTACAGTATTTTATCGATAAATGTCTCAAATGTCTGGCCGATAATTGTCCTAAAACTATCCCCGCTCCTGCGGGATGTTCCCCCTTGAGGGGCCGAGAAGCTCGAGAGGACTCGGTCGCCGAGAAGTATCACATCATACGGCTCGGGTATATCGGTGAGACACCACTAACCCAATGATAAAACTTCTTCATTTTTCATTATTTTATTATGGGACTTTCACCAACGTATTCGTGGCATTTTTCTCGTGCAAATGATACCAAGTATGATATAATTCCCATGATATTTACTTGTGTAATGAAGGATGGAAATTTCGAACGTGAGGAAGAACAAACTCTCCTTCGTCGTTCAATACACAAGTAAATATAATTGTAATTATATCGCATTTGGTATAATTTTAATTAAAAAATAATTGAAAATAAAGAAGTTTTGTTAGTGGATTAATCGTGTTTACGCTTCTCGCGTGACCGAAGCCACTCGAGCTACGCTGTTCTTTTCTACGTTCGGCAAAAGTCAAAGAATAGTATCCCTGGCGGATAATTGTCCCTGGGCAGACCCGTGTTTGGGACAATTATCGATAAAATACTGTACATTTTTGGTACAGCCTGTATAAGCACAATATTTTGTAACAAGTATGACAATCGATACTGACCGTCGTTGGGCGAAAAAAACTGCCACGAAAGTTATAACGAGCAGTTTCACAACTCGTAAAGGAAATCCTTGAGCAGTCCTTGATTACCTGTACAGATATTATATTGAATTGGATCGTATCTCGGGGTCCAGTTTCGCAATCGTCGATCCGAAAATTGGTGGACCGCGAATTAACGCGTGTTCCAGTCCCGGGCATAAATGAAAATACACGGAATACATTGACGGGCGGATTTGCATCGAGAACTTCCCGTTGTTCGCGCGTGCGAAAACGCAACGGAAGACAGTGCCCGGAAGAGTATAAAGCTCTCGTGTTTCGCGAAAGCTCTCGATTTAAGCAGCTTACCGCCACCGCATTCTCCGCGGCTGCTGGATTTAAAATTTCCATTGACATAACGTGTTTTCGCCGGGAATAATACAACGGCTAGCCTGAACTTGCTATTTGCTCGGTGGCTGAGCCGACCGTGGTTCCCACCCCCCGAATGAACTTGCGAAATCGTGCTCCCAAAATTCGGCTTTGCGAATTCATGTAATTTCGCCGGAACTTCCGCCGCAACTTGTGCTCGCTATAAATTTTTCGTTTGTGCGGTTACCGGCTTCCTACTCATTTAACATTGTACCGTTTAACTGTTCGCAAATATCTTATTTTTCTATGCAACTCTGCGCTCGCAATCTTATCCGATGCGTGCGAGAGTGCGAATACTGCGAGTGTTTAAGTTTGTAACATTTTTTGACGAGCAAGTAAGAGTTCAACGAATTTGATGAACTTTTTACTGTTTATTCGCATGGCCTATTATATGTACAAAAGAATAAAATATAATTATAACCAATCCGGTTATAACTGTTAAATAATCTACCTTTCCCCATCGATTTTATTTATCAAAATGCAAAATAAACATTCTCTATCCGAAGTTCAACAAACTGGAGTGAAATTGAAATTTATTTTCAGTCTTAATTCTTTATTTTAAAATTTTTCTAATTGTTTTACTGTTTCAAATTACAGCTACTCATTTTCGTCGTAAGTTCATCAAATCCGCTGTCTACACATAATTTACTAATTAACTAATCCTCGCACGAATTCGATAGCAATCTTCGAAGCTTGCAGACTCGTTTTAGGATCTTCAGATCGAACAGAAAATTCCGTGAGACACTCGAATGACTGGTTTAAACTATAACGAATCAGATAGTGGACAATTTATTTAACCCACTGGAAATATTGCAGCGTCATAAATGTCCGTTCGAAACGGTTAATACGTTACGGAAGATAAGCTTTATCTACGAATTTATTCGCATCGAATCTCCGGTGTGAATATCGACCAGTATTCATTAAAATTCATTTGCGAACTACATTCCCCGGATTTTTCAGCGGGAATATATATTTACTTTGGTCCTGTGGCTACTGTACGGGTATTTAGAGGGACGGGATCGTTCGAAAGCAATTGAAAATAGTATATCCTCTCCAGTTTTCAATTAGAGCAAATCCGGAGCTTCTTAATCGTCGCGTGCAAAGCGCCGCGCGATAATAAAGCGGAATTCTTGAAATGTCTGGGCGCGCGTTTGGCTTCAATTCGACCAGCTCGTAAAAGCCGGGCATTAAGAAATTTTTTTCGCAATCGGGACCGCAGCCACCGCCGCGTAAATTGTAACATGAATTACGTCCAGGTCCGGTCATGTGTTCTCCGTACCATCGGGTACGTTCTTCTTCTTCGTACTCCCGCCATATTTCCCTTTAGGAGTTTCGCCGAGCGGCGCCACGACAGTTATAAACTCTTTGCTAGTCGGAAACCACGCGAAAGGAAGACCTGACAACGGCGAGAACTTCTTCGACGGCCGACGTTTATGGCAAAGATCGTTTACAGGTTGTTTTCACGGACCAGAAAAAGAAGCATACAAGAAGTATTTGAACATCAAATTTTTCTCGAGAAATTGTCGATGTTTCAGGAATAGACAGGTTATCTGAAAAATGACAACATATTGTCACAAATAATGGAAATTATATTATTGAATAATATTAAACATGTATTTTCATAAATTGATACAAATGTTTTCCTTAACGCTAAACCTGCAGAGCCTTAAAAGTAACTGGTACATGTTCGCTTATAAAAATGACAAGATTGCTTTTATTTAGACTTTCTGCGGCTCCTATTGTAATACGCGCACTACTAAAAAAAAACTATACAGTCGTTTCTTATGGAAACAGTTTTATTACTTTTCTAATTATAAAATAGAAAACCTGGAACCAGTCATTTTAACCGGTGTTGGTAGGTTTAGTGTTAAAATACGATAGAATTTTCCCTCCAACCTAATGAAAATAAATATAAAATGAAATCTTACCTGAAATAGCAGTGACAAGTTTCGTGATCATTTCGATAAAACAAATAGTGCAACGATACACCTAGTTTTATTCTAAAGCTTGATGCTTCTACTTTTACTAACCCACATCTTTTTTACATGATTTCAAAATAACGCGAACCAGAAGAAAGTATCCAAAAAATATTTGAACATCACATTTTTCTAAGAAATTGTCGATGTTTAAACAGTGATCGTTTCGTTAAAACAAATAGTGCAACGATAAACCTAGCCTCATTCCAAAGCTTAGAGCTTATACTTTCACTGCCCATCGTTCATTTTTGCCTAATTGTAAGACAATTTCACATCACGTGACAGGTGGAAAACCTAATACATGTTATCTCTTGAAAAAGCTACCGATTCAAACATCTCTAAAAATATTAACAAATTTTTTTCGCGGGCGAATCTTTATCTACATCTTCCTTTACTACAATGGCACAAAAAATTTGATGTACGATTTTTTTTAGCCATTTTGTTAAGTGACATAAGGTGCACCAGGAAGGCTTCACATCACCGAACATGGTCCTCTTTTTTGTCCCATGAAACAGTGAAAAAAATGGTATATAAATTTTCAAAGTATCATTGCAAAGGGGCAGCTTCAATCTTCAAATCTGTGGAAAGTGCATTCACGAATGAAATTGTTTAATATTTTCACAGAGGTTTGAATCTGTATAATTTCTGTAGAAAAATGGATCTTAGATTAAGGTTTTACCAGAAAATCACAGATGTAAAAATTAAATCGTATTTTACTATAAAATGTTTAACCCGGTTCGGCGAAAACGTCGACCAGTAGAATTGATGGTAGGGAAAGTGGTGTTTTCTTGCGTGGAATGTGCGTAGGCTGGGCGTTCAATCAACGGGAAACACTTTTTCCCGCGAATCGCATTAGATATTCCGCGTAAAATGTGTTGAAGGAAGAGACGAAAGAAAGCAGGGGAAGTGGGAATATCGAGCAACGCACAGGAAGCGGTTTTCAGGCAGGTAGAAGCGACGCAACATCCGGTGTGGATAACGCCTAACAAAAGGGTATCCTTCCGTTCGCGTCGACGAAATAGATACGGCCTTTCATCGCGCGCTCGGTAGAAAGCAGATTTTCAACGGCAGATGACGCTCCCTTGTTTCAGCGAGATCGATCTCGATGCAGGTCGATCGATAAAGTAATCCTGCTCCGTGAAAGAGTAGAATTTCTATTCCGGGAGCGTGTCGAGTGCAAGACGTCGTCGAATGCGCTGAATCTGAAGATCTAGCTCCGATATATTTACCTTAGCTACTTTAAATTCTGATTTCGGTTATTTAGCTCCGTGAAATAGAAGAATTTCTATTTTCGAAGCTACGTGCAAGACGTCGTTGAATGCGCTGAATCTGGAGATCTAGCTCCAATATATTCACTTCAGGTACTTTAAATTCTCGATTATTTAGCTTCACCAAATAGTAGAATTTCTATTTTCGAAGCTACGTGCAAGACGTCCTAGAATGCGCTGAATCTGGAGATCTAGCTCCAATATATTCACTTCAAGTACTTTAAATTCTCGATTATTTAGCTTCATCAAATTGTAGAATTTCTATATTGGAAGCTACTTGCAAGACGTCATTGAATGCGCTGAATCTGGAGATCTAGCTCCAATATATTCACTTCAAGTACTTTAAATTCTCGATTATTTAGCTTTACCAAATACATAGTAGAATTTCTATTTTCGAAGCTACGTGCAAGACGTACTAGAATGCGCTGAATCTGGAGATCTAGCTGCAATATATTCACTCCAGGTACTTTAAATTCTCGATTATTTAGCTTCGTGAAATAGTAGAGTTTCTATTTTGGAAGATGAAAGCTTCGTTTCAATTATTCGCTAAATTCCTAGGTAGAGATAAAGTTGTTAGATTTCGTAGATGCTAGAAGAATAAGAAATCGGAATAAAACTACATTAGCAGTTGGCCTAATTTCTGGCATAGGCGTAGAA
This sequence comes from Lasioglossum figueresi, assembly GCA_028455805.1. NCBI lineage: Eukaryota > Metazoa > Arthropoda > Insecta > Hymenoptera > Halictidae > Lasioglossum > Lasioglossum figueresi. The sequence continues at coordinate 16,439,566 of CM052200.1, read as the reverse complement.
CTCGCAGGAGTCCGAGGGTTCCATGATTTTGAATAACAATTTACACAAAACAGAACAAGTTGCATATAGTTCTGACAGAACGAGTTTCATATAAACAGTAGAACGTGCTAATCATCATCAATTGTCGATAAATTGGTGTAAACTTTAGTCTTGCTCAATAAAAGAGAATGAAAATGAGAGACACAAATTAAGAAAGAATGTGTAGAACATTTTAAGTAATGGTGGCACTTAGATCCGTCAGTAATAATGAATGTAACGCAATTGAATGAATCCATGTGAAGAGGAATGTCTCTCTTTCGAACAGAAATCGCTTTCATGAATCGAACGTTTAGAAACTTGGCTTACATAAGAGATCAGACTGATTTTATTTAGTGTTTCAAGTGCCTCGTACGGCTGAAACGTAATTTCGCCTTATACATACTGTACCTACCACTGTTGTTTTGGCTTCGACCCTTTTTCCTACGACTTCATCGTGTTATCCAATCGCCTTTCCTTTCACGTTCTTTTCTCTCTGACCCGCCATCTTTCTTTCCCTGGACGAATACGTGTCCCGAGCAATTGACCCAATTTGGCCCCTTCCTGCTCCATTGTGGTCTTTTGTTGCGTCGTCGTTTCGATCGGATTTTCGACCGTCGTCGTGCCGCCTTATTACAAAAAGGTCTATCGAACGAGACAAATGGGAGCAAACGTGTCGGCAAACTGACCGGCACCTATTCCGGACGCCACGAAAATTATGAAACCGGTTTCCACTTCGACAATATTACGTCGTTGTCAATATCGATGCACAAACATTGCATAAACAGTTTCACTGCAGTATCGCTAAATATCACTAGCGCAAGAAGCATTTACAATTCGACCAAAATATCAATAAAGCGTAGCGGATTGTGGATATTTATGCGAAATAAAAATTGTCTATTTTAGGACTAACCTTTATAATATTCTTCCAATCCATAATATCTTATGAAACTGTTAGTGCCTTTAACAGTGTATACAAATACACAAAACTAGTGGAAAATTAATATTCAAATAATAATTTATAGATTAATGTACGAGTTAATTTTCTACGAAATTGAAAAAGATTAAATTCCATAATCCGTAATATGAATATTTGATAAAACTATTAGTGCTTTTAGCAGTGTATACAAATACACAAAACTAGTGGAAGATTAACATTCAAATAATCATTTATAGATTAATGTACAAGTAAATTTTCTTCGAAATTGAAAAAGATTAAATTCCATAACCAGTAATATGAATATTTGATAAAACTGTTAGTGCCTTTAGCAGTGTATACAAATACAAAACTAGTGGAAGATTAACATACAAATAATTATTTATAGATTAATGTATAAGTAAATTTTCTACGAAATTGAAAAAGATTAAATTCCATAATCCATAATATGAATATTTGATAAAACTGTTAGTGCCTTTAGCAGTGCATACAAATACAAAACTAGTGGAAGATTAACATTCAAATAATCATTTATAGATTAATGTACAAGTAAATTTTCTTCGAAATTGAAAAAGATTAAATTCCATAATCCGTAATATGAATATTTTATAAAACTGTTAGTGCTTTTAGCAGTGCATACAAATACACAAAACTAGTGGAAAATTAATATTCAAATAATCATTTATAGATTAATGTACGAGTAAATTTTCTTCGAAATTGAAAAAGATTAAATTATTGATTACAGAAATGGTAATCGTTCCGCAGCTGTCTTAGTTATAGAAAATTGCATCTAGACTTCGAGGACGGAAATAGATATTTAATATGCTCGCGAGGAGGTTTAACAATACTTTTAGCGATTATTACATGAAAAATGTGTACGTGGGATAATGCGTTCTCATAAAACTTGCAAATACTCATTTCGAAGAAGAATCGTGGTGTTACGTGTTAGGCATTATCATTCAACCTTCGCTTTTTTCTTTGTTGCGTCACCGAATGCAAACCATCAAATTCTGTAACATTTTCTGCACAATAACAATACCTGGATGTACGCGTTTGTAAATTTCGATTCGCTTTATTTTGTAAATGTCGAAACTCTAAGAACACCTCATTATTTTTCAAGGAGAATATTTGTTAACCGCTAACACAGAAATACTAGACTGGTCGCTAATAGCCAATTGTACTGCAACCGTAAAAAGTTGTTTAAAAAAATTCGTTTTCAGCACAATGCACCGATGCACAATAACCTGGAATTACTTCTTTTCGATTTACCTTATTCCGTAAACCTTGAAAAATTCTAACTTATTATATTACAAGAAAGATATTTGTTAACTGCTTACGTAGAAATACCGCATTCGTGAAAATGTTATTTAAAAAAATTCGTTCTCTGCTCGCTTCAACGCATAAAACAGCACGCACTGCAAGACGAGTTTTGAGACAAAGTACTTGTGCAATTTTGCTGGAGTTTAATTAAAAGAGTGGGTAGTGAAATGTATGGAGATCCAGGCTAGTGATTCAGAAATGATGATGGGAGTTAATCATTCCCTAATGTGTGCATTCTCATGTCTCGTAATAATTTTAACGAACTGAATGAGAATGAATGTTTCCTTTAATGCTGATTGCGAAACGTATTACAGCAATCTTATAAATAATGAAGAAGGGAGAACGATATGCTTTTTAAATTAGAATTACGATGAATATAAGCGAAACGAACGAGATTGAAATAGAGGTTTTCTCATGGTTCATGGGATTTAAGAATGTTTGTTAAGAAGTTGCACTAGAGCTCGACCACGTCACTCGGCGTTTCGGCTGTTCCAACGCGATGAAGTAATCGCCTGATTAGATTAGGCTCGCGTGCTCGCGACTTTTTACCCATTTTTCTTGAGCTGCAGTTGGACAACGTAAACGGTCGAAACTTGTGACTAATCTGACCTATATTTTGAAGTACGGCTGCGCTTGGTACTCGAGTGCAAATTTTTTCGTGTTACGACTGTTCTTTGCTCGAGTGCCAAACACTTGTGCTCGTCAAAATTATTTTATGGCGAAGTTACGAACGTCTTCCACTTTTTCAATACTCACATTTCTTAGTAACAAGCTTCTAATAGTCTTACCTACTGTAAGCCTATTAAAGATAAATATCAGTATTAAAAAATATGCTTCTCAATGGCGATGTAATTTTCTTTTTGGAGTGTCAATTTCTCAAAAAAGATGATTAAGATTAAATAGCGAAGATGATTCACCTGTTTGGAATTGAAAGTGTTATTACTGAAAAGATTTTAAGAACTCTCCGGCTATTAATTTCTGTAATTAAAAAAACTGATCGTGTTAAAAGCGGCTCGTCGTTGCGCAGAGACATATTCCAGACAGATAGAGTTTACGCTCGAAAAAGAGAGCTTGCAAAACGGCGGGCCGGTCTTCTGTATGCATCTTTCTTTCATCGGCCGCCCACACTCTCCGCTACGTGATCAAGTATGTAACGTCGAGATTTTACGACAATATCTGGGACAGGTCGTTGAACTTCTCATCGCCCAGGCCTCTTTGATTCGCGGCCCTTGTGATCCACGAAGAATCAAATCGTGTTTAATTCTTTGGAACGAAGATTAAAAGGTTCGGCCCACGAGATACTCCGAACGGATTTCCTCGTGATCTTACTTCAAAAGTGTGCTTGAACCGTTCACCATGGACGGGGTTTGATTTTAAACGGGGACGGGGGCAGGATTTTAAATTATTCAAGAAAACTATTCAGTTGGTTTTTATCTTTAGTAAATTATAGAATATTCAATTTTTTAAAACACTATTTTTAAACGAACGGTTATATTATTATTTATTTAATTGCTTTAAACCAAGTATGGTTTATAACGTATTACATATATAGTTTAATGTACCTTTTAACTTAAATTAACTTGAAACTAGTTTATAAAGCTTCTGCTTGGATACATTAACAAACGGTTATATTGAAAAAACATTTAGTACACGAGTTGTGCCGTACTTTTCTCTGTAAAATACTACATTTTTGCGAAAACATATCCAATAGAAGTGGAGTTTCAAAGGTCACATTTCGCATTAACTTTTTGATTTTTAGCGACTTGGTCCGTTAAGCTATTCTTGTCAGTAATTTTGTTTTCCTTGAAAATTTGATGAAAGTTTTGATTTTTCATTTTATGGTAAGATATTTCCATAAAAATTGTCATACATTTTTGTTTCATCGAGAAGGAAGTTAGTAAATTATAGAATATACAATTTTTTAAAATTCTACTTTTTAAACAAACGGTTATATTGAAAAAACATTTAGTACACGAGTTGTGCCATACTTTTATCTGTAAAATACTACATTTTTGCGAAAAAAATATCCAATAGAAGTGGAGTTTCAAAGGTCACCTTTCGCATTAACTTTTTGATTTTTAGCGACTGGATCCGTTAAACTATTCTTGTCAGTAATTTTCTTTTCCTTGAGGATTTGATAAATGTTTTGATTTCTCATTTTATGGTAAGATATTTCCATAAAAATTGTCATACATTTTTGTTTCATCGAGAAAGAATTTCAATTAAAGTCACGAGAACTAATTGTTTCATCGATGTGTCACCGTTTAGGCTACCTATTTCAGGCGAGGAAATTTCGAACGTTACAAATTTACTTCGCTCACTTTGTACAACGTTAATTAAGTAAATTTTAAAATTGTTCACGGTACGAACGCGTTGCTGAATCCATTTTGAATTACCTACCCGTGTATGTAAACGACAGCTGGAGCAATATGAAAGCGCAGCGTCCGACGAAATTAAAACAGAAAGTTTAAATTCTGCAACATGATGTAACCGTAGGCATCCTTTACATTTTACAATATTTACCACCACACGAAATACGTTGTTTTAATTGTTTCCGATTAAACGTGTGTACTCTAATTGTTTCTGCAACGATAAACATGCCAAAACTGCATACAAAATATAACTGAAATATGAATTATTTGAATGGCAACGTGGATTAATAAAATCTAAATAGAATGAAAATGTAGAATAATCATTCACAATCCTTTCCTCTTCTGTTATCAATCAATTTTAGTAGACTGCATATTTTTATGGAATATGAAAACTGTCCAAGTTTATTTTAGGAGACTGAAGTTAAATAAATTCTTCAGTATTCAATTTTCACAAAAGGGGTGATTCCCAACGAAATATTTCAGCCAAATTTTCATTTTCGATTTACTGGGCGCCCTAATTCGTGGAATTTTCTCCAGATTTTTATGAAACTGCTCGAATAGGGCCTCCCGTGAACTCACGGTCTATTTACGGACGAAACGAAAGGAAAACCGTTTAATCGTTCGCGCATGCTCACCGCGCATTTAACAAATAGCCGTTCATTTAACATTCTTGAAACGTTTCAGCGCCAGCTATTAATTACTTAAACACCGTGCGTATCGTAATTAAGCAATGAATGGATCTGGGCGGTATTATTAATCAAGCCCCGCGACTAAATAAATTTTCGAACCAGATCGACGGAATTAATGGAAGCAGGGGTCCGGCGAATGATTTATCGGAACGGGACTGCATTCGATGCATCGGGAGATGCGAGAACGAGTGCGGGAACAATCGAGCCATCGCATCGGAGAAACGTGTAACGCGAGAGAGCAAACGGGATGGCGTGAAATCGCGAGCGGTACACCTAGCATCGTAGTACGCAAGACTATCTGGAATGCTGATCGAGTTAATTGACGGCCGTTGTGTTACTAATTAGCGCGATACGCGGCTTAATGGACACGGCCGGACGAAATCCTTGAAGAGTGGATTCCAGTCGAATTCTACCGTTCGCGGATCGGGCATGCTAATTTCGCCGTCACGAGAGCCAAAGTTAAATAAATCATGCGACAGAGTAATTAAATTCGCCAGGAAAGGAGATCCTCGAGGCAGAGTCGCCAGATCAGGGGAAAAAGTTACCCTTCCTCTACCAGGATCAGTCACGTGACATTGTGACACTAGGGAGACTCTTATTTTCGACTTTTGAATTTTTTTTACGGCACTCCCTCGCCCAAAGTTGTTCCAAATACAGTATTTTATCAATAATTGTCCCCAATACGAGTCAGCCCAGGGACAATTACACTGTCCAACAAATTTCAACTTTTTTTGGTTATTTCGATACCCATTATGCGATTCTTATAGAGTTTTTCGCGCTGATTCCGAATCCGACCTTAATTTTTCTCCTATACGTTGTGTTTTTGAGAAAATTGAGTTTAAAAAATAAGACACATTTTTCAACTTTGAACAATTATTGTGATGTTATCATAAAAGATATTGAATTGTTCTTTACGGCAAAAGATTCTGTAGACTTTCCCGAATACAGTGATATACAATATTAATATATTATGATCTTTTGCCTTTTGGATCGAAAAGAACGTCGACGTTGGAAATTTGAAAGGGTGGTTTCTCAAGATGAAAGTCTGCTCTATCGCGTGGTATAGTTCGATTTTCCGCTGGGCTCTTATTTTTTTTATATGAATTGAAAAATATCCTCAAAAATGGGTGCAAAAGTGGTGTCTCTCCGTCTTTAATTGTTGTTTAAACAATCATAATGTATTAATATTGCATATCACTGTATTCGGGAAAGTCTACGGAATCTTTTGCCGTAAAGAACAATTCAATATCTTTTATGATAACATCACAATAATTGTTCAAAGTTGAAAAATACGTCTTTTTTGAAAACTCAATTTTCTCAAAAACTCTACGTATAGGAGAAAAATTAAGGTCAGATTCGGAATCAGCGCGAGAAACTCTATAAGAATCGCATAGAGGGAATCGAAATAATTTTTGGCTGTTGGACAGTGTTATACGCCAGGGATACTATTGTTTGACTTTTGCCGAACGTAGGAAACGACAACGAAGCTCGAGAGACCTCGGTCGCCGAGAAGTGTAAACGTAACTAATCCGAATTTCAAACTTCTTTATTTTTCATTATTTTTTTATGGGACTCTGACTACCATACTCGTGGCATTTTTCTAATGAAAATGACGCCAAATGTGATATAATTCCGATGATATTGACTTGTGTAATGAACGAAGAATGTTTTCGACGCGGTTCAAAGAACTTCCCATACGCTGTTCCTCCTTGCGTCGAAAACTTTAGTCATCCGTTACGCAAGTAAATATCATCGGAATTACATCATATTTGGTATGATTTTTAGTAGAAAAATGCCACGAATATGTTGGTCAAAGTCCCATAAGAAAATAATGAAAAATAAAGAAGTTTTGTCATTGAACTAGTGTGGTCTCACCGATATATACTTCTCGGCTACCGAGGCCTTTCAAGCTTCTTGGCCCCTCAAGGGGGTACACCCCGCAGTAGTGGGGATAGCTCCGAGACAATTAGCGGGCAGACATTTGGGACATTTATGGATAAAATACTGTAATTACAAAAATTTATTTGCAAAGTTTGAGTGCCCCAAGACGATTAAACATTTCATTTGGTCCGAGTCTTTTCTAAATTTTTCGGAAACCCGTTTGTTTTACGAAAAAAAAGTAATAGGACATAAAAGTCGCAGCCTGTCCCGATCGACTTTCTATTTAGAAGATATTCGAGAAAGACGATTTTGTGAGAATTTTGACAATTTTTGACAAGAGAAAGAAATTCCCCGGCTCTGATTTAGAAGAACCTCTGGAAGACGAGTAGACTGCGGATTTTATTAGCGATTTCTTTCACTGGAAAATGAGGAAACCTTCCGTTGTGGGATTTTAGCGGACCGCCCTGTAGACGCAGACACGAAGCTAATGGCCCGCGAGAACGTTATCCGACAGCGTTAATTTTGTTACACGTATTGCACGTTATTCATTTAATTGTGAAGCATACGTGCGTCCCTTTGTTGCCGGCGCTTTCCACCGATTGTTTCGGCATCTCTACCATTACGCAACGCGTGCGCAATTGTTATGCAATTGAACACCTGCGCTTGTGCACTCTGTGTATGTACAATGAAGATGAAACATATTTTTCGCGCGTCCCCCGGCAAATCTATTCCCAGCGGGAAACCTGTGTTCCCCTACGGGACGTAATTGAATATTAATAATTGGACGTTAATCGGCCGAGAACTATGATGTTCGCAATACTACGAACCTACGTCAAACGTTGCTATACCAACACTGTTGAGCGCAGTAATTAGATATCGTTTATCAAATTAATTTACCATGTTTTCGAATTCATTTCCTAACCAGAAAAATTGTTTGTTTTTTTATTGGGTTCTTTATCGACTGCCTTCATTTTATTCACTGTTCACTGACTCCGCATGCAAGAATGAATCTCCCTCGCTTGAATGAATCGAAGAGACCTAAAATTGTCCTGGCACTGTGTTAAGGTCTACAAACTGTCTCCACGGTTATTAATACTCTCTTAAAAATAAGTGTAACAAAGCTGTGAAGTGCATGCAACCGTTCGACTATATTTTTATTTCGAAACGGTTGAATTTCTACAGAGATCTCTGCAGCGATGTAACATTATCAGAGAATGCGTTCTCGTTTATTCGCAAATGTTAAGACAACGAAAGCTAGTAAATTATGTAACCTAGCAAGCTTCGATCATTTCCTCGACTTACGCGTCCAGAACGCGCAAGAATCTTGTTTCTTCATGCTAGTTGCACATATTTTCCTGCGATTCCTACGGTAAGTATGTACTTCGTAATCTCTCGCGCGTACAAAAGAATTTTCCTCCTGGTAATACGGTTTTCATGTAACCACTGTGAAAAACCGCATACGTATCGGATGATCTCACGATTAATTGACTTCTTCAACGATAATTTTCAGTGGAAAATATCGGATACCTTGCGAAATCTGTTCTTTCTATGAGATTCGAAAAACTGTGGCAAAGAAATCTCATTCATTTGCTGAACCATGATCTCGAACAACGATTTATGTAACAAAATAACTATACGGATAATCATTAAAACGATTAAGAAAAGAAATAAATGACAATGTTCATTTTACAGAAATAAAATAATAGCAAGTCAAAGAGATCAAATCGAGAAATGTGGTTCAGAAGCCTATTTGACCTAAGCTACCGTTACTAATAAATACACTTTATATTAGATAAGTGTTACTTGTGGGAGGAGACGATTGAAAATATTTCTCGTGTAATTCATAACGTCGCCCGGAAGGAAGCCGTGACTCCCGTAGGAATTAATAGATGGGTCAGTTTAATTCTCATCTTTAAGTCCGTGGCGCGGGGGATCGTGGTCTGGTGAATTTCAGGTTCAAAGGCCGGATTTCAGATTCTGCCGGAGGATTAAAGGTTGCCTCGCCACGGACGACTATTCGCGCCGACGTTTCGTAAAAGATATAGCGATGCTTAAAATAGAGAAGATCCGAGACGCTGCTGGCCGAGAAGTGGCTTTTAACGATGGACCGAAGCTGAGAAATCGTCGAGACTCGTGGAATGATTAAAAACGGAAAAGATTATTTTTCTCGTTGCTACCTTGGAAAATTCTGGCTCCTTCCATTTGTTTATTTCCTGTTGTTCCCCCCCCCCCCCAGATAATATTAAAGAATTTATACAAAGATTTTTTTCTATAACTTCATGTTTCTTTAATTCCCAGTACCGGAAGCGTTCGGATATCCGTTTTGTCAGTTTCATTAACAAACATGTCCCAAAATTTAAAGAATCTCCCAGTCGTCAAAAAATTCATTTTCGATCTACGCTGACCCATTTTAATAACAGTTAATCGTTGATTTCTTACACACTATGTATTTCTAATTGTGCAACGTTAGCAAAATTACATAGCTCGCTTGGCAATTACCTTCGAACTAGCCTGTGAACAGGATGGGGACGAAAAAGGCCGAACACAATACATCATCCCTTAACTTAATCTGTTTAATTCGACCGATAAACATAATCCTCGAATTACTCGGTACAGGTAACGGGCTCCCATCGTTAATAAATACGCCCAGTGATGTAGTCCGATTGGATTAAGATCATTATAAGAAGAAAAAGTGGAAACACTTATGACCCGCGATACCGCCCAAATCGAGTATACCCGCTCCGGTTATTGGCGATTACTTCCTCGAACACGACCCGCTAATATTTGTTATTACTCGGCCCGTTGTCAGCGCCAGTTTGCAACACTACTGGAAATTTCCGAGGATTTATTGTCAGGCGTAGGGGCCACTTTCGCGTCCGATAAAACGGAGGATAACCGGCGCAAGGATAAAATCAGAAGCGCATTATTCACGGTCGTTCGACGTCGAACACCGGTCTTCACCGGCGATCGTAAAATCATGTTACATACGTATCTGTCCGCGGTGCCACTGTCTCGCAACACAATACATACCACGCGAATGCTGTTTCCACAACATTTCCGCTGTGCACTGGGAAACTGGGATTCCCGTAGATCTAAATATAAAGCACGTTCGCCAATTTTTATTGCGCTTTTACCGCGATTCGACGCTGACCTTGGTCGAATCACTGGTTTCTTATTTCACGTTTATTGAAATTAGCAAGCCAGAGAATGATGAATGAAATGAACGTTCTTTCCATGTTTATAACACCCGTTTTTAGTGTGAACATTTCATAATTGCAATACCGATGTACCTTAACACCATACAATTGTCAAAACATATTTTTGATATCTCTTGTAGATTCGCCAGTCTTTCTGATGTTCCCAATGTGTAACATTTTATACATGTACAATGTTAAACATTGGTAATGCATTTTCTACAATCAACAGATTGAGACTTATATCAACTCGACATTTTATGATTTATTGAAAATGTTTCAACAAGAAACACATTGCCATTCTGTTCCTTGCGTTCGAGTTAGACATTTATTATTTTGCACGAAGACCTTGGTCGAATCACTGGTTTCTTATTTCACGTTTATTGAAATTAGCAAGCCAGAGAATGACGAATGAAATGAAAGTTCTTTCCATGTTTATATCACCCGTTTTTAGTGTGAACATTTCATAATTGCAATACCGATGTACCTTAACACCATACAATTTTCAAAACATATTTTTGATATCTCTTGTCGATTCACCAGTCTTTCTGATGATCCCAATGTGTAACATTTTATACATATACAATGTTAAACATTGGTAATGCATTTTCTACAATCAACAGATTCAGACTTATATCAACTCGACATTTTATGATTTATTGAAAATGTTTTACAAGAAACAGATTGCCATTCTGTTCCTTGCGATCGAGTTAAACATTAAGTATTTTGCATGAAGACCTTGGTCGAATCTATTTCACGTTTATTCGAATTAGCAAGCCAGAGAATAATGAATAAAATGAAAGTTCTTTTCATGTTTATAACACCCGTTTTTAGTGTGAACATTTCATAATTGCAATACCGATGTACTATGTACCTTAACACCATACAATTGTCAAAACATATTTTTGATACCTCTTGTAGATTCACCAGTCTTTCTGATGATCCCAATGTGTAACATCTTATACATATACAATGTTAAACATTGGTAATGCATTTTCTACAATCAACAGATTGAGACTTATATCAACTCGACATTTTATGATTTATTGAAAATGTTTCAACAAGAAACACATTGCCATTCTGTTCCTTGCGATCGAGTTAGACAATTTTTATTCCGCATGAAGATATCCCAGTCATTAAACTCGCGAAAGCCAGTATTAAAATGATCGTCCTACATCCACGACGTTCAGTAACATCAAAGTGTTAGTACTTAAATAGAACTGCGAGCATAAATTGCAAACGTTCATCACTAATTGTCAGTGTTTTGATGCTCTCATTGACAGAAGAACAATTATGCACGGTAAATTGCAGTAGGATGAATGATATCTCGACATAATAGCCTAACGAGATCAAACGCTTGCAGGTAAATGTATCTCGAAAGTGAAAACAAGCAAGTTCGGTATAGAGTCGATTTGTTCTCGGAGATTTACGGTCGTAAAATCGTGTATAATTCCGCGGGGCTGTATTTTACAAATATGACTGAACCGAACAATTTTCTCCGGAGCATTTCTCAAGAATCGTGGATGATTAGGGGCGAGAAGATGGTGGGCTCGGGGCAGCAGCACGTAGACACCGTAAACGGTTGCGATTACCGCAATTAGCTCGCGTCGATCCGCTCTGAATTGCCGAGACTAACGAACACGCCACGCCGCCGCGTTAATTAGTTCCATGAAATTTATCCGGCTCTCCGGACGGCTTGACAATCCTATAGGGCCGAGGCAAAGACACGAATCCGATGCCGGGTCCCAACCCCTGCAGTTTCGGACCCTCTGTTTCCGCACAAAGGCAGAATCGAAACGATCATTAATATCGTTGCCGGGTACAATGTTGTAAATCTTGCTCGGACCGTGGCCCAATGTAATTGCTCTGTTCCGATGAGTGCCCTTAACGATCCCGCGCTCTTGTTTCCCGTGGAATGATTAACGAACCAGTTTTCGATCGTCGAGGAAACAGCGAAAAGCTCGCCGGGCAAATATAATAACAGTTCCCCGGGACCCGATAAGATTTATGGCCGGTTAACGACGCGTGATCGAACATCCAACGGGACGTATATCGTTTAACGAATCGATGATTTCCAGCGAGGTGCCTACCGGCGATCCGCGGGACACATTGTTCCCGCTGAAAATTTTACGTAACAACGCGCGGCTCTATGCGTGTTTCGTCACGTGTGAATCACCGGGCAATTACGATACTAAGGACGTCTTCGGCGCTGAAGGCCGAGGCATTTATTCGAAGCCACGCTGTTTTAATGATCCTTGCCGATTCAACTGGAACCACGGTGCGATCGTTTCTGCGTTTCATTAACGCTTTACCTATCGAAAGTCTCGAATAAAGAATAAAGTAAAGACTAAAGAACAAAGTATAGGATTATCAATAATTGTGCTGTGCCAAGAGAAAGTATAGAAATTTTCTTTTAGATTACAATCTTAAATGAAAGTATTAAATGACGTTGTCGAGGGTGACTTGTCAGTTCGCAATGGAAATTGCTGTCACTGTTGAAGGTTCCATTAAAAACTGTTCGGTCATGACCGTAATGTGTTAACAGTGATCTTACATTGTAAAAATAACAGGAATTTGTCTATCCAAATTTTTAGTCATTTTACAATCTTTATATACAATCTTCAGTAATATATTGGAGCTTACCATTTCGACCGTAAACCTAGCGATAATCCTCGCAAGGAGAATCGTTTCGATGATTTAACATAAAAGTTAGAGAAAAACTCATCTGTGGAAACCACCAATTTTTTACTTCTTTTTTTAAATACGATCTTATAGATTTTTACGAGAAAATGGCGAAAATCCAAGTTTCAATGTTAGGAACCACCCACTGATTCAAAAGTTATGTGTGTTTGAATTTAACTAAGGGCGCCGCCATGTTGAACCAGCAATTTTTAACAATTAAATTCAAATGCATACGCATGATAATGCTAGAAATGTTTTCGTTTCCTCCAATCTCCGTTTGGACCAATATTTCTCGCAATTTATTACACGGTGTCTACAATATCTGTATTAGTACGAACTCCACTGTGTTCGCGTTGATTGCAGCACAATCTTAATTATATTAATGTTATTCGTCCAGAGTTATACGCCTTCGCGAGTTCGTGCTCGAAATATTACCCCGCGCATAGATTCATTCATTCTTCGGACTTTCTCCTTGACCGTATTAACAGCACCGATACCGCGATCAATCTCCGCTATTAACTCGTACAACATTCGCAAAACAATTAACAAAGAAACCGATTTTCATATTCGTATCGTTCCCATCGAGTATCGGGTTACAACCCGTTGATTTCTCAAAATGGGACAAAAGGAACGCCATTCTGATAACCAAGGTCTCGCATTATGCACCGTTCGCTGATTTTCACGAGTCCAGCAACCAGTTCTCCAACAAAGCGCATAAAACTTGCGATAAAAATACTGGTACGAAGGCGATACCGAGGATCTTTTAAAAAAAATCATTTCGCTGCCTACATAACAGGCAAATATAATGTCTTCTTTTTTTTTTTTGCAAAAGAGGACTCAAGGACCGGCGGGACCGCAGTCCTAATTAATATTTCATTCATCGTAAATTATTCGGATCGTTAATTAGCCGGTCGAAATTAACGAGCGCCGATTCTCGCGAGCGGATTCGTGTATCTCGCGCCTTCCCGCTGCGTCGTCTCGTGAATACCGAAGTTGATAATCAACAGGTGGTTCCATCGAGTATCATTTCCGTGACGTTGCGTCGAAGTCAACGTCGACCGATGATCGCGCGCGAGTATCACGGCCAAATCTCGCGGAGCGGAACGCGGTTCGATCGTGACGATCAATTTGATTTAATGTCACCCGTAAAAATCAGTGTACCGGCAAAATGTTTAAAACCGGACGGAGAAATCTCCGGTAATATGGAAATCGAAAGTCTTTACTGAATTTACGACGATTCACAAATATTCAATAGCGCAACCCTGAAAAATGCTGATACTTCTACATTGAATTGCAGATTTTATGCGTTCATTGCGCACGCAACAGCGCGAAACGCGCTCGAGCGAAAACGTTTATCAAGACTTAATGAGTTTTCTATGGCGTTTTGCACTTAATAAATTTCGTCGCTGAAATGTATTTTTCCTTATCTTGGTTTTAGATTTTCGCGGTCGGTCTAAATGGGGTTTCAGTATTTATTTAATGTATATTCTTTTCATATCGCTTTATGAAAATTTTAAGAAGTCTGTAAAAGTTGTCGTCACATTTTCGTACTGTTTATACGAACATTATCGTTTACTTAAATACGCCATCGACGAACACAATTGAAATTCGACTTCGAATTGTAATTAATTCGATCCAAAATATTCTTTTAGTATTTCCGAAACGAAAAACGAATCACATTTAATTGGAATTAAAATAGGAATACGTAATAAATGTTTATTTCATCGAATTCCGTACCTACAATTTCCAATTGGTAAGAAAAGTACACACATGCCTTTTCGACAGTGTAAAGTAAACAAAATAGTAAAATGATTGATAAGGAAGCGATTTGTAAAATTATTCCAGACCGTAATCAATAAATGAGATTTGAAAGTGATGCGATTAAAACAACTCTGGCGCTCGTGCCACCACTTGATTTTAATTTATAAACATAAATGTTGAACTTTTTGTATATCCTTTGCATGAATGGCGAGTTCGCTAGAATTATTATTATTATTGTCCGTTGGTCGTACCGTACTGTATGCAGTATGGAAGATCGTTAGCAATGGTTGCATCGGAACAACAGAAGACGCCGCGATGCCTCGAGAGCTGAAATCGAAATTTATTTTTCTGCCTTTCGGCCTTTAATTACGAGCTAGTCTGGCGGCCTATTTGAAAAAATGCGCCACGCCCACGCACACCTACGAGCCACGGAGCATAAGCGTGCATAAGCGAGTCTACATGCTAGCGAGCAACGCGAGCATAAATTATATGTTCAACCAATCGTGAGCGCGCGTGCTAGTAACGCTTACAAAATAATGTAATAGCTGATACACGCTGTGCATGGGGATTATATTGTTCCATTCGTATTTGATGGGTACGTCGATAATATCGAATGCGATATTTATAAAGCAATTGTTGTTGGACTCGAAACATTTTCTATCGATGTTGTGTCTAAGCAAAATAATAATTTTCCAAGTTCGTTGTAAAGAATAGAATGTATTTCCTCGTTGAATCATTTTAATAAATAACAACTTTCTGCATCATTTTCGAGCAACAGAGATGAAGTAAAAATTGATTTCTTCTTTTAACGATTGCGATAAGTTTAGAAACAGAGCTCTTAAATGTGCATTTAAAATTTGAATATTGATTGCACCAATTAGTCATCGATCATTTTTAAAAAAAATTTCTTACCGAAATGTTTTAAGGAAATCGATGTTGTGTCTAACCAAAATAATAATTTTCCAAGTTCGTTCTAAAGAATAGAATGTATTTCCTCGTTGAATCATTTTAATAAACAACAACTTTCTGCATCAGTTTCGAGCAACAGAGATGAAGTAAAAATTGATTTCTTCTTTTAACGATTCCGATAAGTTTAGACAACAGAGCTCTTAAATGTTCATCTGGAATTTTAATATCTCAGTGAGAAGTTGATTATCGATTGCACCAATTAATCATCGATCATTTTTTTTTTAAATTTCTTACCAAAATGTTTTAAGGATATTTGAAGACTAGTTTACTTTGAACGAGCTCGTTTACAGTGGAGGGGATATTAGTTTTTCTTGGATCGTACAGCTTCCGTTTTCTTAGATCAAGGCTTCACTGTGCTCTGTTTCAATTCTTTGAAAAATACCTTGTATTAAATAAAATGGAACGAAACATGGGTATAAACGTAGAAAAATATACAATAGAGGAATAAGTACATTTAAAAATAATCGTATATTTCGAATTAATTAAAGTTATTTGAATTTTCCGATGCCGAACAGAAGTTTATGTATTGCACTTCATTATCTGCGAGCACCTCTGCGGTTACTTCGTGGAAGGCTATCGAGCCATTCCTCTATTCCCATGCACGCAACCATAAACGTCCGAACTGTTCTTTCGACGCATTGCATTGTGCAATACGTTTCCACCAAATGGGCCACAAATTGTGGGCCACGAGTCTCCGGTGATATATTTCTGCGGGAACCACGAGTTCTTTTCCTAGCGTCTAGGATTTCATACGCGCGGCTGCAAAAGCAAAACGTCGATCGGGGGTTACGCTTTCGATTTTCCATACTCGGTGGCACACGTGAACCATATACAGCCGACGCATTGATCTCGAAAAAAATGCCAACCCACAGCTTTTAGCAGCGTCAATTAATAATAATTCATCTTTATTGCATTACGTTTGCACAATAAAGGAAGCGATGCCCCCGTCTACACTTGTAAATTACCGATCTCCGGACATTTACTGTAAAATTATCATTTACGCAAATTACGATCCGATTTATTATCTGTTTGCGATAAACATTATTTCTCGAAGTACTCGTTAATTGGTCCTTAAAACGTGATTTATAAGAATGATCTATGGAAAAAATTTAATGCGTTTCACTGCCTCGAGTAGTAATGATAATTAGTAATGGTGGTCTCCCTTTATTGCACAATTAATAAAAAAATAAATAGAAACGATCAGTATTTTAATGTTTTATTTTCAATATTAATCTATTGAGTGAATTTGTGTACATTCATAGCAAATATTACAGAATGTTATCCTGTCAAATCATTCGATTAAAAAAATATCCATCGAGATAAATAACAATTTTAATTGACTAACTCTCCTGATTCTTCTATTTGGTTTTCTGTGAAACCGTCGTTAAAATAAATCATAAAATTAATGTTTGCGAATGGGCAAAGATTCAGCGCGTTTATACAAAAGCACCGTCATCAAATCTAAACATGTCGAACGACACGAGTGAGTTATGAATCGGTTACGTAAGATTGCGCGATAGATCATTTATTAATGGCTCGGCCTAATTTGATTTGCAAGGCATGGGAATTGTGTAATGACCGCGTTATATTTATTTTATTCGATTATATTGCACG
The DNA here is from genome assembly GCA_028455805.1 of Lasioglossum figueresi. Lineage (NCBI taxonomy): Eukaryota > Metazoa > Arthropoda > Insecta > Hymenoptera > Halictidae > Lasioglossum > Lasioglossum figueresi. The sequence continues at coordinate 16,422,132 of CM052200.1, read as the reverse complement.
CGAGCCATTGAATCCCGACGTTTTTCTTATTTCCGCGACGCATCAATTGAATATGATTTACGACGCTGCGTTTGGTTTCATAAATTATTGCAGAGTCTCTTTCGAATCGATCGATCAAAAAATCACTTTGTTTGCTAATGCTTCATTAAGTTGAAGATAAAGTAAGAGTCTCGTGAAAATTAGTTGCGTACGCTGTGGCGTTCATGATTGTCTATGCTGTAGACACTTCCGTATGAGATAATTGAAGTTCCCAAAGCTAATTAACGAATAATTGAAGCTGGAACTTTCAACTTCGAACCTTCAACCGCACCACAATTACCCTTGTTCCACGAGAAGTAATTATGTACAGCAGTGCTTGAGATTCTCTCAAAATTTCAAGTACAAATTTCTGTAAGCAAGGTCGCTAATGTTTATAGCAAGACGCAAATGATTACGTTGATAACAGCGCGAGTTAATTGTTCGAAAATAATAAAGACGAGTGCGTCCTGTCGTTAAATCTCTCGCGGAACGGGTTCGGCTCCGGTGTCGCCATTTTGGAGAACGCAGCCGAGTAGTATCGTCGACCAGTCCCCGGACAAGTTTGATTTTCCTTGCAGGTGCGAACTAGAGCGAGAAGAAGCGAGGAGGTTGGCCGCGAGCTGCGTCCACGCCTACGCATCCAAGCGCCTAACGATCGCACGTAGTTACCCGTTAATTAGACCTTAATTAGCCCGGTGCTCGTCGTCGCGCCGCGAAACAGCTCGCGAAAAATGCCGTGGCACTCGCTTCACCTCGGTCCCACCTGACTGAGAGGCGGCCAGGTGAGAGAAGAGTGGTGTGCGCCTCTTTGGGCGGTTCCAGTGAAAGAAAACATCCCGGAAGATGCACAACGCTTCGACGGAGGGCGCGTCGCCCGGCGGTCGACGACTGTCCCGAAGCTTTCACTCTTGTCTTCGAGGAGCTGATCACGACGATCTTGAATCAGGTAGATCGACATCGAAACAATTATTATTCATCATTTTTATCAACAGCTGATTCGATCCAGAACCACTCCAAGTGGCTGCTCTTCGAGGACGTCCTTCATTCATTTTTCAGAATTTTTCCAGAAGAGCCATCGAACTCCTTGAATTCTGCACACGTCTTTATTGATATTTTTGTAGTACATACATTTATTTATTTTTTTTTAAGTAAAAGTAATCAAAAACGAAAAAACGAAGAAATATATTGATCGGCATCGATTAAAATTGTTGAATTAAAGTTAGTTAAAAATCTTGTTTATATCTAGCGTTCAAACCACTGATTTTTTAATATCTTTCCGCCTTTAGCACATTCGGTAACGAACCGATAAAAACATTTTACATTCGCGATGATTATACCATCGATTACATGATTCAACTGGTTCGGACATTAAAAGAGCGCACCAACTGTTTCAAGAATTAGTTCGCGGAATTTAAGTTCTGATACTAGAAGATTAGAAATATATTCATCGACATCAATTAAAATTGTTGAATTAAAATCAGTTAAAAATCTTGTTTATTTCAAACGTTCAAACCACTGATTTTTTAATATTTTTCCGCCTTAAGCACATTCGGTCACGAACCGTTAAAAACATTTAAATTCATGATGATTATACCATCAATTACATGATTCAACTTGTTCGCAAATTAACAGATCGAGCCAACTGTTTCATGAATTAGTTCGCGGAATTTGAGTTCCGATACTAGAAGGTTAGAAATGTATTGATCGGCATCAATTAAAATCAGTTAAATATCTTGTTTATTACAAACATTCAACCCACTGATTTTTTTATATTTTTCCACCTTTGGAACATTCAATAACGAACCGTTAAAACATTTTATATTCATGATTACTGTATCATCAATTTAACGATTCAACTTGTTCGCAAATTAAAATATCGAGCCAACTGTTTCATGACTTAGTTCGCGGAATTTGAGTTCCGATACTAGAAGGTTAGAAATGTATTGATCGGCATCAATTAAAATCAGTTAAATATCTTGTTTATTTCAAACATTCAACCCACTGATTTTTATATATTTTTCCACCTTTGGAACATTCAATAACGAACCGTTAAAACATTTTATATTCATGGTTACTGTATCATCAATTTAACGATTCAACTTGTTCGCAAATTAAAAGAACGAACCAACTGTTTCATGAATTAGTTCGCGGAATTTGAGTTGTAATGCTAGAAGGTTAACGGTGGTATATTCGACCGCTATTTCGAACGGTCTGCCTATTCGTCGTTATCCTTTTTACGACACAGATTGGACGATTCCGCGACGCGCGTTGCGTAGGATAACGACACGCATGATTTACATGGAACGTGGGTGACGCGTACGCAACGCGTTACGGGCCTACGCTCGTTAAAACTGCACTTCCACTTTCGCAGAGAAGAAAACCATTCGTGGGAAAAAGGGAACAGCTCCGCAGTTCCTGATGCAATCCCCGCGAACGCGTTTTCCCGGCGAGAAGTTTCAGAGTTACGACGATTCGAATCGAAATTAATTGAAGCCCCATTGAAGTTCGGTGCCGTGGAATGCGATCCATTGATCTTCGCCGCGTTTCCCTATGCAATGGTCAAACGGGAGATGCAGAAACTACTGGTGCACTCGTGCGCATAATTTCCATTCCCATTCTTTCTTTCCCTTTATGTTCCTAAAGATCCTTTTTCGCTCTTCAACGTTTCCTTTATCCGTTTTACGATCGTTTTAGTAAAAATCTACTCCGGTCATATTTTTCATTGAGTTCAATTAATGAGCATGAAGCACTTGGACGAATACAACATTCGCTTAAAATGATGTGAAAGAAGTTTTTTTCAACAGAAATACCGAAGCTTCTGTGAAAAAATCTTCGCAGCGTTCAATGATTCGTTCTGCGTTTGAGGAATTTTTAGTATGTAACGTTACTGCACAATTTCAAATAGAACAAAGTGTAGAAGCATTCTCGGTGTTTTCTCCGTGGTACCCTTAAAGCGGACTGATTCACCGGAATCCTCATTTGAAGGAACGAGAAAGCAAAAAAAATATTTACGTCGCCGAAATAATTCAGGCGAATATACGACACCGTTGAACCGGAACGTCTGACGCCCACAAATCCTCGAGCGGAGACGCATCTGAAAGCTTCCAACGAAACAAACTTCCCGAAATACTTACTATGTGTCCGCCGCTTCGCCAGACGCTGGTGACACTGGGGGATTTGTTTGGGCTCTGACATTTCATGGCAGGTAAATGCGCTCATTCATATTCTGATTTTGTTGGGAGTTCGAAAAGTTCTTAATTTTTTAATTCATCTTCTCTTCCTATTTAAATGTTTTCCTTTCGAAGCGAGAGGTTAAATCAAATCTAATTTCTCGAAATCAAAACCGGCTGGAATTTCATGCACGTGTACGTGGTACAAATGCAGATGCTCTGTAATCAAAATCCTGGCTGGTCTTCACCTCGGGAAATCAAAATTTGTTCACTTGTGTAAATGCAATCCTGTAGATTTTTACGAGAAAATGCTGAAAATCAAGTTTTAATGTTAGTAACCAACTGGTTCAAAAGTTATGTGCGTTTAAAGTTCAGAGTAGCTCTACAGCTCGACACAAAAATCGCTGAACTCTAAACACACATAACTTTAGAACCAGTAGGTCCTAACATTGAGACTTGATTTTCAGTATTTTCTCGCCACAATCTACAGAATCGTATTTAAAAACTCCAAACTTTCTGGTTTCCGTAAGGCGAAGTTTAACCGAAATTCTCATCGAATTAAACCTAAATTGAATTTAAAAGATATAAGAGGACTACATCTTAACCTTTATCACTTGGTAACGTGTTTCTACTGCATCGAATCTAATTTCGCTTATTGAAAACGAAAAAATCGCATAAATACGAGATTAATTAGGACGTCGCGCTGGCACATGTGGCACTAGAATCGCAGCAAGATCATAGATCTAATGACCGCGAGCAGCGTCTCTGTCAGCGGTGAAGGGACGCCCTGTATTTGGCGTCGCGCACCTACGTGAGGCATATTTACAAGATCTCTCGCGCCTGGAAGCGTAACCGAGGGAGGCCGGCGTTAATATTTACTTTCATACACAGCCTCCGCTCGCGGCAGTTCATTCCTGACTATACATAACATCGTGTCCGCTGTCTAACTGGGCGCAGAATTTCTCCGCGAATCGATCCCGGAGTGCCTCTATTTATCTTTTCGCGGTACGATAATTATTGTCGAGCGGGCCTTCGTTCTCTCTCTCTCGCACACGGCCCCATCTCTCCGACGACGTGAATGGATCTGTGTCTCCTCGGGGGATTTAATCGTCTCCGGATACGCTCTTGAAACCTCGGCCACTCTTTGCACCTTCTGTCGCTTGACTACACGCGGTCCCTTTAATTGCTCATTAATCCTGAAGTGATACGGTTCGGCTCGGCTGCTAAACGGGACTCGTGCAAAGTGTTTTCGGTGATCTTTTAGTGGATACGTCGAAGCTGGTGAACAAACGTTTCATTGATCGTCTTGTGGTTGGTTAATTGCTGGTATAATCGAGTGCTCCGAACCATCAACTGTGTTTCCTCTCCTCTTCTTCGCATTTTTCGTACGTCGAATCGAACAGAACTTGGAAAGCGGTGAAACGAACACTTTCACTTTCGATCTGCGAACAGATTAAAATTCATGGGACTCTGACTGGAATTAGCTCCCGATAATCGTTGTTGTGCGCCAGTAAAATCTCCAGCGATTAAATTTCACTTTAGCTGAGGCTACAGCGAATTAAAAATCATTTGGCATTCGTTAAGCACAGTTGAGACGACGAATAAACTGTTTTTGCTGTTACGAGTGTTGCACGAGATTGCTTAACATTATTAATAAAACATCTTTGGATGTTTCTCCCATGATGATGATGATGATCGAAGGACAGTAAAAGGTTGTGACTTCATCGTCTCCGCAACCGAACAAGACGTAATAAAGAGTAGTGTGCAGCGAGGCGATGCATCCGGAATAACGGAATTTTCAGGCTTCTCTAATGCGATAGATTGATTCGCGGATGATCTAATAATTGCTCAAGGACGAGCTGGTTCCACGGGTACCGGATAGGAATTAGAGTGCGTCGGCAACATGAGAATCCGATACGTGCCTCAGGACATCGGAAATTGTTATAAGCGTACGTTACTTTTGTTTTTTTTTTAATCTGGCGTTTTACATGTAACATTATTCGTGCGAAACATTCCTGCGGTGTAGCGGAGAGAATATTATACAGTAGGGAAATTGTTTCGAATATTTACTTCGCGCTCCAATACTTCTCGCTGTGCAAAATAATCTGACGTTAAACGTTTTCGAAAGTATTTTATCGATTACGAATTCTGTGGTGGAGGAAATTCTATTTAAATCGTAAAATATAATATGTTACAGCGTTCCATTGTTCGGATAAACTTCTAAATTGTGAATTATAAATTGTAAGTAAATTGTGAATTACGACATCAGAATTTATAAGGAATACTTGCTTCACCTCCTATCGTAGAAATCATATTAATTTGTCCGGTTGAATGTGTATTTAACAATCATATCAATTTCGGAAAAGATTTCTTGACGACTTTAATTAATTCATTTCATTTGTACCACAACGATGTCGAATACATAATATTTAATTGTATCCAGTAGTCCAATTGCAATCATAAAGAGTGAGTTAAATTTTGATGAAAATTAAATTACCCGTACTCCCGTTAATTGATTTTTGGAGGACCGCATTGATCGCGCCAACGGAATTTAATATTCGGTTAATTATCGCGTCGATAATTTCCCCGGTAAAGTTTCGTAGAAATATTTACGAGAAATTTCCTTGGAAGATGGCACAGGGTAAACAGCTCTACATTCCATATTTGTTATGGATATGCAAATAAGTACCGCAGTCATTCGAAAGTACGTTCCTATGTAAATGAATGGTAAAAGTTGTACAACGAGGATTTAAATTTCAACTTTGCCCGTGCAATTGCCCGCGAACGTAAACATACCAGTCGGCCAGTTATTAAAATGTGCATAAAACTGGCGAACATGGCAGGAAAGCGGTCCGCGGCTAGGAGCGGATAATAATTTGATTGCGCTCTCATTATTTTGTATATCGATACCATTTTATCGAACATAAGAATACGAAAATATTATTCTGTATACACGATTTTAAATATATTGCAGCAACGCTGTTGGCAATAGCTTCAAGCCTGACATTTTAATGATAAATTAACTATTAGTATTTTAACCAGGTAGACATCGAACGTGTTAAAGCAAACATTAAAAATGTCTGAAGTATTCATATTCTAATTACTCGAATAGTGCCTAGCCTAGTCTGATACTCAAAAACCAGTTACCTTATCAGGTTTTAATGCAATAAACTACATAGTTTACAAGACAGCTATTGAATTACATAGTTCGTATTATTTATACTATAATCAGCGGCGGAGTGTATGTTTATGCAAAGTGTTACGAGTGCAAGCTTAGAGTGACTAAAATTGAAAGTCATATTTTATTCTCAAGTGAAATAAACCTTTATTGAATTTATTATAATCTGTACTTTATGCATACTGTAATTACGTGCTGTAACTGCTTATACGTTTCCAATTGAGTCATCAAATTTTTATATCGAATAGGTTGAGAAATAACTTTATCGTGTAATAAATTTTATTGGTCAGATATTTATGGACTTTGTAGGTTTATTTACGCTGGTCTTCCATGGACCAAATTTTTGTTCAACGTAGGAAAATAATTATACTTTCAACTATGTCGAGAAAATCGTAGGACAATTTTTAAAATTTTATCAATAGAAATCAAAACAAAACACAATTCTTTCTTTTTCGATCGTTCTGCATTGAACTGTATTTGATTATAAATAAAAATCGTACTATTCACGTTTTCCCTGAGCAGAATCGATAGCCCGCGAATAATTAAATTAAACTATTTTATGAATCATGTATTCAGGAAAGCAAAGAAAGGAAGCTAACGAAACCGATGAATAGCAGCAAGAAAATCTGAAAAGGTTCTCGTGGTACAAAGGGAAGGGGAATAAGTATCGCGGCATTGAGTAATACGATCGCTGCACAGGTCAATTTTATTGATCCATCGCCTGTCAGCTTCTCGTTCTCTCCCCGCAGACACAATTTTTTCTCTCCTAATTATACGATCGCTTTAATAGCCGCCAACCGGCAATTAAGTTGTATCCAGGGATGCACTCTCTCTTTCTCCGTCCCCGACCCGCCTCCCCGTCCCGTTTTGTCTTCCGTTTCACCGTGAAACGCGTCCGGTGTATTTTTCATCGGGTAAAAAGCAGGGAAAAGGAGCCGGGAACAACGAGATGAACAAGGTAAACCTGGCAGCCGTAGAAATTCATTTCCATTCTCGAGGGGAATTAAGACGGTAGCGGACGTCAGCGGTTCGGAATCGCCGGCTCGGACTTTTTTCTCCATCGAACCGCCTCTGTTTTACGCGGCTAATAACGTTAATTGAATCGATGTTGCTCCTCATGTTTTTCCATCTTGGCCGGCGCGCCCACGTGCCTCTCGTTTCGCTCCACCGCCGTAGAAATTTCGAAGTCTCCCGCTGCACGATGCAACGACTGAAAATAACGCGGGATGCGCATACACTCGCCGCCATAAGTCACCAAGTCGACGGCAGACGGAAAGTGATAGTGAACTTGTACCTCTGGAAATTCCATTTTCTCCAGCGAAAATATATTTCTTATCACGGAATGGGAATGTGTCGCTCAAGCAAATTGAGTTTCAATAAAAACTTCATAACTTGACTTTTTGAATCTTGATTGAATCTCTTCGAAATTTTTAAACTCCATCAATCGTCATGTTTGTTCTGCACCATAAACTTGAGTTTCCATATAAACTTCATAATTTGACTTCTTAAGCCTTGATTGAATTGCTTCTAAATTTGTAAACTGTATCAATCGTCATGTTTGTTATGCACCAAAAAATTGTGTTTCAATAAAAACTTCATAACTTGACTTGTTAAGCCTTGATTGAATTTCTTCTAAATTTGTAAACTCTATCAATCGTCATGTTTGTTATGTACAAAAAAATTGAGTATCAATAAAAACTTCATAATTTAACTTTTTGAACCTTGATCGAATTGCTTCTAAATTTATAAACTCTTTGTATCGTCATGTTTGTTATGCACCAATAAATTGAATTTCAATAAAAACTTTATAATTAGACTTTTTGAACCTTGATTGAATTGCTTTTACATTTGTAAACTCTATCAATCATCATGTTTGTTATGCACCAATAAATTGAATTTCAATAAAAACTTTATAATTTGACTTTTTGAACCTCGATTGAATAGCTCCTAAGTTTTTAAACTCCATCAATCGTCATGTTTGTTACGCACCAAAAAATTGAGTTTCACTAAAATCTTCATAATCTGACTTTTTCAACCTCGATTGAATTGTTTCTAAATTTTCAAATACCGTCGATAAACGAAATAAAAACTACGTAACCGATCACTTGATCAGCGATTTGTTCAGTATCAATTAATTCTGGATCAATCGCAAAGTTTGATAATTGCCAGACTTCCAGCAACGGGTGTGCAATGATTTTTGGACGTTGGTGTACATATCCTCAAAACTGGCCTGCTGCGAGCATACGAGTGCTGTCAGTAGAGATCTCAGTGTCAAACAAGTTTGCAAACCTCTTGCGCATGATGAGCCGAAAATATCTGCCGCCGAAGCGGCGATTCAGATGCAGGTCCGTGGAACTTTCCTTTTGACGGAGCATCTCTTGTGCATCTGATTGAGCATTACTCCATAGGTAATGGTGTTTTGTCAGTAGAATGAGTTATATAAAAGAGTCTAACGTGGAAAAAATTTATTAGGTAATTCAACAATAATGCTTCAGAATGAAATGAAGATATTACTAAATATTTCCCAGCGTGTAATCCGGTTCGGACAAAACGTCGACAAATTTTTCCATCGAGAACGACGACGTTCGCGTTCGGTTACCAGCGTCTAACAATTCATCAGCCAGTTCCTTGACATTTGAACGCGAATCTCCGGCTTTCACGTGCAATTCGAAACACGTGCTTCGCTTCCTGTTGTACTAGATATCTCATGCACGGCACGTCCGCACAATCGCTCAATAATAACACGATTGCGTCGGTTAAATCGGAGCGAAAATGCTGCGCGGAAAGCACCGTGGCTTAAAAATTCCGACGAAGAGCTGCCAGCCTAGTAATTTCTCATTTACTTCTGCTCGAGTAAACCGCACCGATCCGCGGGGAAATATTACTGCACCTTTTCCCTTCTGCGCTACACGTATATGTATAATAATAAAATGCAACAACGTCGGCTACCATTGGTACGATTCTCTTGTTCAATTAATGTTTCGAACAAAAAAATTTCCCCGGGCAGGATGCACGGTAAAAATGTCGGGAAAGCTGCTTTCGCGCGTATGGTTTCCTGTGGCACAAAGAAACAAGTAAATTGGACGTCTAATCAATCATGAGTAATAACTAATGGTCTCCGAAGGATCCCGAGTAATTGAATAGTAATTCAAGCAGCCTGTCGAAATTGATATTACCGTTCTCGTTAGCATTTGTTTTGTCAACGACGGAACTAATTATTGCACGAGAAAAGATCCGTAGAAATGTTAAGAAACAAATCTTTATGATGGAAAATTAGGTTAATCGAATGCCGTAGAATCGTCGAAGTAAAATTCTTTCGAAATCAGTGTTTCTTGAAGCAGGTTTTCATGGATTAATTTTCAGAAATTGAAAACGAAATAAAATGGTTTCCACGCTTACGGAGCGCGCGATATTTCCGAGATAAAAATCTCATTAAACTTGTTCGGACTTTTTAATACGACGACTTACCGAAGGTAAAAGTGCCATAAACGCATAAAGTGTCAGTGTACTTACTCGCGGTGTACTTACAAGATCCTTGATCGTCGTCGATTTCGTTAAGAAACGGATGAAATAAAAAGAAGAAACGGTGAGAGAGCTTCCCAGCGTGGTTCTGGGACAATCGGGGGAAAAAATGACGGTCTCGAATTATGCGAAATGAACGGCTTCCATTAAACGACATTGAAATACCGTGAAATTTATGGACGTGCGCGTAGATGGAAAAAAAATATCGGGAACTGGCTGCTAACGACTATTCAAATTTCCACGATCCCGTTCGCCGTAATATACATACAAATTACGTTCATAAAGCTCTTTTCATGTTGCTCACAATCAATGTCGCAATCAGTTTCGAGGCCCTGGGAGAAAAAAGCCGACGGGCCGCGGAGTGACGTACGCGAGAGTACGTTCGGTATTCGAATTTCCGTAAACATGAGTCGCATTTAACTCGCGGCAAAATTGCACGTCTCTTCCAGAGCTGGGAATTCCTTCCGGGACCCGTTTTCGATCGAGTGTTCGTGACTCCCATTAGAAATTCTGTCGCCTCCTTTAATAACCACGTGCACCGCCAATATTGCGCTGCACCGGCGGAAACCCTTGCACGCGATACATCTCTGTCGGGAGCTTCGTGTAATTTCCGAACTTCCGTCGAAATTCTAATCTTATCGCGACGGTGAGCTTCGATTTTCAATTTTCAATGTTTTATCGTTCTCATTATCAATCCCTTGCAGTCGGAGCTATTTTATCTTGAAATATAAACGTTTCTTTCGACCTAGAATAATTCCATTGTACACGACTTCGTTCATTTTATGAATATGAAATACAACTCTTAAAAACGTGTGGTAATTGGTTGAAGAAATTGATTGTGTCGAATATGAAACAATAAAAGATTTTAAAATCTCAAGAATGTTGTAATGTTCCTGTTGATGTAACGAAGTCGTTGAGGGATGAAATCGATTTTTACGTTATTCCTGTTTCCCGCAATCAATGCAAAACATTTTTATTTCGCATAAAGATCCGTTGTCTGGTTATGAAGAACTCACAGTGGATCCAACGAATTTTGGAAAAATTGCCGATACTTAAACAGACATAACGTCGTTAACAACAATAGCACAGCAACAAACCTAGACTAATTTCAAAGTTCGAAGCCTATACTTCCGCATCGTCGAGTTCGTTTTTTCTTAACCATTTGCATTAAACATGGCGGGTGAGAAACTGAGGACACCTTTTCAATCGAGAGCGACACAAATTCAGAGACCTGTAAAAATGTTAACAACATTTTTTTCATCACTGAATCTACCGCAGATTTGAAGCTCCCACTTTACAACTGTTCAAACTATTACCTACGATTTTTTTTGCCTGTTCGGAAATGAAGAAAGAAGAAATCTTTTCTTCAGAAATCTCCAAATGTGTTTCAATCAAGAATTACATTACATATAAAGATGATTTATTGATTTACCCGTTTTGGAACCTTAAGAGCCGCATCTTACCAATACGAGATGTGATCAAAACGTAAGGTGACTTTTTGAATTTCGTGGGATACCTACAGTCGATTTTGATTTTGTTTTTTTTCTTATGCTGGTACAGCAGTTTCAGCTATATAGCATTTTTTGTTTGTTTGTTAGAAGCATAAAGGTAAGAAGTGTTTTGCGTGTTCGGCGATTTTCTGCTGTCGAAAAAAATGGATCAAAGAATTTGCATCAAATTTTGTGTAAAAAATGGAATTAAGTGCTCCAAAACACTTGAAACGTTGACAGTGGCATACGGTGAGTGTACTCTGAGTAAAAAAAAATGTTTACAAAGGGTACAAGCTCTTCCAAGAAGGCCGAGAAGATGTTAATGACGAAGCTCGACCTGGACGCCTCAGCACGTCAACAACCGATGAAAACGTTGAAGAAGCGAAGAAAATAGTGTTGGGGAATCGTCGAATTACCATTAGAAAAGTTGCCGATGATGTCGGCATCTAGTTTGGTTCGTGCCAAGAAATTTTAACGGATGTTTCGGGCATGAGACGTGTGTCAGCGAAGTTTATTCCGAAACTGCTTAATTTTTACCAGAAGAAACGTCGCACGAACATTGCTCAGGAGCTGTTGAATGACGTCAATGATGATCCTGATTTGCTCAAAAGGGTCATAACTGGTGACGAATCATGGGTATATGGTTATGACGTTCGAACCAAAGATATTTGCAACGATTGAGGACATAAAAACTGCATCAGACTGCAAAACTATACCAAAAAGTGCTTATCAGAAGTGCTTCGAGGATTGGAAAAAGCGGTGGCACAAGTGTATTATATCGAAGAGGGATTACTTTGAAGGGGACAACATAAATATTGATGAATAAATAAATATTTTTTGATAAAAATAAAAAGTCACCTTACTTTTTGGTCGCACCTCGTATGTTAGATGACTGAATAACCTAAAATTATCCGCTTTTTAGCTAGCGCGTTCGTGAAGCAGCGTGGATTCGTGACGCGGCTTCACGTGCGAAGTTTCGCATGCAACTTTGTGGTTCGAAAGCCGCTCCGGTTCGGGAAGACGTAGCCGGAGCAGATCTCACGCAGCCGGCTTAATCAGGCCGCAATTAATCCGCGTGCTTCCCCGTCGAGTACAGTTAGACAAAAGTGTGGACGGGTCTCTCGGAGCGTCCTCGTGCTCGCTGCCACGGCACGAAGAGCTCGCGAGCCGCGTCGCAAAACGTCGCAAGAATTGGAGCGTGGATCTCGGATATGGTCGTGATGTCCATTAATGCCGCGCGCGCCACGCCGTGAAAAAGCTGTCGCCGGGTGAAAAACCAGCGAAACGAGCTTCCTGAAACCGAATCGCAACCGTCGCGTCGTTCGAATCGCGCCGCAACCCCTTCCGCCGACGAGCACGCTCAAAATTATGATCGCGATAAAAAGTTTCTCGGGCGACCAAGGAATTACTGAAACGAGAACGCGCCAGCCTGCCCGTTATTCGTCAGGCGAGCACGAGGGCTCTAACTGTAAAGTGGAACGATACAGTTTCTCGGTAACGATGATGTCATTCACCTACCCCTTTGCTACCGATTGGTGGCTAAGTACTTTTGAGCTTTGAGCCCCGACGACGTGAATGTGTAACGACGTTGCTTAGCTAAGCTGTTTAGGAATCTTCAACTTGATGCTGCAGTGGGGGAATGCGATTAAGGCTTCACTCGCTTCAATCCCTTCAGAACTCGTTGTTTGTAATATTAGCTGGGTACCAAAGTAGCTGAGAATTACACTCTTAACCCTCTAGATGAAGAGGATATGCATATGTGTCCATAATTATGAAAGTGAACAAACAAATGAATTTATCAGTCTTTCGGAATCACTTTCAGAAATGTTAAAAGAATAAAACAAAAGAGGATATACATATGTGCCCATAATTGTGAAAGTGAAAAAACAAATGCATTTATCAGTCATTAGAAATCACTTTCGGAAATGTTAAAAGAATAAAACATTCGGATTCAGAATTTTTACATGAACTCATTCATTCAAACTTAAAGAGAAAACACAAATGAATTTATCAGTCATTT
>CM052200.1:16326332-16408634 GCA_028455805.1 Lasioglossum figueresi | reverse complement strand
TAACTCCTGTTTGTTACGATTGAGATAGATAATTTTTATATTGCCTAGAAATATGTAAATCTAGTGTTAAGAAAGAAAGTCAATAATTATTTAACTCCTGTTTATTACCATTGAGATAGATAATTTTTATATTGCCTAACAAAAGCAGTCAAATTGTTACTATATCTTATTTAGATTCAGTGTAACGCTAAAACATATATTGTTCGATTTCAGACATTTAAAATAAAATATTTATTTTCTGCTACACAGTGAAGAGGTTAACGAATTAATTTGTACAATATGGGAACGTCATGGTGAAGAATCTCGTAAAACTGTCCCGTACAGTGGCAGCGCATTGACGAGCGAGTCCACCGGAACGAAAAGATTGATAAGATAATAGAACTCTGTTCCCCAATTTCTGTGCCGTATTTTATCCCATACAGTTAGCATAGAATGTATCCCACCATTTCAAAATAAGAACACTGTTGCGAGGGAAACAGTGACATATCAATGTTAAAATAATTTCTTCAAAATTTACGTAACAATCGTATTACAGTTCTTGAAAACTGTATCAAGGAAGAATTGAACCGAACGAAGAACTAACGAAAACTATCATTTTTATTAAAATGTTCAACGATTCTACAAATCTGAATGCAAAAAGCCGCATACAAATCTACCTTACCTACAGCACGGTGTGTTTATGGTACCACTTAACAGTTCCGCTCGTGAGACGGCGCGCTATACCGAGAACATACCAACATGACGGCACTATTATCTATTTTAACCGCTGAAAATCGCTGAACTTTAAACACACATAACTTTTGAACCAATGGATCCTAACATTAGAACTTAGATTTTCGGCATTTTCTCGCGAAAATCTTAAAGGATCACATAAAAGCAAAGTTAAAAATTTCTAGTTTCCTCAGACGTATTCGGCCAAAGTAAATACTGCAGTGAAATTTTGTAAAGTTACGAGGTTCTTTCATGTTCAATAGAATCCGTCATAATGAGAATTTGTTTCAGCACTCGTGTCTAAAAGTTTATCTTCAAATATCTCGTTTTGCGAGATCCCCACGAGTACTATGTTGCTTTTAAATATTCCTCTACTTATAGTCTAACTGGAAGAGCTGCTGTAATTTGCTGTAGGAGGCTCTATTCACCGTGAAACAATAACCTGATTTGAGGCCAGACTGACGGATCGTCTTATGTATCGCATTATTAATAGGCATTGTTACGTGAACATCGCACTGCCAGAAAGAAATTAACCGCAAGGTTACGAGTACTGGAATGCCGTAGGCGCGATGGTAATAACAGGATCATCTAATTACACGGAAAATTAAACTAATTGCGGATGGAAGGCTGACATACAAACGGCTCTGCTCGAATGCACCAACTTTATTCAACTAAATGTTCTCAAAGGACATTGTTTGAGCAGGACATATTTAAAAACGATTTATATTCCCACTTTGGAGATTTTGATTACTATTTACCACTATTATGAAAGAAATAAATAAATAATTATTCAAACTCTGCGTAGAATCTCGTTACTAGATTTTTTAAAAACAAGATAGTGGATTATTTTAATGGAATGACTAATAGAAATTTATCTCGAATCTTGTTATTAGATTTTTTGAAAACAAAATAGTGGATTATTTTAATGGAATGGCTAATAGAAATTTATCTCCGGAAAGATCGTAAAATATTTGACGATCCCCAACGTGCGAGTAAAAAGTACATTTTCCCTGTTGTCCGAAGACCAGTTTTTCCCGCGCATTTTCCATGTCCCACGGTTCCATCGGGCCATAACGAAATAGCTGACACGAGAACGGAATTTACGAAAACGTTGGAGGTGCACGGATAGGACACGTTTTTACCGGCTATTCCCACGGCTCGCAGTAAAAGTTTAATTATTCGGGGCGGACCTAAATTAGATTTTTTCTGGGCTGTCGCAGCTAGCCCCGTGGATTTTTCGACGCCGAGGGGTTGCTCCGTCTCTTTACCCTATCCATTTATATCGGACCGTGCTTCCCCTTTTATACATAAAATTACAAATGTTTTCCCGGCGGTCTCGCGTTAACAGCGTCCCACTGGGAAACTCTTTGTCGGCGCGATTATGAAATAGAGGTTATCCCGAAACAGAAACTGTTTGTTTGCATTAATAATGGAAAGGACATGCGGAAGGTGAGCCAAGTAATCAAAGAAAGCGTCGAAGTTACCTTGACCCACCTCGAGCTAGCTTAAATTAAATTCATATCTGAATTGTAAAAAAACCTTTACATAATTATATTATGTTACTCTTGTAAGAATATAAAAATACTTTATAAGTTTTAAAAGGTATCCTTATACGAAATAGTCTAAAGGAGCTTACAGTTTAATATCGCATTTAGTACAGAAGTTATTAATCATTTTAAGTATATTCGTCTTTGGCTCTGTTAAAAAAGTGTATATCAAAGGATGGCTTATATTTTGCATTTGTTAGGTTTTGTTTTGTGTGTTTCGATCTAGTTCATCTAGTTGTTCTATTTGAGCAGAGTCGGTATTTTAGAGATTAGTTCCGACCGATACGGTAGGATGCGACACAGAAAGGATGAAACAAGAATTACATTGGGTGGTTGGTCTACTTTTATATCTGGTCTGTGATTTATTACACTAAATTAATTAAAATAGTCTAAAGATAATTATGTAAAATAAAAATAGTAGTTACCGGCATTACCGACAGTTGTTCGCTCAGTCGATACAGTGGAATGAGTTTTCCTTTCTTGCCGATCTATGGTAAAGAAGATCGAATCTCTTTCACGTGGCGCCACTTATGAAATCTCCACGAACCTTCGCTAGATTATAACAACGGTAAATTTCAGACTTGGAGGATATTATTTATGAAAAACTTGTACCGGTATAAACTATTAGTTGTCTCTCTATTTGAAATTCTTCTTTCAATTAGTAATTCGCTACAGATTCATTGAATTTCAGTTTAAATTTGACTTTGAAGTACGGAAATCAATTTCGAAAATCTTGCAATTTAAAAATAACGAAATCTATGGTCGAATGTTTGCGATTAAATCGATAGCATTTGGAAAAGGTGAACTCGCAATTTATGGCAGTCCGTTTTACGGTTACCTTGCGGTCGACGAACGCGAGGTTTCGTGCGAAAATACTCTTCTTATATGACGTAGAGATAAATGTCACATTCCAAATATGTATCTGGATGTTATCGTTTACATCGCGAAGCACGTACGAGACGTTACAAAAAGCAATCGGTAACGTCCAACACATGCTGTGCGTTACGTGTCCAGCCAGTGGTGTAGGAAGAATTTTTATCTCGCGTTTCCGCCTCTGAAATAACATCCTTTACCAAGAAAAGTGTTGATATAACCCTTTCTTCGTGTAGTGGTGACCTACTACAATATGGACACTGCCGGGCAAAGTTTGAAGCGCACTTCAATCCTCAGATAAACGAGACCGCCTATACCACTGCGCTTACTTTACACGAAATATTACAGGTCAACGAATAATTGCTCATGGACGCGTTCAAACAAATTCTGATAATAATTTACATCGTTGAACAACAGTGTGGATATAGTTCACGTTCATGGCATAGGACGCTGAACATTTGTCGCGCGGAACTTACTCTTCATATTTCAAAGAAAAAGTTTGTAACCCAATAACAAGTATAAATTATTCATAATATGATGAAATAGTATTTTCAATGTAGTATAGAGAAATTATTCTTTATTTCGGGCTTGATTTATTAGTTTAAAATAACATAACGGTAAGCTTCAATGGATGCGAGTGGAAATTTGATTTCCTGTTAGAAACGTGACACGCAGCGACAGCAATTTATTTCTGTTTACTTTGAGCGTTTCTACGTCAATCCTACGAAAATATACAGGCGGATAAATGTCTATAGTCCATTCGTTAAACGTCACATGTCTGGTTCTACGTCTATGCTTGCGGCAGACCCGCGTATGAACGGCCATTAATGGTCGTACACCCCCTACAAGGTGGAGGAGAAGATCATGGTCGATCGTATAAGGCGTTCCATTCGTCGGATCGTTGACCGCGCAAGGTGATACCGTATTCTTCACCTCAGTCTTCTCTTCTTACGCAAGCAAATCAATTTCCATTTAAAGGCCACTTAGGCTCTTTCACGCTACGCTTCATTCCACGCATAAACTTCGCCCCTCCCGCTGTCCTGATTACTTTCTAACACTACACGGTGATTTTCACGGAAATTATTTCCCACCGCGTCGAGTATCTGCGAACCGTTCGAACGATCATAAAATGATCTATACGAAATCGTGCAGAATCTGCTCAACAGGTTAAGGGAGTATTCTATTAGGTTGCAGGGAAAGTTCTATAGCGTTTTAAAGAAAACATTTTAATCAATTTATTGAAATATATGTTTAATAGTATTCGATGATATGATTTCCATTATTTGTATGAACCTGTTGCCATCTTTCTAACAACATGTGTTGTTTGTTTACAAGAAAAATTACTTGCTTATTATTATTATATATACGCTCCCGCTCAAAAATATGTGGACAATTTGTTGCAAGTATAATTTTTTCTATTAGTACCTAATTTTACAATTTAATTATGAAAATCTCTTGAGTAAATAAAAGTTTCTTCGGCAGGGCTAATACTGTTTCAATCTACGGTGATCCATTAGCGTGGTTTGCTGTCTTCTCAAGACAATAATAATAATTATTGGTGAGATATCTAATGAATTTATTATTAACCGTATAAACTAGATCGCGTAAAATATTAAACGTTTCGTCTATATAAACTTGAGCGGGAGTGTATATATCATAGACATCAAAATATTTTTTTTATTTATCGACAAAAGCATTAGAGAAATTTTAAAAAGATATTTAAGGTGGGTACCCGGTTAACGACATAAGGGTCGAAAAAAGAAAATTTCGAAATACGAAACTCACATAATTATTATTAAAATATATTCTGTGGTACTGTGTAAACTAGAACACATAAAAAATTAAATGTTGTCCACATACTTTCGAGCGGGGGTGTATGTGTATTGTTATACATTTTTTGTATTATTTATTCATCTTTGAAGAACGACTACAAAGTTTTAGTGGAAAATAATGTTGGCTGCGCAACGGAAAATGTCAAACTCAAGTTGTACTTTGTTGACTTCCTGAAGTGGGTATAAATTTGATTATTCATCTAATATATTCCTTCATTTTATTTTATTTCGCTACGATAATCATCTACGGAATGTAAGCATTGCACGTTGCGCATACTTACAAGTTTATAAATATTATAAACCTGGAAATTTCAAATTTTCCAGTTACTTTCGAGCAGACTTTCCTTTAGCAAGCGTCCGAAGTCTAATTAAAAAACTACATTTCATTCTGAAGTTTTCCTTTCTCCTTATTTAAATGAACTCGACCTCGTTACGCATTAATCCTATATTCGAGCGTTGCTGTTTATTTCTCTAGCCTGAATATTTTGTAATTGAAATATTGTTTACTTAAAGTGAAAGTACCATCGTCACGCACTGAAAGCATCAATCGTAACACCGAATCATTATGCGTTATCCTATTAACCGCTAGCAGTGAAAATTCTAAATTGTTTCTATCACCGAGTTGCATCATTTTCCATGAGAAATGAAAACAATCGTGTGTATGTAAACGTTACATCATGCAGAAGAACAAAAGTGAGATTATCTAATAGATGCGTGATGTCAAGCATATTTCCCTCAAACACGACCTTTTTAGTAACTATTGTATTCAAGAAGCTATTATACTACTAGAAAGATGCATCTTATTCATGGAAGAAGATGCGTTGTCCTTTCTTAAAATAATGAATGGAATTAACTAATTTTGTGGAAGTGTCTCGCTATACAGAAATATACAATATACACTGAAGTTTTTTTTATTCTTATACAATGTACATGCCCCAAAAATATTGTACTTCCTTGAAAGGGTTTCTCAAAGTCATTTGAAGTAGCTGGTTAAAAAAAAGTTATTTAAACATTTTACCTAGTAAATTCTACCATGTAAAAATCTTTTCACACCCACTGCACACGTACACTCCCGCTCAAAATGATGTAGACGACAGGTTTCATTTTCTACGCGGTCTAGTTTATACAGTTAATAATAAATTCATTAGATATCTCACCAATAATTTTTATTATCGTCTTGAGAAGACAGCAAACCACGCTAATGGATCATCGTAGTTTGAAACAGTATTAGCCCTGCCGAAGAAGCTTTTATTTATTCAAGAGATTTTAATAATTAAATTGTACAATTTGGTGCTATTAGAATAAATTATACTTGCAACAAAGTGTCCACATTTTTTCGAGCGGGAGTGTATATTTTAATAATAATTATGTGAGCTTCTTATTTCGAAATTTTCTTTTTTCAACCCCTATGTCGTTAACCGGGTACCCACCGTAAATATCTTTTTACGACTTCTTTAATGCTTTCGTGGATAAATAAAAAAATTATTTTAATGTCTATGATATATACGGTCCCGCTGAAAATTATGTAGACGAAACGTTTAATTTTTACGCGATCTAGTTTATACAGTTAATAATAATAAAAATTGTCGTGTCGGTGAACGTATGAAATTGTTCGTGGCGTATGCGTCTGAAGATTAAAAAGAAATATCACATCGTTGGTAAAAGAACGTCGGTGTCATTAATGATTTCATAGCACGCATTCCTTCTCGCGTCGAATAATGCATGAGTTTTCCACCCCGGGAATTAATTGACGAGTGCGTGGAAGGTCCCTCAATAATGTCGCGACGCCTCGGCCCTCATATTTCCAAGTTCAGCTATGCAAACGAGACAGAGAATTTTAATTTGTCGTTACCGGAGGCTGCCCGTCACGTTGCCACATCGCTTCACACACCGCACTCTCGCGTCCTCTCCCTTTCAAATCTCACGCCTTTCCCACACGTCTGTTCGCCACACGTTGCCCAGCCGCGTGTCCTCCGGGTTTCGGTATTCCTGCTTTTGTTTAAACTTCAGCCTGCATTCTGGAACACGTTGACCCTCTTTTTTTTCAGCCGGGAATGGGCGAATTTAATACGTTCGCCGCCGCCATTTGCTTCAGCCACAGTCTCAGCACCTACATATTCTATTAAATGCAACCCCCTCTGCGAAGTATGAAGGAAATTTCATCTTGCAGCGGGGTGGCCGTGCACCGCGAGTTCCGTAAATGAAATTGTTGATTTTTCATCGCAGTCATCTCTCCAGGAATTCTTTGCTCGATTAAAGAAATTCCTTTGTTTACTCGCCAGCGTTTCATGCGATAAAGTAGTGGCCCGAGCAAAAGGAGCTGCATTTATTAATAACAAGCTTAGCAAAAGAGGTTCATGTTTTTATAATAATTTGTTTACATCTCAAAGAATTTTTCGTTTAATAATTATCAATCAAAGTTTTGTTATGCTTCAGTTTCTCTAGTAATATACAGAGTCTTCCCAAAATGTTGAATTCCCTTGAAAGGTACGATTCCTGAGGTCATTTGGAGAAACTTTTTCCTTTGCGGAAATGTTCTCCGTGGCTTTGTTGAGGAGTTATTAACGAAAAACGCGGACCAATCAGAGCGCGCCTACAACTGAATGTAACGCTGATATTGGCCGAGCCGTGATCCGTCCACAGTAACCGCGTTCTGATTGGCCCGCGTTTTTCGTTGATAACTTCCGAACGAAGGTGCGGAGAAGATTTTCGCAAAGGAAAAAGTTTCTTGAAGTGACTTTGGGAATCACCTGTAGGAGGTACAACATTTTTGGGACACTCTGTATATTGCTAGAGAAACTGAAGCATAATAAAACTTTGATAATTATTAAATGAAGAATTAAAAAAAAATTATTCTAAAAACATGAACCTCTATTATGAACCTATTTTTAACATTTATGGAATGCTTAATGTCAGATGCAAGATCAGTAACGTAAGTGTTAAACAAAATATTTTCCAGGTGCTCGAATTATTCGATTGTGCAGTTTCAACCAGAGTACCAAGAAATGGCTCGTAAACAGTAGAAAATTCCGGAAATTTCGGCGGTTCGAGCATCGTAGTTCCCCATCGTTAATCGCTGAGTGTATGCAACTCGAGCGCAGTTGCATTCGGTTGCATCGTAGCTCGTTGCGAGTGGTGCATCTTTGCGGTCGGCCAGTCGCGTATATATTCTCTCCCGCCCGTGGTTACACGGGGCTCCCTTTGCTTTTTCGTTCTCTTTTCCGCTCGTTTGGTCGGCCCCGTGTCTTGTTCCCCCCGGTCTCAGGAACGTAGCGTTAAATTTCGTACCGGCTCGCGTACGACCGCAAAAACTGATCGGTAACGGTTGCACGTATCTTAAATTACATAAACAGTTACCTTAGCAAAATCATTGCACGTACAACCGACGAGTATTTACACATCCCCATCGAGTTGCCTCCTGGTGCCCAAACCTCTCCCAACCGTATCCACGATCCATGAAAAACACCTAAACAAGAGCACGTTGAAAGAAAATCTTGCGTTCGTATTTGTAACATTCTGGCAACATGTAAAAAAACAATTGAAAATTAGCTGTTTTCGTGACAAGCACGAACGTGCAGGTTCATTGTTCGCAGTCGGTAGAAAAAATATAGAATTTGTTCGTAATTTCTTATGAAAGTGTATTTCGTGCGATTTCCGAGGTACTTAAAAATGCATTTATAAAGTGAAATCGTCGATTTTCTCGATGCTCGAGCTCCACTCGTTTAAAATTCGACTTCTTGAACGCCATCGCGAAGTAAAAATTGTCTGGATCAATTGCAAAAAAATTTTACTTTACCCTTCCACGAGAAAAACGAGTGAAATCCCAAGAACGACCACGTCAAAGGATTTCATGAATAGGAGCGTATTAAAATTCTGAAGAAACAAGCTCCCAGCGAGCTTCAATTTTGAGCAGTTAATTTTGCAAAGAAGAAACCCCGGGAGAGAAGAAACGAACGCAGGAAGAACGGAAAAGTTAATAACGATAAACCAGCATCGAGGCATCAGATACAGCATGGTCGCTGGCAAAGCGTAGTTCATAAAATTATAGTGTCCCGCGACGACGAGTCCCCGGACGCCATGAGCCAACGATATCTCGTGTCCGTTCGATACAAAAATTAGATCTTCCGCCTTCTATCCACTTTATCCTCTGGTTCGATCCCGTGGCAAACATTCTTCCTCGATTTTGTCGTCTCTGTCTCCTCACCAGGATGTAAGCTTGCGTCCTCTCTGTTCCTCCGTTTGGACTCTTCCTCTCTATCACTTGGAATGTACCCTAAGCCTGTCCTCTAGCATGCGCCACTCTTTTGTCTTCGTCGCTCTCGAGCTGCTCGATGCATCCTTCGTCTATCCTGCGCTCTGTGTACTCCGACTTTATTTCATTGTTCGTTTAGCCTGCCTCTATACAGAGAGAAAGTTCTTCTGGGTTTAAATTTGTCTACGAGGGACACTCTCCCCTACTACTATATGTGTGTGTGTGTGTGTTTCTACGGTCCCGGCACGTATCATCGCTGATACGATCTTGTTTTTCTTCGGAGACAGGAAATGGGACGCTGGGAAATCCTTGGTAGAAATCCTGGGTAGATATTTCGGGTGCACGGGGGTTGAGGAGCTTCGCTTTCGAGCTTAGAGTGTCTGGAATGGTTGAACTGGAATGCGCAGCGTATGGTTGGAAAAATTTTCCAGCCTTTGGTCGTAAAACGTGATCATTTTATTGTGTATTGTACAAGTTTCTTCAGGTTCATTTTCTCCAAGTTCGGAGGACAAAACGGTTTGGTTTAGCAGCAAACAAAGTGGTTACCGTTTTTATTCAGACGCCGTCGCCGCGATGCAAATGCTGGATGCAAATGTCGGCAGGCCGCGGGCACCGGAAGTCGTCCGCTCACGAGCACGGATCACGCTCCGTTATTTCCTGCGTGGCGCGAGCCTCGTTCCGGCGCCGACGCCGCACGTGTATTCCTCTTTCCTCTTAATCCGCGGAACCGAGTCGGCGAATCCTCGCGGCAGGTTTTAAACCGCCCAAAACTCGCCACTAAAAGAGATTAGGCTAGCGAATACTTTACGGAGCCTCCTTCGAGATCGTTGCTGCTCAGCAACTTCGTCTGCTCGACGCTGCAATGGTATAAACAGATTGCGCATTCTCATGCAAATCTCGGATAAACTTTTCCTTGCGTAACCAGAAATTTTTGCATTTTTCCTACAAATTTTTGCCTTGTTCCTATGTTATCCAGTAGGTTCGGGCGAGAAGATGTGAGAAATCGAGTTTCGATCCTGCAGGATCAATGGTACAAAAGTTATAAATGTTTAAAGTTGAGCGATTTCCAGTGTTTTTGACAAGATAGCGCCGCCACGTTGCGTGCAGTGTCTGGAGGATATTAATTAAATTAAAAAGATTTCAGAAGCTGTGAACAAGCACGTTTTTTCTTAATTAGCACAGTGCAATTGTCTTTGGTGAATTGCTTCTCAAGTTTCCGCGTTGTCGCCGCTGCAATCGGAAGGACAACATAGGCGCCGCGTCGATTAGAGGAAAAGAAAAGCATATAACTGGATATTTATAACCGAGCAAACAGCCATAATAGGATTTCGACTAATTCGTATGCGACGTACGGCGAATCATTTGCGGCTATTTAGGTTTTGTGATTCTTTCCACGTTGGAAACTCGTTACTAAGAGAAACAAATGAATCCAACGTGTGTACCGGAAGTCGCGGTACATTGCCGCGTCCACGCTAAGAATACTGTTTTATTTCCGGCGTAGGGAAAATGGGATACCGAAATATCTCGTATCTCTGCCTCGAGGGCGGAGTAGACATTCAATTCGGGTTACAGCCCTGGGTTATTGCACTTTCAATTTTTCCAGCCCACCGAAAAATTACCCGACCCTGACGTGTTATTGAAAAATATCAAAAATCTGAGACCATTGTTATTTTTTCGCAACGTAAAAAGACTATCGAGGGGTGCACTGAATTTTTATTCAACTACTGCTTGCCACGATCGATACAGAATATTTTTATTTTATACAATGATCCGCAGTATTCAACAATTCTATTATTTATCTAAATAGATAGATTTCTCTGATCCTTCTACGTAAAAAATTATTACATTTGACGCAACGCCGACCAGATAAACGTGTAAATTTGTAAAATAATTGTCAGTCTTTCGATCCAGCGTTTCCATTACAGCAACATCGAGAATCTCCATGACATCCACTGTCACATAGAATGGGCGAATCTTTCTTAACACTTTGCGTCTCCTTCGAGTTCACTTTTACAGGAATCATCACGTATTCTTTAGCGAGTCCATCCGGCCTCTCCGAATGCTCCGACGCAGTATCTTTTAGTTTCTTGGAATGAACAATTTCTGCGGACTGTTTGCCATTCCCAGTCTCCTTACTCTGCGGTAACAGTTCCTCATGACATTTATCCTTCGCTCGTTGTCGTCTCTCCTCCTCGAGAATCGCTAGCCAAGCTTCCTTCGACCCACAAAACGAGGTGGGTGGTATCGTGTCTAAATGGTCGTAGTAGTTTTCCCATTTGTCCATGAAATACGTTGCCAGATCGCATTCGGGCCAAGGTTTCGCTATGCATGGTGGATGACCTGCAACCCGATTTAGATAATCCTTTATTTATCATCGCTACACCGTAGATTTCCATAGAAATGCACATTTCTGCGAACCGAATCACAGGAATCTGCAGTTGTTTAAAATAAACGTTACTTCACGTTTCCATGTAGGTCTGAAATTTTTATTTCAATTTTCACCGGTCTATAAATAATAATTGTTAAGGCATTAGAAAAATGTTGGAGAATGAATTAATTTAACTCTTGATTTGGATAATTTTTATTGCGTGTAAAAATTCACAGTCTAATTATGAGGCTTCAAAAAACTCAGAAATACATTTTCATTGAATGAAAATGATGAAGTTGAAAACTTTTACGCCGACTACATCGTAGATGAAGATTTACAAAATTGCAAAAGCTACACATATTTTTGTACATGATCGAACGTTACTTGTCCCCCACAAAACATATAATTGATTTTATTATAAAAGACTTACCGGCGCAAGAAGTTCGCGGGCAGTCGTGTTGCAATCCGTTTCGATGATAGCAATCGCAGTCGATATAAACCGAACCCGAGTACAATTCTCTAGATTTCACTCGCCTCAATTGAATCTTCTTCGCGCGAATAGGTTTAGCTTTCTTCTCCTTTCTTTCCGACTTCACCGATGATGTCGATTTTTTTCTGTGATGGGGAGTTAATGATTTTTCCGTCTGAAAAGTGACTGTATTAAATATCACGCGATTTCAAAGAAATTCGAATAAAATAACATCGTATCGCGTGTTAATGGAACATCAACATTTGTGAACGTAATATTTCTTAACAACAATAAAGCCGCGAGTAAAACTTGTTGCTTGTAAACCGGACCTAATCAACCAAACCAATCGTGAATCTTTTTAATCAATCGTTTATGTATACTTAAGAATTTTGTCCCATCAACGTAGACAGTAAATTTTCACGTGCTCGATCATTGTGATACGGTTTAATAAAAATTCTAAATCTTTCGTAATGATTTTCACGTGACTCTTTATTCTTTATCAAATAGACATTACGACAATCTTCTCTTTTCACAACCTGGTTCACACGTACGCACACATTCGGACTCATATTCATGTTTATCCGCATACTATTACATTAGAAGGTTGATTCAGAGAAATACCAGAGGTTCGCCAAACAAAATATCAATTATAAAAATTAATGACAATGGTACACGTCTTCGAGGACCTGTTCCCTTAGCTTATCGTGGATTCATTTGGTGCTCGAGGTGATAGAAGCACGGCTACAACACGGTGCCACCGTCGTGGCCAGGGCGCACTCATTTTGTCCATTCGCATCCTCTTTGTTCGCCATTTTCTTATCTCCGTCATCAGCTCGGCAAGCAGCCTCCATCTTCTTGAGCTCGATCACTGCCCGTGGGACAGGCAGGAAGCACTCATCCTGAAGACCGTTCCGTTTCGATCGACAAGCCTCGTAGCGGTCCAGCAAGCTAGGAGGCACGTAATCCCTATAACAGGTCAACAATTCCTTCGATTCTATCTCCGGAGCATAGCTGCTGGCACACTCGGAACTTTCCTTCGGAGGCACTTTTCCATTTTTATGGTGAACCGTTGTCTTCGAAACCTTCGAGCTAGCACCAACAATCTCATCGTTCGCTTTACATTGATCGTCCAGCAATTTAGCTTCCGGTGCAGGTATACTCCTGATCGGTTCGCATCGAACGGAGTCGCCATGATCCAAATGATCCTGTGCGACTGAACTCGCTTCTGGTTTTGATCTCTGCACGGGAGTACAAGGACTACTGGAGTGGATCTGTTTTCTGGGACGCATTTTGAGGCGAGTAGGTTTGGCGTTTTGCGAGGGGTCTAGCCCATTCCTGCGCTCCGTATCTCTGCAGATGGCGGACAGTTTATTTTTTCTATAGTCCTTGGCATCCGAACAAGTCGCCAGGCTAGAATCCTCGCAGATCAACTTGCCCGGCACCTGAGTTATCCTAGATGACGGTCCGTCGCAGCTCGACTTAGACTCCATGTAGCTACAATAATATCCGCAATCCCGCGGATGGCTGATCAAACGCGTTCTTGGTCCACATTCGTCGACTCGCGTTTCAAGGACGTCCTGCTGACACGAGCTCGTGTCCGCTGATGGATTCTGGAAACCCACAGCCTTCGGGCAACCACCGTCCAATGGCACCGACGTTTCGAAGCAGTTTTTCCCGCCGTTTGAAATCTCGTTGCAACGCTGATGAGCGATCCTCGCCGATGTACCTTCGCACGAAGCCGTGCAATCGATGCAGGTCAACGGTGGATTGCCAGAATTCGACTCGCAGCTGGACGCTTCCGTGATACTATCCATCGCTGGACCATAGAGGATCCTCGAGCTGGGACAATTACCGGCCTTGTCCCCTTTGGTGGTCTCTAACGTGGTAACCAGCTTCGAACTCGTCGTAGGCACCTTGCCGGCCATCGCGCTAGCTCCTCCTGGACACTGCAGGGATTCGAGACAGTAGGTCATCAGGGGCGAGCTTTCGCGTGATCGATTAGGGTGCTCGCAGTATCCTTTGGCCACTTCTTGCGGCCGAGATATTACTCTACAGGAGGAAAATTGCGGTTCAGGATCTTTTCGTGTTTTGCTCTACAGGAATTCAAAAATCCATGTTTCATCAGTCTAAAGAAATGCATTACCAAATTTACTCGGATTTCATAAATTGCTGGAAACGTATTGTACAGGGTGGGGCGTTACGAACAAGATACCTGAAGAACACGTTGTCTACTATCTTCAAATGCTAGCGAGATATTCAGGTGATCTGTTCGCAACGCTCAACCCTGTATAAAACATTTTCATCAGTCTAAAGAAATGCATTACCAAAATTACTCGGATTTCATAAATTGCTTGAAACGTATTGTACAGGGTGGGGCGTTACGAACAAGATACCTGAAGAATACGTTGTCTGCTATCTTCAAAAGCAAGCGAGTTATTCAGGCGAACTGTTCGCAACGCTCCACCCTGTATAAAACATTTTCATCAGTCTAAAGAAATGCATTACCAAATTTACTCGGATTTCATAAATTGCTGAAAACTTATTATACAGGGTGAGGCATTATGAACAGACTCAAATATATATAATAATATATAAATTCATAAATGATTGAATCTGCAAAGCGTGTTTCTGAAATGTTTGAAGGGATCCGTCTATTATATAATATCAAGAAAATCATGTATTCTTTCGATGAAATTGGCTGTAGAATGAAAGTAATAAATATTTGAATCTGCAAAGCGTGTTTCTGGAATGTTTGATCGGATTCTTCTAGCTTCGTTGAAAAATTGAAGTGATTTGGTCGAGTTTTCGACTAGTCACTGTGATTGGCTGTTCGAACATTTATGCGAGTAAATCAAAGGGTAATAAATGTTACTAAATGTACCGGTGCAACGCGTGATTTATTTGCCCTGGGGACCCTGTCTTCCTACCTCGATAATGGGCCTGACGGCGTTTGTTTCGCTTCCACTAGAAGACACATCTTCTGGGTGGCAGTGTTCCCATCCGCAGGTACCTGGACAACATGTGCCACAGGTTGATCACCTTCGAGACGACACTCCAGGACCGTAGATCCCGATGGATACCGCGGACAGCAGGTGGTTGCTGAATGTTGAAGGCCACAGTGCTGTTGGAATCGAATTACATACAGCTCGTATCGTCCCCTATTTGTTGCTCCTTTTTAGCCACCGCGTGTCTTTCGCGCGAAACGCACTTCGACGTCTGTCTTTTCTCAGTGTTCCGAACTTTTCGTCGAGTTACGCTTTCTAAACAGCTTTTACGAAGCATTTCTCGCACGCAACTCTATGAGGTGTTCGATTGGAAAATCGCCGTTGTGTCCGCGCTCTGTTTTGCTTTCCGAGTCTTCTAGGGTCTTGAGCAATTTTTTCTATCGTGACGGTTGCTGCCTATCACGATGGTTTCACTATCGTTCCCGTTCTCTCGCTTCCGGTCAAGCGTTCGGGTTTAATGAACAAATTCGTTTCAACGTTAGACTCGAATTTGATTCTATCTTTCGCAGGAGAATCGTTGGGTACGCAATTAATAGGCTGAGGATTTTATACAATTATTGAGGTTATAACAAAATTTGGATACATATATTTTTGTTGTTTTTTTTATAAAGTAATGCACAACAGTAATCTATGACTCGTTACTGTTTCCTGCAATTGGCTGAGGATTTTATACAATTATTGAGGTTATAAACAAATTTTGATACATATATTTTTGTTGTTTTTTTATCAAGTAATGCACAACAGTAATTTTTGACTCGTTACTGTTTTCTGCAATTGGCTGAGGATTTTATACAATCATTGAGGTTATAAAAAAATTTTGATAGATATATTTTTGTTGTTTTTTCATAAAGTAATGCACAACAGTAATTTTTGACTCGTTACTGCTTCCTGCAATTGATCTAGAAAATTTTTATTTTGCATAAAGATCCTCGGTCTAGTAATTCACGATTAGCTTTAAAATAAAATGAAAGTGCTACTCATGTTTCTTGCAAAAGAATTTTTGCCAATTATCTTTTAGATGGACATCGTAAATGTGGATTTTGTTAAATTACGACAAAGGTTTGATATAAGGGACAATGTCCAATATCTCCATTACTTGCGCATCGATCTAATGTTTTAAATAATCTACAATTTATACTGTATAATATATGTAACACATTAGTAAATGCAATTACTCGATACTTTTAAATGTATGCATTTTCGAGGATGCATTCAAATAGAAGATTCGGTATGAATTCTGCAATTATACTTTACCGTATTTAGCGAAGGCGTTGGCTTTTTATCAAATTCCGTGCATACTCCCACCAGATCATCTGTATTCTCATTTTGACTGTAATTGAACAAGTGACAACAATTAATGAACAAATTAATGAACGTATAACCTACCAAATTAAAGAAACATGGCAAAGTTTTTGCTCTGCCTCGTTTAGAAGTTAACCAACGCATTTTCCTTATTTTACAGGTGAGTCTAAGCGGAAATCTTTACGTAGGGATAGTCGATATGATTCTCAAAGGGCACGAGGTAAGTTATTTGCGCAAACTTGTTTAATAGTCGAATAACACAAAGCATAATTACTCGAATTAATACAGGACTCACTATTTGAAGATTTTAAGCCTCGCTGGCAAAGCAAATTTCTCATGAACCTCCGTCATATCGAATAGTTCTTCATCGATACACGTAAATTCGTTTGGTCTGAATTTGGGCGTCGCGTTTATGGTCTCCTATACTCGCTCACTCATAATTTAATCAATTTCACCGAAACTTTGCTTCGTGACAAATTTAAATACCCCTCATGGTTATAACCTTTGAAATCGAATGCAGATTACGATTTCTTTCAGCTGTTTCAATTTCGATCGTTAATACAATAAATATGAACTATGCTATATTTTACTCTGTACAGGATGTACCAAAACGCGAGAACGCGTTCTACTTATGTCCGCATAAGTCATCATTATCATCCAATCTCGACAATTAAAATTATTTTACTACAGCCAAGACAATTGTTGGAAATGGGTTAAGATAATCACAGAAACACTGTTGAATTAACTTTAAGAATATTTGATTACACAGCGCGGAAGGACGACTTGTCTCTTTGCCTAGTGGACTCGAAGTGAAGAAAGAAAAACGAAAGTTGTAGGGTAGGAAGAGTTTATCTGTCGCCCCCTTGACTTTTAGGAAAAACGAGGCCCTTGACTACGACGAATGCCAGGCCTATTAGTCCGGTGACATATAACTGGTCTATTGTTGTTTGATAGAGAACCTACAGTGTTTCTCATATAAACGAAATTCATTTTTGCACTGTGTTGCATTATCATTACTAATAATCCAACAACGATCAAATCAAATTACAGTCAAGACAATTCGCGTGGTCAACGCTCCAATGAGCAAACTTAGCTCTGCTCCAACTCGAAGGCGAGTTTACTTCCCATAAGTGTATCGGTAGCAACCGATCTCGACAATCAAAATTACCATAAAGAATCCACTTTCATGCATCTACGATAGAAACCGCGAAAAATTTCACTTGCATTCATTCATGTCGTAGTTGCTTACAATTTTTATTCGCACATTACATGGTAAATAAAAAAAAAATTTCGTTCAATTTCAAAATATTTATTTCAACGCTAAACCTACCGAGCACTAAATCGATCAAAATATTTGAGCTCTTAAAAATGATAAGCTTCTATTTGTTTAGATTTTGTGCATTTTTCATTACAGTAGTGGATAAAAAATGTTATCAAATGAATTTCCATGTAAGCAACTTCATAATTTCAATAATTGTGAAATGAAAAATAAAAAACTTGAAAATTATTCGCACATTACATAGTAAATCAAAAAAGGAATTCGTTCAATTTCAATATATTTATTTTAACACTAAATCGATCAAAATATTAAGTAGTACATCAAAAACAAGTTTGGTTCAATTTCAAAATATTTATTTTAACATTAAACCTACCGAGCACTAAATCGATCAAAATATTTTAGCTTATAAAAACAACAAGCTTCTATTTGTTTAGATTTTGTGCAATTTTCGTTACAGTAGTGGGTAAAGAAAGTTATCAAATGAATTTCCCATTTAAGCACCTTCGTAGTTTCAATAATTGTGAAATAAAAAATATAGTAACCGGTCGTTCAACCGGCAGTGTTAGGTTCAGTGATAAGGGTGTACTTTCTATATGCACTGTAAATGAAATCACAATCAAGAGACAATAGCGTCCGCGATCAATGAGCAAGCTCCGCTTCAAAGACGCATTTATATCCCAGAAGTCCGCCATAAAATCTCTCAGGCTAACCCTTCCGGTCTGTGTAAATACGCTGGTGGTAATCGCCTATGGGTTGGCTATTGCATAGACCTGATTCACTCGTCTAAACGACGCACATAACCGCTTATCGAAAATTTCACAAGCATGAATCACCGTGGAAAAGATAAGTGTCCCGACGGGGGCTGGTAAACGCCAGATGAAATATCGAGAAGTCGATGTATCGGGGCGCGTCGTGACGTTTACCTGTTCAAACACCGGGACAGCCACTGCCCCTGCGGTGCACATACATAGACCTATACTTGTGCACACGCATACGCGGCGGTTTCGTTACGGTCGAACGGTAGAACGAGCATAAAAGCGGCTGGCTGCCTAGTGCACACGGTCTCGCAAAAATCCGCGAACCTTTCGCTTCGCAGCTCGGGCAAACACGCTCGCAACACTTCCAGAACACTGGCGCACACCGTTGTTTCGCGTTCTGCTTGAACCTGACTCAACGACCGAGAGAGCGTTTCGCAACATCGGTTTCGCAACGGCTCCGCGAGTTTCCGATCGGTGAAAAGGGAGGAAAGACAGAGACGGAGAGATAGAGAGAGATTGTTCTTAATCGTTCCGATATAATTGGAAAATCAATATCACCGGGCGTCGTTTCGCGATTGTGAAAACAGCCGGGGGAAAGGTTGCCGTAGCTGGCAACCGATTCGTTTCGATGAATATTGACAGGCCTGCTGCCCGCCGCCAGCGGAAAGGTGAAACCAGTCCTCGGCGATTGTTATCGGTCTCGTTTGCTGATACACTGGTTTATTACCAAAGAAATAGACAGATTCGACGGCTACGCAAAAATAGAACCGTTCGAGACCGTCGACGAACGTTGAACTGGTTCGCTGGGACATCCTTGAGGTTTTGTTGTCTCAATTGTCGGTGTTATTCTGATGGGGATCTTGAGGAGGATTCTGCTCGACAACACCTTGCTAGTCTTTTGTGGACTGAACTTGGTTGCTCCATTTTTCTGCCGCTGCTTGTTTCTATTGACACGGGTGGCAATGGACATTTTTTAATCCTCTCGAAGAAGGGTAGATTATTGATACGGTATTTGATCGATAATTGTCCCCAACACGGGTCTGCTAAGGACAATTATGCGCCAGGGATACTATTCTTTGGCTTTTGCCGAACGTAGAAAAGGACAGCGAAGCTCGAGAGACCTTGGTCGCCGAGAAGTGTAAACATAACCAATTCAATAACAAAACTTGTCTATTTCTCATTATTTATTGATAAGACTTTGACCAACATATTCGTGGCATTTTTCTAAAGAAAATAATACCAAATATGGTATAATTCCAATTATATTTACTTGTGTAACGAACGATGAAAGTTTTCGACGCATTTCAAAGAACTTCCCATACGCTGTTCCTCCTTGCGTCGAAAACTTTAGTCGTCCGTTACGCAAGTAAATATCATCGGAATTACATCATATTTGGTATGATTTTTATTAGAAAAATGCCACGAATATGTTGGTCAAAGTCCCATAAGAAAATAATGAAAAATAAAGAAGTTTTGTCATTGGATTAGTGTGGTCTCACCGATGTATCCGAGCTGTGTGTGTTCGAGCTTGTTGGCCCCTCAAGGGGGTACACCCCGCAGGAGTGGGGATAGCTCCGAGTCAATTAACGGGCAGACATTTGGGACATTTATCGATAAAATACTGTACATGCTGCGAGAAGTAGGACCACGTCATGATCAGATTTACCACGTTGTTGAACGAAGTACTTTCTCGACGTTGATAGAATTCCGTGTTAATAATTTTTCTGTAGGCGAACGGGTAGAGGACATCTGAAGCTCGACTCCTTTTACTTTTCTAAAAGGTTTTTCTCCCAAGGTCGTTCACGATCGTTCAAGATCAACTGCGATGGAAAATATTCTACTTCGAGGAACAGATGATACACTGAAAATGCTTGAAACGATGACCTTGATACGTAATAATAAAGATTTAATTCTATGGGATTCTGTTTATGCAATTACAAATGTTTGCGGACAATTATTGAGAGACTTCAGAGATAAATTGTACCCTAAAGTTGTACCTTTTCGTTCGGAGCCCACAATTCCGTGAATTATTGCATGGAGACCCATGTCTGTAATTTATTGCTCGGTCCAGAGGCCTAATCTTTCCAAGATTAACGCAAGAGAACTTGACTCTTCCGACCACGACGAGCTCCTCGGCTAAATGGATTATCTAACCCTAAGCCCATCAGAGTAGGACTTGTCCGTTCGTGAAACCTATCCAGTCACCCCGTGTAAACGTAAAACGTTACGGTGGTTTCAGGGCTGCATCATGGTGTTGGTAAGCCCTACGTACTACGTTTATACACGACCCACCGTTCCCCCATTTCTCCCTTCATGCACTGCTGCACCGTTCTGGCTACTTTCTTTTTTCACCCTCTGGAGAGCGTGCAGGTATAATAATCTGCATATAGTATGTGTATTACGTTACACTGTTCATTCGTATAGGTTTACGGCGTCTAATATTTTTGACGCTAAACCTGACGACCATCAAAAGCGACTAATGTGTATCAATTCCCTTGAAAACACCTCGGAGCTGGGGAAAATAGTATTTAAAATAGTAAATAATAAATAATCCTATTTATTTTAAAGTATGTGTACAACTTTGAAAATAAAATATTTTATTTGATGCAGTAATTTTTGAAAATAAAATAATTTATTTCAGGTAGTTTTTTTAAAAATAGTATTTTATTTGAAGAATATAGAAAATATTTGTATTTTGTGGTTATTTTCAATTTCAATTTTAAATATTATTCCTGAAAATAATGGTTCGAATTCAACACATTTATGTATGTCTATGCGGTTTCTTAGAGTATTATTGGATTGTTAGAATAGAAATATTTTATTTTGTAGATCAAATTGCTGAAATAGAAATATTTTATTTTCATGTTCAGATTGTTCAAATAGGAATATTTTATTTTCGAAATTGTATATCTTGTTTAAAATACTGTTTTCTTTGAGAAAAATAAAATCTAAAATATTCAATGGTATTTGAGATATTTGTTTCGCCAAATAATGCCCACCTCTGAAACACCTTTAGAATTTCAATAATCGTGAAATAAAAAATTCAAAACCGGTTAATTGACCGGCGACGGTAGGTTCAGTGTTAATTCATGATTATTGTAGAAATGCATCCGTGAGAAATCGTTCAACAAATTTATTTCATCGAGTATGTATTATTTTGAAAGTGGCTGAAATTCTTATTTTCATAAGGGGCTTCTGGACGATCAATGATATCGTCAATATGGGTTGACAACAATATTGAAGCTAACAATATGACGATGCATTGAAACCGTGCTAAGCGGTCAATATGCACTTTCAATGCGCCTCGTTAATATTATTGATAGGCGTATTGACAATATTATTGATCGTCTAGGGGCCTCTTATTTAAATTTTAAAAATATTTAGTACTTTCGTAGAAAAATATTTTAATATTTTAAAAGATAGAAACCGATCTGGCTTGCACCGATCTGAACTCAAATCATGTAAGATTTAATTAGTCGAACGGACTAAATTTTTAAACTTCCGCATTTAAAATTTATCTTAATTCAACATCGAGGTCACAAACATCTTTATAAATATGATCTTCCTAAAGATATAGTGCTGTTATCCCTACGGTAATTTTTCTAATAATTTTTATTTCACATTAATTTATGGTTATAAATTTTAAAATATATTTTTTTGTGTGAGTTTAAAGTGACATTAAAGTCGTCGATGTCACTGTTGAGTTTCGAGCAGAGGTCCAAGCCGCGGGCGCAGGTTGGAGCGGCCCTGAGCGATGCATTCCCTGACCATTAGAAGCAAGCCGGCAATTAACGTGTTACCGTCTTAATTCTGCCACCCCTCTCGGCGTTCTTTCGTCGTGCAGAAAGTAAGTGCCGGATTTATGGGGAGATTAAACGACGTCGGGGGAAAGAGATTAAGGGACAACGGATGCGCATCGCGGACGAAGTCGGGAGAGTCTTGCGTGGGAAGAAAAACGACGCCGTTCGAGACGCCGCGCCGCATGGGTCGAGGGAAGTCTCCTCTTTCGACGACGTCGCCGTCTCTTCTTTTTTTCCCTTCTTTCTCTCCCTACGTCCCTCTCTATTCCTTTCTTTTTCTATCTTTGTATTCTCCATCTCGCTTCTTCGCGCGCGGAGACTCTCCGCCTTTACAGTGTTTACAGTTATCGAAGACGCGTTAGAGAGAAACGGTAGTCAATGACGGGACGGACCCGCCGTTCGGGAGACGTAAAGCGATACGACGGACAGGGAATGATATGGAACTAATTTATCGGTGCCTCGTTAACACGCCTCCAGAGCCTGCATACAATTCCCGCGGACATTACGCACACTTCGCGTTATCGCGCGCGCATTATGCCTACAGCTGGGCAATTCTTTTTTTTTTTCGTCCAGGCCTGTCTCTGTTTCTTGATTTGATCCAGTCTGCGGCTCTTCTCTATCGGGGATCCACGATATATCGATTCTCCTGTTGCTGCTGCACCGAGCTATGATTTTGCAAGCATTTTATTGACATGCTCGCTGCTGCACTCGCCGAAATTTCTATAAAGACACTGTGTTTTGTAATGAATTCTTATTATTGTACCATACCAATGAAAAATTTGTATTTGGTAGCATTTCGGGATCACATAAAGCAAGCATACACATCGATTTCAAAACATAAGTATAACATTTATCGCGATAAAAGAAAACAAAAATATAATTTTACGCAGAACAAACTGCGAAATTTCTATACTGTCACTTTCGTTTTACACGGATAAAGTTGAAATTAACGATTGTTTTTTTATTATTTCTATTTTAATATCTAGTGTAATCGACGAAATTATCTTTCGTAGCGTTCCTGTTTTAACAGACGCCCACGCTTCATGCACCGCATCCTTTAGTTCGCTAATGGAGTTGTATTGTTTTCAGTTTTTATAAACTTGTCGCGCAATGATACCCCAAATATTTTCAATAGGGTTTATATCAGGGGAACAAGCATGCTAAAGCAAAACATTGGTGTTTCTTTCAAGAAGCCACTGCTTTGTGCGCTTCGACGCGTGTACCGCAGCATTATCATGCCGATAAATAAAATTGTCATCTTCAATATTTTCTGTAAAGGGTATTAGAACCACGTCTAACAAATCTGTATAATTTTCCGAATTTATTTTGTGATTTATGTAACACATTGGAGTGTTTTGTCAGCTTCGAACGCAGCCCATATCATTAGGGAACCACCGCCAAGGTTACGACTCATTGTCACCCTTTTCTCATTTCTCAGATCATGCCAATAATATTTACAGCCATCAGGCCCATCCAAATTAAATTTTGTCTCATTTGAAAAAATGACAGACTCCCACTTTTTCGTCCAGGACATATGTGCCCGTGCGAAATCATGACGGGCCTGTTTATGTACTTCTTTTAGGCCTGATTTACGTTGCATTCTTGTCCACACGAATTGCCCAGAAGAATTAAAAAGTTGTAAAAGCTCCAATTCAGCTCGAAATTGTGCTGCATTTTTCCTTTCCTTAGCCGCAGACCTCGTTAATAATAAATGTTGTCTCTTTGACAATTTTTTATTACCACCTTTAAAATGATTTTTTCCGTAATTTTCACGTACATTGATATAATTATTAATCACAGTATACGAACGATTAATTTTCTTAGAAATTGCACGATTAGAGCAGCCCATATCTTTATAAGCATCGATCGATGCTTTTTCTTCGATTGTTAGCACTTTTCCTCTCGGCGTTCTAATACACGTGAATTAAATTATAAGAAACAGGATTTGTATGAGTTCTAAAACTAATACTTTTAAAATATTTCAAATTTTTCGTAGTTCTCTGCTCAGAATTCAGCGAAACATTAAGTGACTTTATAGAAACTTCGCACTTGTGTTTGCATCACACAGAAAAAAATCAAAACAAACGTAAATAGTGAACATAGCTGTCTAGAGTGCGTAGTCCCTCTATCCGAGTGTCAACAAGGCACGAGACCAGATACGATAAATCAACAAAAATAGTGATATTTTTCAAATGTCTATGAATATGAAGATGACTTTATAGAAATTTCGGCCACTGTAGCAATCGTTCGGATGACCATTTTAATCATTGAAATGTTTATTTCGATGCAAATATGCCCTATTTAAATATCAGCAAAATCGGAGGCGAGCGTCTCCTTGTAATAATATAATATCATTCTTAATCACATATAAAATGTATTTTTGATATTACTTGCCCGTATATAAAACGTCAATAGTTCGAAATAATTGAAACGATAGGAACAATGAATATACAAAACACTCGAAATTTTTGTGAGTCGCTGTACGATCGATTTAAGAAATTAAAAGGGACTGAATTCGTCATCTGCTTGGCCGTTTAATAAATTTCCATTAACAGCACTATTCTGAGATATATTTAGAAATGGTATTCCCCTTGGATCGTCAAATTCCCTCGCGAAAACCGCAACAGATGTTGCGCCTGCATAAAATCGCTAAAATAAAACCGAAACGATATGTAACACAATCTTGCGTTGCCTTTCATTTTTTTCCCCGACACGATCCACGGACGCCGTGGACCTTTTTATTGTCTGGATCTCTGCACGTTTCCGTTCATTAGCATAAACTTCGCCGGCCGAGTAATAACACTTAATAATCGCGTAAAGTAAATTTTTCTCCCGGGACGCAACCCCTCCGATAGAAGTATAGCATTACTCGAGGGAGTAACCTGTACTTCATGTAACGCGTACTTCAGAAGATTTCTGCTGTTTTACCGGGGGCGTTCGCGTGTATACTAAGTTTCTCCCGCGGTCGCAATCAGCCGCGAACGATCGGCCTTTAATTTAATTACAAACCGCGGTAAATCGTACACGCTTAAGTCGTTGCCGGCTGCCGTAATAATCGAAATACCTGGTATATGAGTGACACACAAAAGAGGACACGAGGAAGCGTTCCGCTAATGACTAATGTCGCTGAAACTAATTACTACCCTTCGCCGACGTCTCCCCCCCTTCCCCCTTCGCGATTTATCTCTGCCGCGCATCGATAAGAGGGCCGAAGGGCCGGCCGGGGAATAAGTTTGATTTATATCACGGCTTGCGCTCTCTCGAGATCGGCCGGATTGCATTAGGCTCGCTGCTAATTACGGTTTATTGTATCTCGATGCTCCGCGATTTGCGCGGCGCGCGGCGACCTTTCGCCGATTCAGGATTGATGGCGGGAATCCGTTAATTAGGATCGTTCCCCGATCCGTTTTCTTCCGCGACCAATCGCGCGGAAAATTTCGTGCGTCACGCATGATGAATCCCTTCTTATCGTTCGTTCCTGCGATTTCCTTTCGCGTAAACGGGGACACGCTGGGGATCACGATAAATCGTCGCAGGTCTGCAAGTATACGGTAAAAACTTCTAGAACCAACAATTTTTACCTTTTTTTTTATATATATAACCCTGTAGATTTTTACGAGAGCATGTCGAAAATCCAAGTTTTAATGTTAAAAGCCCACGAGAAATCGGCTTTATGCTGCCATCTAGCGGTTCCGCTGATCGCTGTGTACATTTCAACATGGCGGCGTCCTTACCAGTCGAAAGTGTTAAGAATCGCTGAACTTTAGACGCACATAGCTTTCGAACCAGTGGGTTCCGAACATTAAAACTTAGATTTTCTGAAGTTTCACGTCAAGAGCTGCAGGACCGCGTTAGATGAGGTTGAAAATTCTTGGTTTCCTGATTTGAAATTCAATCCAACGCGAAGAGGGAATCATAAATATTGCTTTCCGGTTTAATACAAACTACGTTTATTCACTGAACAGATCAGGCTAGTACTCTGGCCGTAAAAATGCGAGAAAACGTTAGGAAAAAGGCGGAATGCAGATCGATGGATGCAGGGAAGAGTTAGGAGAGGAGAGCGTGAAAGGGTGGCGTCGAAAGCGAGGAAGAAGGATCGATTGTAGCCCGGGTGGAATAAGAACGTTGAAGAGAAGACGTGAGAAAGAGAGAAAGGGATAGAGAGAGAGGGAGCAAAGAGTGGCGGGTACGCGTGGCGAATGAAAAAGAATCCCGTGACGCACGTTTTCCTCACAAAGAACCAGGATCCGTGGCAGACCGGCGTAATACGGCCGTGGCTTTTCTTATTGCACGCACGATCCGTCACGCGTGCACGTTACAGATCCTTATACGCGTCGTTTGCAAGCAACAGACGCATTCGCGGCGCCGATGCTTATCTACGATCTTCGTGGAATCGATCGTGATACGCCACAGTGCGATTGACCGATGGATCGGGTCGCTGGATCGAGAGGAAATTCGAAGGAGCCTCCCAAGGTTGGATCCCTCGTCGGATCGGATCGGATCCGATCGATTCTGCGATTCGAATGTACCCATCGGGAAATAGACTCGTCTTACACGCTGCAATTGCCGGCATTGATTGAACGCAATTTCTCTGAACTGCGCCGAGGCTATGCTATTTGTGACAAGCTAATTGTGAGGCTCCGATTCAGCCCCCGATCCCTTCCTAGAATTTAGGTACACCGAGCGACGATCCTTCCAAATGACTGTGGTACCACGAGAGTAGTCGAACCAGCCCTTTCAATTAGAATAACTTTTCTATAATTGCACCAAACTACTTGACTTCGCTTAGAAATTAGAAGCATTGGTTTACTAAATGTCGTGGAAAAGAGATTTTGAAAAAATTTCAATTGATTGAAATTACATGAGAAAATGAAACATTTACTTCTTTAGCAATTAGAAAACATTTCAATTGGTACGAGTCACATGAAAAAATAGAAAATTCACTTTTTTAGTTATTAGAAGCATTGGTTTACTAAATGTCGTGGGAAAAAGATTTTGAAAAAATTTCAATTGATAGAAATTACATGAGAAAATGAAACATTTACTTCTTTAGCAATTAGAAAACATTTCAATTGGTACTAATCATATGAAAAAACAGAAAATTCACTTTTTTAGCAATTAGAAGCATTTGCCTACTGAATGACACGCAAAAAGATTTTGAAAAAATTTCATGAGAAAATGTAACATTTACTTCTTTAGCAATTAAAAAATATTTCAGTTGGTACGAATCGCATAAAAAAAAATAGAAAATTCACTTTTGTAGCAATTAGAAGCATTGGTCTACCGAGCGACATACAAAAGGATTTTGAGAAAATTTTCAATTGGTACGAATCACTTGAAAAACTGAAAAATTTACTTTTTTAGCCATTAGAAGTGCCGGTCTACTGAATGAAGTGGTAAAAGGATTTTGAAAAAATTTAAATTGGTACAAATCACGTGACAAAATGAAAAATTCACTTTTGTAGCAATTAGAAGCATTGATTTACCGAGCGACACGCAAAAAGATTTTGAGAAAATTTTCAATTGGTACGAATCACTTGAAAAACTGAAAAATTTACTTTTTTAGCAATTAGAAGTGCCGGTCTACTGAACGACGTGGTGAAAGGATTTTGTTAACATTTAAATTGGTACGAATCACATGAAAAACTAAACGTCTGTCTGACGACACCCGTCGACCCCGATGAAAGCGGACCGCCCACAGACGAAATTAAAATTGAAACGGCACCCACCGGCGGGATGAAAGTTTAAACGGCGCCCACACTGAACAGATTGAAATTTAAATGGTACCTGTTCGAGAAGATGCGCTTACCGAATGACACCCACTATTTGCATCGATATTCAAATCGCAAGGTCGAACCGTGGAACGGCACCGTGTCGAGGTCTTGTTAGAGGATTATTAAACGCCGATGCTGAATGGATGTCATGAGACAGCCACGTTTTAATTGATAAAAGATCGGGTGTCCTAATAAGTCGGGATTAAGTTTGCTGCTCCAAACTATGTCAAGGAAGTGAATTATCTAAGATGAAATGTGTCTGTTTTATTAACCGCTCGGTAATGCGTGCGTGTGTACACCCCCGCTCATAACCACGTCACTTAGGATGCATTACACGAAACGGAGTTATTCTTGGAAAATTGCTACATACTTGAAAATTTTCGATTAAAGCGATGCTTTGAATTAAGGAGGATTTGC
Source organism: Lasioglossum figueresi (assembly GCA_028455805.1). Lineage (NCBI taxonomy): Eukaryota > Metazoa > Arthropoda > Insecta > Hymenoptera > Halictidae > Lasioglossum > Lasioglossum figueresi. The sequence continues at coordinate 16,380,247 of CM052200.1, read as the reverse complement.
ATTCGAAATTTTCTTTGGGTACGAGTGTACACCCCGCTCATAACAATGTCACTTAGGATGCATTACACGAAACGGAGTTATTCTTGGGAAATTGCTACATACTCGAAAATTTTCGATTAAAGCGATGCTTTGAATTAGGGAGGATTTGCATTCGAATTTTCTACGACTCTGTTTTAAACGTTAGAATTCATTTTAAGAAGAAGTAGAAACTCTTTATTTTGTACGAAGATCCACTGTCTATTACTTATTAACGTTCTAAAAATAATTATAGGCAGTAGAAGATAACTATAGTTTTGTAACTTTCCAATGCAAAATGACGCAAGAGAGTTGCAAGTCTAATTAGAAAATTTTCATTTTGTACGAAGATCCACTCTCTATTAATTAGTAATGTTCTAAAAATAATTATAGTCATTAAAAGATAACTATAGTTTTCTAACTTTCCCAATTTTCCAATGCAAAATGACGCAAGAGAGTTGCAATTCTAATTAAAACATTTTTATTTTGTACGAAGATCCACTGTCTATTAATTATTAATGTTCTAAAAATAATTATAGGCAGTAGAAGATAAATATAGTTTTCTAACTTTCCCAATTTTCCAATGCAAAATGACGCAAGAGAGTTGCAATTCTAATTCGCCAATCAAACCGAAGTCTTAATTCTACGAATTACAAAATGGAACAACACCAACACGACGCAAGGTTCCCGACTTGTGCACACCCACCACCTGAGACTCAAATTCCTGCAATAATAATGATAACGCCGCGTTATTCACCTCACGTTCACCGGATGATTAACGCAAACGCAACGTTCACCGCGGTCTCTTTCGCAATACGAAAGAATTCGATAAAAGTTACTACTTCTTTTATATCGATCTGGCCACTACGGTGACTCACGAGCTGCCAGCAATTCTCTGATGTGTCTTTTGTCTTTTCCTAACCGTAACTATACCTTGTGCTTCCGGCAAGCGATGTTCAGGATTTATTTTACCGAATCTAGATCACGGTGCATCGAGAAATCTAATATTTTGCATCACGTTTCGTTCTGTTTCTACAGGACACAGTGTCCATAATTTTTATATAATTATATTTCATTTTGAAAAGAAGAACGAAGGATAACGTGTATGTACATCGTTTAATCTTAATCAGTAAAAATTGCTTAATTTTCATGATTTAAAATTGTCTAACTTTGATCAAGATAAAAATTAAAATTTACATGTATTTTTATCTTGATCAATTCATTTAAATCGAGAGATTTATTCAAAGATCAGATTTAAAGTGGATGCGTCTCGTTTTCGTGGAACTTTCAAGAAAAAATTGAAATTCTCTGCGGAAAAATTGTTCTAGGTCACTGGAACAAGAAGTAAACCATTCTCCATAAAATGACGTCGTGCTTCACCGAAAATGATCGACCTCGTTGAATACACTATCCAGTTAAAGCGGCATAGTTCCGTCGAGTCAGTCGCCGCGGCAGATTTTTTCTTTCCGTCGCTAACTGCATAATGGATCGTTTCTTTTTGTTGAAATGGAAACTCGCGATTGTAAATCGTGGGACTCGGCCCAGTTTCGAAAGGCAGGAAAGTGTAGCAGGAAATCGGGGAAACGATTATCGATCGTGATCGTAGGTCAGGAATGAGTCGTCAGGAGTTTTGAATGGTCGAATAATGATCGGCCATTTTCGTGATCGTTTCGAACGCGCGCGGCTCTCGATCATCGGGGTGAAGGAACTGCCGCGTATTTGGGGCACACTTTCTATTTCAATTCGAAAATAACAGGTTCATTAAAATTTTATTGAGTTCTCTATTTAACGAAGTGAACCAGCGAAATCGTCGCTTTGACAGAAGTAGCGCGAAATTGCGGAGAAAAGCGGAATAATTTCGACACACGAAACTCGAAGGAAAGTACTCCAATGCGTTAACTGCGAGATCAAGATAGCAACATTGTAAAAATTCGAACGCAATAGTTGTTGCCATTGCACTCTTTATTTTCCGTAGTTTTGGCTGCTTTTTTATAAGGAAGTGAAAGTCAACTAAATAGAATTATTATCAGGTTTCATATTCAGATTTCAGTTCGTACAAATTATCTGAAAAAATTGAAACGACCGGCGAAAGTTGTTTGTATATAATTTGAAATGCATTAAGGAGAGAGGGAGGATTAAATCAATAACGTGATTACAAATAGAAATTATTTATAGAGTTTATAAAATTTCTAAAGAGAAGAAATTTATAGAATCGATAAATGTGGTACTGTTAGATCGATATAAAACATTCGATAATATAATAATCAATGAACTCGGAATGATTATATTACAATTTTGATATTTGAAATGATTGAGTTAAGTTTTATTATTTAAGAGTTTCTGGAAGAGAAAACAATAATTTCCGTTTTTGCAAAATTCAATCGAAGTTGGTGATATTGTGTAAAAAGCACTCGCCGTGAAAAGAGTAAAGTTTATTTCCGTGATTGTTTGAAAAACAATCAAACGATTCAGTGGTTCTACGTCACTCTGTACACTGAATCTATTCCGAGCTAACTGTATACTGAACGGTGCAGAAGGAAAGGAAAATAAAGCTTCTAAACGCAGCCAGACAAACCTAACCGACGAACCGTAATTGATACACAGAATGGACACCTCGAACGTGCAGTGACTTTCATCCACATAAATCGCACTCGGAATTAGATTCTTGTATTATACTACGGATCGAAGAAAGCCGACGTAACCTCGCCTAAATGGAACCCTCTAGAGTAATGGACCCCAATAAGGATAAAACGAGGTCTCACAAAGACATGCGTCATTAATTGAGTACCATTTTCTTGGTATTAAATAATATGTTGTACAACTCAACTGTGAATTCAGATTTTTCTCGCAATTGTTTAAACACTTCTGAATATTCCAACCAAATGCATTTTAAACGTTCCATTGTTTAAGAAACAGAGCACAATGATTGTTAAATAAAGGAAAAATATCCTGGCGTTCTTTTTCATAATCAATTCAAGTTCATCACAATCATTCGCAATCATTCGCAATCATTCAAGTTCATAATAGACCCCAATAAGGATAAAACGAGGCCTCGCAAAGACATGCTTCATTAATTGAGTATCATTTTCTTTGTATTAAATAATATGTAGAAATCAACTGTGAATTCAGATTTTTCTCGCAATTGTTTAAACACTTCTGAATATTCCAACCAAATGCATTTTAAACGTTCCATTCTTTAAGAAAAAGAGCGCAATGATTGTTACATAAAGGAAAAATATGCTGGCGTTCTTTTTCATAACCAATTCAAGTTCATCACAATCATTCGCAATCATTCAAGTTCATAATAGACCCCAATAAGGATAAAACGAGGCCACGCAAAGACATGCGTCATTAATTGAGTACCATTTTCTTTGTATTAAATAGTATGTACAACTCAACAGTGAATTCAGATTTTTCTCGCAATTGTTTAAACACTTTTGAATGCTCCAACCAAATGCATTTTAAACGTTCCATTGTTTAAGAAATAGAGAACAATGATCGTTAAAAAAAGGAAAAATATTCTGGCGTTCTTTTTCATAATCAATTCAAGTTCATCGAAATCATTCAAGTTCATAATGGACCCTAATAATGATAAAACGTGGTCTCGCAAAGACATGCGTCATTAATTGAGTATCATTTTCTCTGTATTAAATAATATGTAGAAATCAACCGTAAATTCAGATTTTTCTCGCAATTGTTTAAGCACTTTTGAATATTCCAACCAAATGCATTTTAAACGTCCCATTGTTTAAGAAATAGAGCACAATGATTGTTAAATAAAGGAAAAATATCCTGGCGTTCTTTTTCATAACCAATTCAAGTTCATCACAATCATTCGCAATCATTCAAGTTCATAATGGACCCCAATAATGACAAAACGAGGTCTCGCAAAGACATGCGTCATTAATTGTGTATCATTTGTTTGTATTAAATAATATGTACAACTCAACAGTGAATTCAGATTTTTCTCGCAATTGTTTAAACACTTTTGAATGCTCCAACCAAATGCATTTTAAACGTTCCATTGTTTAAGAAATAGAGAACAATGATCGTTAAAAAAAGGAAAAATATTCTGGCGTTCTTTTTCATAATCAATTCAAGTTCATCACAATCATTCGCAATCATTCAAGTTCATAATGGACCCCAATAATGACAAAACGAGGTCTCGCAAAGACATGCGTCATTAATTGTGTATCATTTGTTTGTATTAAATAATATGTACAACTCAACAGTGAATTCAGATTTTTCTCGCAATTGTTTAAACACTTCTGAATATTCCAACCAAATGCATTTTAAACGTTCCATTGTTTAAGAAATAGATCACAATGATTGTTAAAAAGAGGAAAAATATTCTGGCGTTTTTTTTCTATTAACGAGATAAACTTCAAACTTTTATGCAGTTCACATATTCCAATATAATTTTATGGACACCATTTTTTAAGAGAACCACTCTAGAAGAAGAATCCACTCCAAAGTATCTCATGATAAAAACAAAGTCGAAATATTATTAATGTCTGTTAACGTACGTTACACATTTACAATTGCAATTGTTTTATGCAGCTTACCCCTAATTTACTTGTTTAGGGGAGATTCAATCGTTTAAATAGTTATGTAACCGACTGACCTCGCCAAAGTTAATTATAAAAAAGCTATATTTCCGCATTGGATCCAGCACAGGCACTTTCGAAATAACACTGTACCGATCTGCATTCAAGATCTGGTATCTGGTCTAGTGCTCTCTTCAGAATTCTTTTTAACTGTAGTGCCTTAAGTACCCACCTGAATCCTAATCTGCATTTAGTCGTTTCGAGTGGTATAAAGAACCGCTTGACCTACTTAAAAATCACGTTAAACTAAATTTTTTCTTCCTGTAAAAATTTCCTAGGACCCACTTTTATCAATATCAATTTTAATCAGATCCAGCTGTATCTACAAGAGACATCTTTTAAATTCTTATCAAATTCATTAAAATGTTCAAAAAGCTAAAAATCGTGACCATAAAAGATTTATTTGTAATAATATTAAATAATTAAAGGTCACACATCGTTTGGTCAAATTTGAAAAAATGTTTTTCAAATGGTAAAAGTAAAAGATATCGAAGGAAAGTTTACACGTTTAGTTTGAACGTACAAACTTGATATTACAAGTTAAGTTATGGTGACATGTTTTCATGTGCAGTGTGATATCAGCACCGCACGAATACGAATCACTCGAGCATGGAATGCACTTTGAAAGACGATTAAGACGGCAGTTTCCAGTTAATCAGTGAGCACAACGTAAAACTGAATAGGCTACAGGGTCACTCGTTCATGGCCAGCCTGAATCGGTTCAACATTCAAATACCATCAAATGGAGCTCGTTATACCACTCAGAGTAGAATGATTCTTACCATTCTCGTGTGGGGAATTTATAGCTTAAACGGTAAAAATCATTCGATGATGCTGCATGCATAGCTGCAATGGTTTCAGGGTTTGTTACTTTGCACATTACGCAATTGGCTGACTGCAGTTATGTGGATCAGCGCGCGCACAAGATTTTTCAACAATATTTGTTAAGCAGGTCAGGGTTTTGAGAAAGAAAAATCGTGAAACACGATGGTCATTAGCTGTCAACTGCAACCATAATCACTCCCGGACTGATGTCATTTAGATACTCGATGTGGGGCGGACTGCTATTGTGACTATCGGTGTGTCTGTGGAGTTTTTATTCGAATAACGGTCCATAATAATTGACCCAGACTTAACCCAGACCGATCGTCTATCTGGAAATGTAATCTAAAACGTGTCATCCAATGATAAAACACGTGTGATCGTCCAATATGATCAACCGGTTACAACAAAACGAGAAATAAAATCGATGTAGGAAGTCTAGAATAGAAGGGCTGCTTCTCATAAAATTGGAGCATCATCCCTTTTTATTTTCTGACTTCGTGAAACTACATCCTGAGTATATAGAAGTTTGTAAATGTTTAAACATTTCGTTCACTTTTATGTGTGATGCATGTACTGCATCTGAAACGGTGTGGATCCCGGTGGCGGCACTCGAACTTCGTTCTGAGGAGATTTTCATAGGACATTAAATACAGAAGATATATAGGTGGGGCCATTTGTTAGCTCCACCCTGTATATACAAATTTATAAAAGTTTAAACATTTCGAATGAATTTAGTTTAAAATGTGATGTGCGAAATAACTCGTAAGCTTATTTATTGTAAATTTTGATAGACTGTTTATCATTTTTATAATTATGGGCATAATTAAACTAGTATGAATGTTGTACATATTGCAACTGACACGGTGTGGATCCCGGTGGTGACACTCGAATTTCATCCTGAGGAGTTCTTTTGTAGGACATTAACTACGAGATAATAATACGAATAATATTTAATACGAACAAGATATGTACATTTATATGGTCCACCCTGTTGTATATACAAATTAGTAAATGATTAAACATTTCCTTCACTTCTGACAATATCGTCAAAATTGCATCGAATGAATTTAGTTTAAAATTTGATGTGAAATAACTCGTAAGCTTATTTGTTTTTAATTTTAGAAGACTATCTATCACTTTCATAATTATGGGCTTAATTAAACTAGTATGAATGTATGTACATACCGCATCTGACACGGTGTGGATATTAAATACGGAAGACATGTACATTTATATTGTCCACTCCGTATATCCAAATTAGTACATTTTTATACATTTCCTTCACTTCTAACAATTTTTCACATCGAATGAATTTAGTTTAAAATGTGTTGTGTGAAATAACACGTAGGGTTATTTGTTTTAAATTTTGATAGACTATCCATCACTTTCATAATTATGGGCATAATTAAACTAGTACGAACGTATGTACATACCGCATCTGACACGGTGTGGATCCCGGTAACGACAGTTGATCTTCATTTCGAGGAGATTTTTCGTAGGATATTAAATACGAGATAATAATACGAATAAGATATGTACATTTATATGGTCCAGTCTGTATATCCAAATAAGTAAATGTTTAAACATTTCCTTCACTTCCGACAATATCGTCAAAATCACATCGAATGAATTTAGTTTAAAATGTGATGTGCGAAGTAACTCGTAAGCTTATTTGTTTTAAATTTTGATAGACTATCTATCACTTTCATAATTATGGGCATAATTAAACTATATTGTATGAATGTATGTAAATACTGCATCTGAGAAAGTGTAGATCCCGGTGGCGGCACTCGATCTTCATCCTGAGGAGTTTCTCCATAGGACATTAAATACGGAAAATATGTACATTTATATGGTCCAGCCTGTGTATCCAAATAAGTAAATGTTTAAACATTTCCTTCACTTCCGACAATATCGTCAAAATCACATCGAATGAATTTAGTTTAAAATGTGATGTGCGAAGTAACTCGTAAGCTTATTTGTTTTAAATTTTGATAGACCATCTATCGCTTTGATAATTATGGGCATAATTAAACTAGAACGAACGTATGTACATACCGCATCTGACACGGTGTGGATCCCGGTGGCGGCACTCGATCCTGCTCACCATCGAGCGGTGTGTTCGCGTGAGCCGGCCAGTAGAGGCGCTGCTCGCGTCGATCCGTTTCGTAGCGAGCAGATAGTCGTGAGCCCGTCTGCGGTGCGGACGACTGCGTGCCTCGCCGCTGCTCGTGTTCTCCCGTTGATCGCGGCGCGTGTGTGTCTCTCTGTCGAGATCCCGTGGTGGCCTGTCCTTGAAGAGAAGAAACGCTCGAGAGAGAGATGCTGGTCGGTCATCCGGGCGGTTTGCGCGCATTCCACGAGCCTGGTGACGGTTCCGGCGGGCCGCGAGAGGGCCCGATCCCGTGGCAGTGACTCAGACCCTTTTACTTTTACCCGGAGTCCCTTCCCTCGGGACACACGACGACGACGACGACGACGACGACGACGACCGTGATCCATGTTAGTTTTTCGAACCTCGCCTCGTTCGATCTTCGCCTTCTCTAGTCCCGAGAATAAGAATCTCGTTCGTTCCACTCCATCCGTGGGCCCGTCGCGAGCACCGTACGCGAGTCCCCGCATTCCTGGGACCGTATTTTCTCGAGTGCGCCTCTCCCGTGTAAACTCTCCGGGTGAGCTGTTTTGTGGCGAAGTGTGTTCCGCGTGGAACCAGGTGATTAACAGGTGCTGCGATCGGTGATAACCACCGGGCCAAGTTGCGAGATTACATCGATCACACCGGGATTCGTGTACGTAAAAAGGTTCCGCGAAACCAACCCGCTACGGAGAGGTCACCGATAAACGGCGAAAATACACATCGATAGCGGCTCCGCGTCGGCTGGACGCACCTCGCTATCTGCTTACAACGTATTTGCTTTTCGAGATACACGTGCTCCTGTCCCCGAGATACGTCGGTTATATTTAGAGGACTCTCGGGGCCCGGCAAGAAATTCGGGGCCCTCGACCGCGCTTGGGCCCTTCGCCTCTCAGCCCCCCTCTCCGCTGGACTGTAAAGTGAATTCGAGGACACTCCCGCTGGATGGACCGAGAACCCTCCGACTGGTGCGTTCGGAATAACTTCGCCGAGACAGAGCCTATCGGTCGCGCGTGTGCGACACACCTTTTGGGGTGTCTTAGGGTATAGCCTTCTGAAAGGCTAGACGTCGACGACATTTAGTTGAAACCGCGCGATTCTCATCAGGGCAAGTTGCACACCCTCGTAGGTTCGTTTCGAAACCCTTCTAGCCGCAAGGATGTTTGCTCTCGCGCGGGATTCCTGCGCTAATGGAAGCTTAGCGGTGCCGAGGGCCCATTGATATGCGACCAGGTGACCACGGGGAGACATGTTGAACGCGGAGAATCTCGAGGAGTCCCCGAAGCGGAGGTCGACGTTCTACGTGTCGCTGGACGGCGAGTCTCGGCACCCTTCCAAGATCCCGAAAACGATCAGCACCGACACGGACAAGTTCACCAGCAATACGTTCCCGATTAGCACGTCGAAAGCGGTGCCGACCGTGATCTTGACGCGCACCCTGAGCAACAACGAGACGGTGTCCAGCGTGAAGAGGGCCGAGGACTCGTTCCCGGAGTCCAGAGGCAAGGTGCAGTCCCTGACGAAGATCTTCGAGACGCCGAAGAGCGAGCAAGCGGTTGCCGGGCCCGAGCAGAGGAAGAAGGTCGAGAGGACCAGGTCGTTCAAGACCATCGAGAGATTCCAGAGCCGGTTCACCGGCAGGAAGGACGCCAGCAGAAAGGACAACCGCCTGAACAACACGATCGCCTGCTTCGAGGTGGAAGACGAGGACTCGAAGAAGAAGACCGAGGAGAAACGATCCAGCAAGATCGCGGAACCAAAGACGAACGGATCGGCTAAGACCCCGGCACCGGAGACTAGGAGCAAACAGAATGGGAACACCACCTTCACCAACTTGTTGATACGTAGAACCCACAGCACTAAGCTGGCCAGGAGCACCAGCACTCTGGTCAAGGTGGGTGGCAGACACGTGTCGGTTGATAGCCCCTGTGTCATCGTGACCCCTGCCAGAAACGAGAATCGCTCCGGCAGCGAGAAATCGAAGGATGACGAGACGCCCGATGATTCTGTCGCGGATAATGACGAAGGCACCGAGTCGTCCGTCTTCGAGGACGCTGATGCGGACGCTGGGATTCATTCAGGTACGGGCTAGCCACTCTGGGAAACGTTTTCACAGTACCTGCCATTGTTCCCAGGGATTTTCAATGGGAAAATTCATCCGGCAGAAGCGCTATCTGATTCTCTCTTTCGATTATTCTCGACAAACTGCTTCCGTCCACGCTCAGGCAATTACGCACTTTCATTCTCGTTATTCTGATGATAGTATTGCTGGTTGACGCTAACCTCGATTGGTATAAACAACGTTTAGTTCATGTTCGATCCATTGGTTTTCTGTTTCGTTTTCTGTTTCTATTAACCTCGTGTTTGTGCCACGGTAACCTGTGCACCGGCATAGAAACAACATGTGTCTTTACATGTCATTTTAGCCTTAACTTTTTTCATAAAGCAGGTTGGTAATTTCATTACTGTAATTTAATCATGTATTTAAAATTGTTTTGCACATTAATACTAAAACCCCTATTTGAAATTTACAGACGCAGTTTTTTCTTCTTTCTTGAAAAGGATCCATATTGGGATCGAAACGTTGAAAGTCTAATTAAGCTAGCAATATTGCTTTAATTTGTATCTCTGATCGAACCGTTGCGCCGATATCGCTAACACGTCTTGGTATAAACAACGTTTCTGAAGGAAATTCGGGTTGAATCGCGTGACTCTGATGTTGACTTTGTTGGGGCGGTCAAGGTCATCGGAGGAAAACATTGAAAGTAGATCGAAACAGTAACTTCGTTTAAATTCAGAGTATAGTAATAATACTATATTTTCAAACGATCACAATTACTCGCGAAACAAAAAATTTTCTAGAAAATTATTTTAATTTTATAATTTTAAAAACAGATCATTTTTATGCGAAATAAAAATTGCATGAAGATCCGCAGTCTACGGATAATACAATGCCCCATAAAACGTAGACTGTTAAAATCGTTGAAATTGTAAAAATTATTTGTTTCGTGAGCAATTTTAATCGGTTGAAAATAATACTGTACTGTGAACTTAGACGAAGTTACTGTTTCGATCTACTTTCAATGTTTTCCTCTGACGATCTTCCGCGCGAGAAGTAGAATTTGTAGATTTGAAGAATTTGTAGTTGTAGAAGTAGAAGTAGAATTTATTTCTTCCCTTAACCAGTTGACTGCGTTCGATGTATATACACGTCAATCCAAATTTCTATCGCGGTGCGATAACAATAATCTTTTGAAGAATGAATTGTTAAGTTTTTATCAAATAAAAATGTAATACTGTCGGGGATTTTTAAAATTAAATTCCGCAGTTAAGAGGTTAATGATTTTAATAGAGAAGACAATCATATATCGACATCTACAATTTTTTTAAATTTTCCAACAATTTTGCTGTAAATGTACAAAGATCCGCAGTCTAGTTATTCGGTACATGTATAATTGCAAAAAATTTTCGAACGAAGCTCGTTCCATTTTCCATTATATAATTCGTAAACATTTAATCCGTAAGCTGATACAATTCTACGAGCATGTATTTAACATTAAAAATAGCGAACATCGTGAATTTGTATCGCTAAACTATTGCTCTCAAGCTATTAGCTTTTTATACCCGAGTTAGCGGTAACAGGTTTTCAATGCCCAGGGGCGTACCGCGTGTTACAAATTATTCGATCAGAAGTGACCCGGTGACGTGTACCTTTTTTCACTATTTTATATCAAACTGAAACCTTTTTACGTGATATATGGGACACATTGTCAGCCTCCCCAGGTGGCAGTGAGACAGACTCACCCCTTATTTCTGAAACTAGGGTTGCCCATGGATTCCTGTATATTCGATACTTCCTTTCGAAGCAAATAGCATTTATTCGTAACGCTTCTCAATGTTTTATCGTGCGAACAATAAAAAGTTGGAGTACATTAGTGCGGACATAAATCAAGTATCAGTGGAACGGTTATGCACGGTCGTGGCTGTTAAGTTCGAAATTCAAAATAGAAATTCATTTCTTCCGGATATTTAGTGACGGTATTGTTCGGTTAAACCAGAGACCGATTTTACCGTAGACGATGAAAATAACAAACAGCAGACGTCAATGTGTTTGCAGAAGTTATACAAAGGGCTTCGGAGCGATATAAATCAAAGCAAACCGAAAATGGTCCACATAAAAAAGAATTCATCATTATCAGACTGATAGACTTCGTTTATTTAACAACTTCAATAATGTCTAGTGTCTAAAATGACGTTCGCTGATTTTTGTCTTGAATGCATAAACATCCACAATTTAGATGCACGTTTCTCAGATGATTGTTATATTAATCAAAGCAAACCGAAAATGGTCCATATAAAAAAGAATTCATCATTATTAGGCTGATAGACTTCGTTTTTTTTTTAAAACTTCAATAATCTCTGGTGTCTAAAATGACGTTAACTGGTTTTTGTCTTGAATGCATAAACATCCACAATTTAGACGCACGTTTCTGAGATGATTATTATATAAATCAAAGCAAATCGAAAATGGTCCATATAAATCAGAATTCATCATTATCAGACTGATAGACTTTGTTTTTTTTAACAACTTCAATAATATCCAGTGTCTGAAATGACGTCAGCTGATTTTTGTCTTGAATGCATAAACATCCACAATTTAGACGCACGTTTCTCAGATGATTATTATATAAATCAATGCAAACCGAAAATGGTCCATATAAAAAAGAATTCATCATTAACTGATCATTTACTGATAGACTTCGTTTTTTTAACAACTTCAATAATATCTAGTGTCTAAAATGACGTCAGCTGATTTTTGTCTTGAATGCATGTACATCCACAATTTAGATGCACGTTTCTCAGATGATTATTATATAAATCAAACCAAACCGAAAATGGTCCATATAAAAAGGAATTCATCATTATCAGACTAATAGACTTTGTTTTCTTAACAACTTCAATAATATCTAGTGTCCAAAATGACGTCAGCTGATTTTTGTCGCGAATGCATAAACATCCAGAATTTAGACGCACGTTTCTCAGATGATTATTATATAAATCAAAGCAAACCGAAAATGGTCCATATAAAAAAGAATTCTTCATTAACTGATCATTTACTGATAGACTTCGTTTTCTTAACAACTTCAATAATATCTAGTGTCTAAAATGACGTCAGCTGATTTTTGTCCTGAATGCATAAACATCCAGAATTTACACGCGCGTCTCTCAGATGATTATTTAGGGTGTAAAAGGGAGCATTACGGCAGACAGTGTCACACGGTAGTGAGTTGGTTCAGCATTCCGATCTGTTGAATAAATAAAAGAGAAAGATCAGCCATTCCGAGATTTGATATTCAAAAGAGGGTATAAAGAATCGAGGGAAGGGCCGGCCCTAAGAAGGTCAGAGGAAAGTTCCGCAGAGGGAAGTGGGATCGTGTTGGTCTTGTTTTTAGGACCAGAAAGGCAGGTGGCCGAACCAGTAAGTAGGTCCTGCGGGTTCTTGAACGCAGGTCCTTTACAAATACACTCGTCCCTCGAGCTCGGGAAGCAAGCCCGGCGTATCATCCCGAGAGCTTTGCACCGAACAAAATGTCGTCTAATTACAGACGCTTCCCCGAGACCTTCGTTAACCTTGTCGTCCCTGTCCCGTTACGCACGGCGCTTTATAAATATTGAACGTCGCTGGGGCATTATTAACAGCGACTCGATCGGTCGGCTTAATTCCGCGTGAAATTCAATTACGTTTAGGTGCGTGGTTAGTTGGGTGCTAGAATAGGTTCGCTTTGTTCGCGGCTGCTCGGCCGAGAATTCTCGGCAATGATAGCCGCGACGGGTCTAGCGTGCATAGAACATTCGCGGACGATTCGATCGCGCGAAAAAATCCTGTTCGAGTTTGCTGTTCGAGAGAAATTTTATAATTGGAGCAGAAATCGACGCGTAGAATTTCTACATAACAGCGGCTCGAAGAGAACAGATTGCGTGTGTACGAGTTGTTGTGTACTGCAAAAAGTAATGGAATTAAATTGAGATTCGAGAAAGATTTTATCGTATCGTAATGGAAAGGTTGAAATTTCACAGGACGATTTCGAACCGGGCTAGCAGAAATTAAAATTAAAGTAAAACGTAAATGATCGCCATCTACGGCAAGCAGCATAAGTTATGGAAAATTGTCTGCAAGCATTACAAAATACAGTTTTTTGATATTCTTGGAATATTTTGAAGTTGGTTTAATCCACTTTTGTAATAAACGCATACTAATTCGCAGCCTAACTATACCTCGTTCTTTTTGTCTCAGAAATTATCCATATCAGGGTGACATTAAAATTAAAGTGAAACGAAAATGATCGTCATTTATGGCAAGCAGCATAAGTTATGGAAAATTGTCTGCAAGCATTACAAAATTCAGTTTTTTAATATTCTTGGAATATTTTGACTTAACTCGCTTTTGTAATAAGCGCATAATAATTCGCAGTCTAACTATACCTCGTTCTTTTTGTCTCAGAAATGATCCATATCAGAGTGACCTCATTAGAGGGCCCTCTTGAGGAGCAGTCACGGTCACTTAGAATCTTTCTCTGAAGCTTTTAACGACAGTATAATGAGCGTCATTTCCCACCGTTAGGAATCACTCCGAAACTCGGCCCTACCGGAATGCGATTAACAGGACTAAAAGTTCGCAAGTACGTGGTGGGAATAGCGCGATTTTCTTTTGAACGAACAGGTGATAGGGTTTCCTTCGGGGCCTGTAATCGTCCGTCCTTAATTATCGTGGCCCTCGGCGCTCGGAGAAGAAATAAAAAGCTCGCGATCGTTCTCCTTGCAATTTCTGGCCAGGTAACGGGACCGGTGAATTCGTCGATGGATCGCGAATTTCGATCAGCTTCTCGGCTTGATTTACGAGGGCATCCTCCCTTCAGCTCCTCCATCCGTTTCTACTCGAACGCTTTGTGACCACCTTCCACGCCCTGGCCTTTGCCACCTTTTCTGTGGGAACGTGTCAATTACAAATTTTCAGCCCACCCGTTAGGTTCTTTACGATGCTCGGAAGAAATTGATCGGCCTGGAAAATTTTACAATTTCGATAACGCTATTATTTCGCTTTGATTTTAACCATTCATCACGTCGTAATTTGACTTTCCTATTTTATTACGAAACCGAGTAGGTGCAATTTGAAACAGTGAAAATATTAGAAGAATTTAAAAATATTATTATCTTTGACCCATTGAACATATTTAGAAAGAAAATAAATGTCTATTCCACTTCAGTTGGTTGCAATTCAGGTAGAACATTTTGCACAAACATCGGCTGTCTTGTAAAGCGTTAAAGAAATCGATGAATCTGAATAAATTATAGCTTACAAGAACAAGTCCAGTTCTTATGTAACCAGTTACGAATTTCCAGACTTTCTTTTCCTCGGATTCGTAAAAATTGTCCTCAAGCACACGCAGTAGAAAAATATATAATTATTTATGTAAAAATAGATCTAGGCTCGCGTCGTTCACGCTGAATAATTGTGAATCATATTCATTGGAAAATTCGTGAAGTCGAGGTACGGTCTAGGGTAAAGAAGTAAAGAGGATTTATTAAACGAGCATCGTCCCGGAAGCGCATGCCCGATTTTCCCTAAAAGCGACATAAGGTCGGCACACGATATCTCGCGGTGTGTTGCTTTTCTGGGCCATATTGCGCCAGTGCGTCGCAGATAAGTTACGCTCGATCATGTGTAGAGTCCGTTTATCTATCGTTCTTTCGATCGTCCCCCTTCGTTTCACCATCGCCGAACACCGACGCGACGTGGACTTCGATTTTTCACAATGATGAAAAACAGAACCCCAAAATCCCGCAAACGAGCACTTAATGGCTCAGCCTCAGCCTCAGCACGGAAAGAGATCAATCCTAATTCCCCCGTTCCTCGACACTGTGAAAAATCACGATGACATCACGGTTTAGCGATCTCTTCATCGGCGGTCCTGCGAGAAATCTCTTTCCGCCCTAATTTTTACCCCTGACATTTTTTTTTTCTTTCGCTTTTTCTACGACCATTGTCGTAAACCGTTCGCGGACAATGAACGGGGAACACAGCGAGGAACGAGGACGGTTCTACGTCATTTCAGGCCGTTCTAATGATCCGTGGTAGCTCGGCTCGAAAGTGGAGTGGACATAAGTAGCTCTCGCATGAATATTTCAGCGAGCACCGGTGTGTCTGTGGCGCTTTTGTTCGACGGCTTAATTTCTTTCGCCTGGAAAAGCGTCGTGGCCCTTTGAGGGGAAAATTGCGCGTAGTTAATCGAATCTCCTGCGACGGATACTCTGCGATGGACTTTGATGAATATTAATATTCCTTGGCTCGTATTAACCTACTGGATAACACCGTCCTCGGCGTTTTTGATAAATAGACTGCGGATTTTTAATGGACGGCGTAGGCAATTTTCTTAGATTCTGAAGTTTTTCAAAATACTAATCCGTTTTCTTAAAATTACTGCAAGTAACGTACGTAATATTAAAAGAATTAATCAGTACTAATATATCATTTTTTACCTACTGAAATTATTAGAAAAAGAAAGAAATTCCTACATTCCTAATTTGTATTCAATTCTTAATAGCATATAAATTTATTTATGTACTACAAAATGTGTTAAGAAACGAATATGAAAGCACAGAAGATCTACTCATTGATATTCTTCGCTGTAATATCTTTATTATCCGGTTTTTCTTAAAAATACTGCAAGTGACGTACATAACATTAAAAGAATTAAACAGTACTAACATATAATTTTCTACCTACTGAAATGATTAAAAAAAGAAAAAAATTCCTACATTCCTAATTTGTATTCAATTCTTAATAGCAAATAAATTTATTTATGTACTACAAAATGTGTTAAGAAACGAATATGAAAGCACAGAAGATCTACTCATTGATATACTTCGCTCTAATATCTTTATTATCTGGTTTTTCTTAAAAATACTGCAAGTAACGTACGTAACATTGGAAGAATTAAACAGTACGAACATATCATTTTTTATCTACTGAAATTATTAAAAAAAGAAAGAAATTCCTAATTTGTATTCAATTCTTAATAACATACATTTATTTATGTACTACAAAATGTATTAAGAAACAAATATTAAAGCACAGAAGATCTACTTATTGATTGGCTGTAATATCTTTATTATCCGGTTTTTCTTTATTATTATTATTTACTGATCGAAGGAACGTCTCCACTGTTCCACTCGTTTAATCCAGTGAATCGTTTCACGTTCGGAGCACGATCATTTTTAATTCAGAAGCCTGCCCTACGCGTAAGCTACTGTGATTTTAGGATTACGCGACTCGCTGTTCCGATCGCAACAATTTTTTCTCGGGAACTGCATAATCGACACGCAGGGATCGAGAGACTTAATCCGCGTATTTATTGGCTATCCGTGGATCGTGGCGATCTTCACAATTTATTACGATGAAACGCCTGTCGTCGTTGCATCGCCGTGAAAACGTAATCCGATACTTGCGCAACCGAATTCCCTCGAGTCTTGCGAAATGTTTAAAAAATGTACAATATTTATCTTACGCCATTCTCTTTACGAGACACTTCAGCAGAATTTATTTGTTTCCCCGGTGTACGCGAAGATCGATTCAGTACAATGAACCGCAGAATTTGATACATGCTGGAATATATCGTTACATAAAATTTCCTGGCTTTTCGAATGCCAGAAAATATGTGTAACAACATTTACGTTTTATCGTTTAAACTTGCAAATATGAAAATAAATTTCTCCGTCGCCGAGGTTGTTGTGAAATAATCTGTGAAAAGTGGAAGTTCTCAGTCCCAATTATAAACATCGAGAACGGAGGATTAAAAAGTGTGAAATCCGCGCGGCATTGTCGCCGGTGAAAGGATAAAACAATGGCGTTCGCGTTTAATCGCGAGCAATAAATGCGACGAACAATATCATGATCCTCTGTTCTTTTATCCGGTAATTGTGCTCTAATTGTGTTCGAGCACGGCGCGAAGCGGATGAAACGTATACCCACACCGGGAATTAAACGAATTTCAGGCCAGCTGAATGTAGGTCTCGTTATGAAATGATTTCGAAACGGCCCTGGCTGTTACTTAATTACGGCTGATCGTGCTCAACAATCGATGTTGCGACGCGATGTTTCAAAGTATCGCGAGAACCGGCTCGGATTTCCACGATCTTGTCCGTAAGAACTGACACCGACACGCGTATTTACTTCTGTATTATTTACCGCTTGTAAAACCGTACGAGAGACTCTTTCATATCAATCCGTGAAATTACATTTCTGTTATTTATCCTCCGTCCGCGCACTCCGGCAGAAATATGTTATTTATTGCTCCGTTGACCCACGCTTTCAATTATTAATTCCACTCACAGCGTCGAATTAGATTAGAGGCTATTTACACGAGATTATTTTATCGGGACTCTCTAGTATTTGTTAAGTTCGATACATTACCGCGAGGAATTTCTTGTTCGTTTTTATTTTTAACAAGACACTCTTTATTAATTGTTTTTGAAGTTTATTTCACGCTATTCGTACATAAAACTTCGACGATTCAGTAAATAATTTTGCTGGATTATTCGATGCAACAGATTTTTACACTTTCTTTTAGTTAGTCCTTTGAAGTTTGAGTAGTTTTCTGTTTTCCTTGGTAAAACAAGTTTTTCATAGTCCACTTCCTGCGTCTGCAATCATAGAAAAGTTTCCGGACACGGTTGGTTTAAAAATCGAGGATTTCCAAGCAACGGCAGTTCTCTGATGGAATTTGTTTATCATTTCCAGCGAGTCCCGACGATTGGCATCGGGCACAGCACCCTGTATTACGCCGGAATACCTCGTGGTCCTTGCGGATAGAATGAATCAAATCCTCGGGCAGGAAATCGCGTCCTTCCGCGAACGGTTGAACGTGAGAATACGCCGGAAATTTATTCCCATCGGATTTTACGGTATGCTTCGATTCTATGCGGAGAAGGACCGATCGATCGATTCGCAACTTCGCTTTCTCACGATTGCTCTTCGACCGAGAATCTGATCATTAACGATTGCCTCGGATCAACGGAACGACTCGTGGAACTACGAGAAAAATTGGAGCAGAAGTTTTTCAATTACCGACCATAGAATCTGTATTGCGAAAATGCAGGCACATCGAAAAAATTGATTTTCTTTAACGACGATGCAATTTACAAAGAATTCTGAAAAAATCGACAATGGTTTCAACAATATCTCGTTATTGAATTTTTATAAAACTGGTATCTCCAAAACTTCAACACGAAAAATGCATATTTTTCATGTTCGAATAATCCGAAATATTACAAGGAAAACTGTAAAAAGTTTTATTTTTATCCTTTTATTCCAATTTCAATGAAAACAATCTACGTCGTCTAGGTTTACAGTAAATCTGATATCGAATCTAAATGTATTAGTGGTAAAATGTACTTGCATTTGCCGATAATTTCGCTTGAAGCTTAACAGAATTCGTTGACGTTGGAAATTGCCTTCAAACAAAACGCAACTGTTTTTTGCAAAAACCGATAATCCGTTTATCGCCTCGAAAATTCGTGTTCGCGCGGCAATCAGGTTCGTTTATTTTCGCACGAGTGAAACATGTTATTGGAAATTTTCGTGAGAAGCGGTCATATTTCCTCGGGTGGAATATGGTTTCTTCCGAGACGGCGCGAGGCCATTCTAACAGCCAGCACCGCAATTATGTAGTGAGCGGATTTCTTTCGTTTTTGCCCGGAGGCTCTTAATGCGTGAGAACGGACAGTAATAACGTTTAGCAGGCGGAGCGTATTTAAAACAGTATCGAATGGGATCTTTTATTTCGCGTTTTCCAACGTTTATTCTTTTTGTCTGCCGGCTTTCACCGGTAAAATGCGTTTCACCGTGGCCGTCGATCTTTATCGATCACGAGACGTTATTCGCAACAAGTTTCTTTCCGTCTTCTTTTTCTGTCGTTTTTTTTTCACACTTCGCGGAAATAGGTGCAGTAGGTTAACGCAAAAATAAACGCGCCATAATAGAACAACGCGTGAACGAGCAACAATTTATTTTATAAC
This sequence comes from Lasioglossum figueresi, assembly GCA_028455805.1. Lineage (NCBI taxonomy): Eukaryota > Metazoa > Arthropoda > Insecta > Hymenoptera > Halictidae > Lasioglossum > Lasioglossum figueresi. The sequence goes on along the minus strand of CM052200.1, from coordinate 16,360,591 downwards.
CTTCGTATGAATTATTCAGATTTCTAAATATCTTTTTATAGTCACGTATTAAATTGTATCGTACATTTTTGGTAGAACGTGCACCCTAAAATTTCAGTTCTATAGCGATCGTAAAAATGGGGTGGAGACATTAGGATACTATATTATACATTCAACAGTAACAAAATCCACAACTCACCCTTGCTATTTTTTCATACGTACGTTCTGCATAATATTTCACGTTTCGAGGGATCGATTGGAGCGGAAAATCGAAAAGACATACAAAAGGGGTTTACATTCGTTCGGAAAACAAGGCGTGGCCCCGTGAGAAAATCCTTTTAGTTTATGTTACTTCGACGGGATCCTTAAAAAGATATATTTGCGCAGAGATGTTTATCGTTAAAAAGTAAATTTTTTAATAATTCCTTCAGCACTCATTGAACTTGGTGAAATGCTACTGCGTAATGTGCGTCATTTAAGTAGATCACCAACAGACTGGTAAAAATGTGTCGCGATAAAGAACATTATCGTCAACCCACTCTGTCTACCAGAACAAAACAGTTGTTTGCGTAAGCAACGCAGAAGTTCATTAACCTTTTCACCCATATATTCGCCAAACTGGAATAAACAATAAACGGATCACCGACATATGATAATCAAACATTTTTAAAAATTCGTCTACGATTCGTATCCGAAAAAACCTATAAAATACCAGTCCAAAAGCCCAAATAATATTTTAATATCAGAATAATCCAAATTTTTTAAAAATACGTCTACGATTCGTATCCGAAAGAAACCTATAAAATACCAGTCCAAAAACCAGAAAATATTTAAATAACAGAACAATCTAAATATCATAGAATACAAAATTCCTTATCCTCCCACAGATATTTTATTTTACTATTATTGAAACTATAAAAGTGATTCCATGTCAAACGATTAAATAAATACATTTGATATCGCAGATATTATAATACGAACCGTAGAAAGTTCAAATACACTTAATCTTGTCATTTCCATATGTCTGGTGTTAAAGAAAACTTCCGAAAATTCCAAAAAAATCCTGAAGATGCACGCTGACATTTTTGAATCAGCTATGACCAGAAAATATCTAAAATCATGATAACCGAAAAATACAAAAGAAATTCTCCCGACGCGTTTTGTGCTTCTCGTCCGTGGTTCGCAGCGTTAGCATTCGAATGCGCAAGGTAACACAGTTTCCCGAATTTCCATGCGCGATTATCATGCTTCGTTGCCCCGTCCGCAGCTCCCACTTTGCGAGAGCGAAACGTGGCCGGAGTTGCGATGCCAGACGCGCCGTTCTCCCCGGCTTCGGGAAAGAAAAATGGTTTCAGCTTGTTTGAACGACGTCCTCCGGTTTTTCGCGTTCGACGACGGGGACCGTCTTCCACGGGAGGGCCGACACGTTGTGATCCTAAATACACAAACCTCCGAACCAGCCCGAATTTACGGGTCCCATCCCGTTCATTGTACTCGGCCGAGTCGTGTACGAACGTTCGAGAGAGTCGCGCGTGCTCTTGAATGACTGTGCACGATCAACAATGTTCACTCGAACAGGATTCTTCTCTCGTTTCTGGTAGCCGCCACGTAGACTCGAAAAAGCGGTTTTTATCATTTTTTACCGCGGTGTACCTCGCCCAAAAAATCTGAAAAAATTCATCTGCGTTGTTCCGACTTTTTGACTTTTTGCAACCTGGATGTCCAACTTAAAAATCCGAATTAATTGCGATATATGTGTCTAGGTATTTGACACCTGTTCGATTTTTTTCAGAATTTTCACATGCGACTATGTAGGGAAAATAGTCTTAAAACTATTTTTTTCCATTTTACCCCGTAATTACTTTCCCGGTTGGGATAGAGGGTTGAAAATTTATATAACATTTTTGCTTTTAATGCCCTATTGAATGGCTCATAGGCTGTTTAATTTGAACAGGATGTTTAATTGCGACAAGGAGATCCTATGAAGAGTTGATTCGATGATCGGAGACTTCGATGACCGCAAGCGCACGATCGAACAGGGAGACATAGTTCGCTGAAAGCATTGGTTGACCTTCCCTGAACCTTCCCTGTTCTGAATATATTTGAAAATACGATTTCCATGAAAAAACTGGCCAAGTATGTTGAAATATTTATTGTGAATTTCATGCAGCCTCTGAATATTTCGAAAAAGGTATTAGTGAAAAGTAAAAATGATATTTGAAGACATTATCCATTAATTGTAACGTGTGACTGTGAAAGTATTGAAAGAGAGAGAGTTATAGAAAGCTTAGAAAATATATTGATTTTTTAATTACGTGAAAATAACTCTCGCTAACGTTATGAAAGTTATAATGTTTAGTGTTTGTGTGTGCTCTGAAAAATGATAATTATGCGCTTGGTTTCGAAAGTAACAAATATCCAATTATCTGAATCTATAGTTGAAACATTTTTCTTTACTTTTGACAGGTACATCTTCATTCAAATTTCTTAGAAGTCAAACTTCTGCGTCTTAAATAAAGCAACTATATTGATCACTAAATCTTAATGTAATCTACGTAGAGCTATTAACTCGAAAGCTCTTAATAACTATCTTGCAAATTGTGAGCATCAGAAGTACCGATTACAACACATTATTTGCCCGAGTTATCATCATCCAATATTATTACATGCCTTTGCAACATATAATGTTATAAGATATCGGAACATGCTCCACTTTCTAGGTTTTGCAATCTTTTGGTACAATATTAATCATTTTCGTTCGCTTCGTGCATACATATATACTTTATTTTCAACGTATCAGATAGCATCGGCTGCGAATAAAAAAAAAACACAATGCAACACAGTACGGTTACAGTTTTGCCATAACAGAAAAAAGAATACACCGACGATGTGCATTAAGATAATTATTGTACCACCGCAAATATTCCGTGATTGACAAGATTATCTTCGCTCGACGTTCATTACTAGAGATGGGATTAAGTACCTCGCAAACAGGTTCGAACTTTGATCGATTGAATTCGAACTCTCTATAAATACTTTGAAAAAAAGAAATAGCACTCCTAAGTATACTCGAACCTATGCCAGACAGTTTCGAACCTTTTACAAGTACTTTGGTAAACGAAAATAATACTTGCAAGTATATTCGAATCTTGGTCGAACAGATTCAATTTATGCATTCTGTGCAAAATCTATGCAGTTCTTATTTCCAAGATTCGAATTTTTGAAAGATTCGATTCCTTTCAACATCGAAATACTTATAAGTATCTTTTCAAAACTTGTAAGTATTCATTCCGAGGTTCGATATCAGTTTGTATAAAGTGAATGCTTTTCAAACATAATCATTGAAACATTATTGCTTTTAAGCAGCGCATAATCGAAACCTATGAAATGAAACTGTACAGTAAAATCCGCATTACTGTCCAACAGCCGTATTTATGGTGGACAGCAAGATTGGTGTGTACACGTATGATCGTATTTTTGTTACTTCAAAGGCGATTCCGAACATAGAGAAGGATTGATTGAAATTCAAAGGTGAAGCCGAACATAGAGAAGGATAGAATGACATTCAAAGGAGAAACCGAACATAGAGAAGGAAGAATGAAATTCAAAGGAGAAGCCGAAGTCTCCGAAGTCTCTTTCTTTCCAATACGCTGTCGTTCCTTGCGGCCGAAACTTGAATCGTCGATTTAACCACTAAATACAATTGGAATTATATCGTGTTTGGTCTTATATTAATCAGAAAAATGCCAGAAATACGATAGTGAAATTTCATTAAAAAAATAATGAAAATTAAGAAAGTTGAAAATTTCGATTGATTAGAGTCAATGTGTGGTGTTTATCGCCGCCTTCGGCGCGGCGCGGCGTCGGCCGCCAGTGGAGTGAGAAGGCACTGGACAGTGAAGTGGATATAAACAAAGGACAGTAATGCGGATTTTACTGTATTACGATACAACGGTTAACAGACAACTGAGTCGCGTCACGGACGCCTCGACCGCCACGCGCTCACACGCATTCAGCCACACACACACACACACAGACATCTCCTCGGAGACACCTGCAGTAGAAAACAAACAAACGCTCCCGCTCGGTCCTCCCATTTCGGGGAAACACCAAAAAAACAAAACACGCGCCCGTCGCTCTAACATACGATTTAACACTATTGAAATGAAATGAAACCTATGAAATGAAACTTGGTTATTGAAATTGATGTAAGTACTCGTTCCGAGGTTTGATATCAGCTTGTATAAAATGAATACTTTTCAAATATAGTCATTGAAACACTATTGATGTAAGTACTCATTTCGAGGTTCGACATCAGCTTGTATAAAATGAATACTTTTCAAATATAATCATTGAAACACTATTGATGTAAGTACTCGTTTCGAGGTACGAATCAGCTTGTATAAAATGAATACTTTTCAAATATAAACATTGAAACACTATTGATGTAAGTGCTCATTTCGAGGTTCGACATCAGTTTGTATAAAATGAATGCTTTTAAAATATAATCATTGTAACACTATTGATGTAAGTACTCATTTCGAGGTTCGACATCAGCTTGTATAAAATGAATACTTTTCAAATATAATCATTGAAACACTATTGATGTAAGTACTCATTTCGCGGTTCGATATCAGTTAGTATAAAATGAATGCTTTTCAAATATAATCATTGTAACACTATTGATGTAAGTACTCGTTTCGCGGTTCGGTATCAGTTAGTATGAAATGAATGCTTTTCAAATATAATCATTGTAACACTATTGATGTAAGTTTTCGTTTCGAGGTTCGATATCAATTTGTATAAAATGAATGCTTTTCAAATAAAATCATTGAAACACTATTGATGTAAGTACTCGTTCCGAGGTTCGATGTCAGTTCGTATAAAATGAATACTTCTCAAATACAAACATTGGAACTCTATTGCTTTTAAGTAGTACATAATCGAGATCTATGAAATGAAACTTGGTTATTGAAATTGACTCGGATTCGTAAGTACATATTGAACTTGATCCCATCGCTACTGATTATCGTTCCCGAAGTCACGTTTCGCTCGCGATTTGACTTCGCTTTCTTCCGAAGCCGAGCAACTTCGAAACCGGTCTTCGGGTGTCCCGATATTCGCTCGAGCTCGCTTCGCCCGTCTGTTATAGCACGCGAGGTCAGTTTCGATTACGCCCCCGCGAACCTTCCTCGATTTTATCAGGTTCAATGGGGCTGCCGGAAGTGACATCAGGCGTGCGTCGCGTTGGTTCCGCGGCCAGAGTGCGGCGGATCGAGACCGGACCGCTGTCGGAAAAGTGCCGGTGCACGTGGCCTCCTGCAGTCAGAAATCATTAAGCCCGACAACCGTCGAGGACGAGATCAATTGGGACGGTAATTTGCCGCGAGGCTAGCGGAATTGAGCGCTAACACGGCCGCGAAAATTTACGTATCCGCTTAATTCGCGGACGCACTAAATCGTTGACGAAGAAACATACTTCTTCTTCCTCTTGCTTTTTTTCGTTATCTTATGAAACTTTCGCCGTCGTATGCGTCACATTTTTCGGATTAGTACGACTCCAAACACGTCATTCGGATTCCGTTTACCCGTTTTATCCGCGATACTGTGGAACCTCGACTATCCGAACCGCCAATGGATCGTGCGGATTATGTCGTGTTTGGGCTCATTTTTAACTTCGCGCAGAGTACTGTTAAAGTAATGCCTAAGCAATCGGAACCAAAATACGAATATCTTGTTATGCAGAAACGAGCGATACTCGAACGAAAATGGAACGAAGATTGGAAATAATATTTGCTAACAAGTCCATCGATCACAAAGCGACCCTCGTTCGCTCGCTAATTGAATCGATCCTCTATTTTCGTACGAGCAGACTTTCCGTGGCTCGGGATGGCGGTGATTAAACAATTTGCAAGCGTTACGTCGGCCGACACGTTTTGTCAGTCCGCGCCGGCAATGAATCGGAAACAAAAGCTCGACGGCGGCGGCGGCGGCGGCGGCGGCGGCGGCCGTGTCTCTCGCGGAACGGTGATGGACACGCAACTAGAAAGTATGACGTGTCAATCAATCATAATCGCGAAATTAATTGCGTTATTACATTATCGCGTTACGCGGCGGACCGAGCCGTGTCGGTGAGATCGTCGTGAATAATTAATCGCGGGTTCGTTGCACTTTGCCGGCAGAACGCGCTTTCGACCGATCGGTGAATGTAACTTACGACACTTTCCTTCTCTAAGGTTACGCTTTATCATAGTAAACAAGTTCCCCTTTTCGCGGACGTAACGTGTGATTGACAAGCTATCCGGCTACTTCGAATTCCCGAACTGTGCGATCATCGTCGCTGAGAATGATTCAACCAACCTCTGCTCGCGGTTCTTCGACAATTCCCTCGATAACAACCGGGTTTAACGAGCGTTACGTTTCACTGATAAGACCATTCACCTTTCCACGATATACACACGGAGGCACTGCTTATCGTGGATTATTAATTCGAGTAATCTAAAGCATGCAGCGAGAGTTATCGAGTCGTCCTGCGTCTCGCAAGAATTTGCTCGCTTCGAGCTGATTCTTCAAGCTATAAAAACATATTCCACATCTTCTGTAAAAGTCGTCGACAATTTCTAAAAAGATAGAAACAATTTCTAAAAAGATAGAAACATTAATTATGCCAAAACGTTGTGCTTCCTTGAAAGGGGCGATTCCTGAGATTCATTTGAAGTAACTTTTCCTTTGCACGGAAATGTTCTCCGCAACTTCGTTAAGGAGTAATTAACGAGAAACATGGACCAAGTATTTCGAACAATTTCTATTTTGCGTTATGAGATCCGCAGTTTAGTTATGAACGAATGTAATATAATTTTGTAGAAAATGTTGGTTCGTATACTATTTATTAAAAAACGCAGTAAAAATTAATTGTAATTTATATAGAATTGTCGCAGAGTTCGGTGAATGGATCGACGAACATAATCATTTCGTAACTGTGAGACCAGCGAGCTTGGCAGAGTTGCCCATTAAGGATCAATCAGATCCCGCGATGATTTCGGTAACCGCGATCTCACGACATGATGCTTTCCCTCGGCAAATTGGAAACCGCAATAACTAGTTTCCCCCGCGTTTCCGCGTCGACGCGCGTCTCGTCGCGCCGTGTATACGGCGGTTATCGCGCGGGAAAGTTAATGTCCTTGCCCGTTGATTAGATTCGCAAGTTAATCGGTTCCTCGGTCCGCCTTGATCGATTGCAACGCGTCGTTATTATTCGCCGGCCGCCGGGAATCGTTTAATTGGTTCCATTTAATTAGGCGGCGCCGTTTTCTCCAGATGAGGCTGCGCAACACCGTTAATCTGAAACGCTTCCATGGACGTTTCGCGAGAAATCGGGCATCTGCGCTTGCGAAACGTCCGAATAGATTGAGCTGTTCCGCCGATCGATGATTTTCTCTAAGCAGCTATTTCGCACAATTTATTTATATATTTATTTAATTTAGAATTTGTTCGGCACGCCAAATTAGCGATCGAATCAGTCGTTTAACGTGAAATGACAAAACTGTTTAAAAATACTTGTTGCGAGAGCAACACCGAAGATCAAATGTACATTTATCCTCCAGTGGATAACCGACATACCTGGAAGGGATGTTTTAAGCGGTTTACAGCCAAAAAAACCCATGCACCTCAGCTACGAACTGACCGACTCTGTTAGTTTACAACCACCGTAAACCGACAACTTCAACCCCGACAGATGGAAAGCACATGCGACCGAAGACAATGCCAAGGAACTTCCTGACAGTTTTCCACTCCTCGACATAAAACCCTTCCAATGAAACACTCAACCAATCACGAAAAAACCGAAGTGACGATGGACAGAACACTACGAGACAGAAGACAATAAGTGTAATAAAGTGTACATAGATAATAGACTTTGAACCATTATGAGAAGGCAACGATACCAAAATCATTCGCTGCCTTCGTATACAATAACATTGCATTGTTATTAATTAATTTCTGTTCAACTCCAGTTTGTTGCAACTGAGGGGTAGAACATTTTGATGTGCATAAAGATCCGCTCTCTGATCATTAGTAATGATAATTTTTTAATTTATAATCGATACATACGTTCGCGTCGCTTAGAATTATCGAACTCGTTCGAACGATTCCAAACTGTCGTCGAGAGCCCGAGCGGAAAATAATTTGGCATTCTAATTGTAATCTTTCCGAAGTGTCCCCCGTCGCTTCCCGCAGCCCATTGTGCGCCTAATTCTTCCGAGGAACTTTTAATTTCGACAAAGCGGTGACTCCGATCCAGTTCACGCGGAACCGGTCCCGGAAGGGTTGCAGATTAACTTACACCCTGGGCATGATCCCCAGGGCGTTGGATGTAAATTCGATAAATTAGAAGGATTCGGGGCGGCAATGCGGCAGGGGGTTGGTACACGTTGGACCCTGAAAACAGCATCGATCGATGGCTGCCGGTAACTTTTTCCCTTTTTTTCCCTCATTACTGCCGGCGATAAGGATCATCCCTTATTGTCGTCCTCCGCCGGCGGAGATCCTTCATCGAGCCTCTCTGTGTACCAGCAACGATATTTAAATCTGCTTTGGTAACAATGAGCTGCACAAAGCGGACCCTTAATCCGCAAAAATGTCCCCTTTGTAACCCGCTGGCTGCCCCACCCTTGCTCCCTCTTCCTCCGGTCCTGGCCCCCGATCCCTTTAAAAGCTAGTTTATGGTACATATTGGCTATCCTGACACCCCTCGAGAGGATCCTGCGGCCGTCATTGAAGTTGCCCTTTTCTTCGGGGGCTTTTGTTGTCCCGCTTGTTTACGTGCACGTGAGCGCGAGTCTCTATCCATGCCAGTATCCTATCAGCTCTCTCTCTCTCTCGTTCTCTCTTGCTCTCTCCTTTTTCAGCATATAGCGCTCCCATAATTTATCCGGGCGACGCTCAGACCTCCTCTGATACACGACCGCCTTTGAGATACTGACTGCCGACTAGAGCTCGCGATCAACTAACCGCTCGCTCGCTAAAGGAACCCGAGTTTCCCGCGATCCTCTTTTTACCCCAGGCTACCTGAACTTCCGAAACCGATCACGGCACCTACCGCAGCCTCGAATTAAAGTCTGCTTCCGATATCGCAAATTGAACTTTTTACTCTTGCACTATCCATGTTTCATTGAAAATGTAAATTGTTGCATAATTTTTCCGTTATCTATGCACCTGATCGTGAAAAATGTGAATTCGCAATCTCATTGGTTTAAGGCATAGCAACTACGACACAACTTTGCTCGTATTCCACTGAAGAGTTCGGATAATCGAGGCTCTACCAAACCGCGGATTAAACGAGTAACTGAGACCCGAATTGCGACGTGTTTGGTATCGTTTTAATAGGAAAAACGTCACGAATATGTTGGTAACAGTTTCACAAAGAAATAATTAAAATTTGACAGAGTTATAGCAGTGTGTGTCTCTGTTCTGCGATCGATGCTACCGGTAAGAAGTGAAAAGTATGACTTCACAATCTCATTCGTTTAAGGCATCGCAAACTACCGGCATCACTTTTCTCGTATTCCACTGATGATAAATTTAAGAATATCGATCGCACTTTTACTATCGTGAACAAGAAAAATGATATCGGCGGTCCTGTTCGATCTTTGAAACGTCTTTTTCCACTGAAAAGTTCGGATAATCGAGGCTCTACCAAACCGCGGATTAAACGAGTAACTGAGATACGAATTGCGTCGTGTTTGGTATCGTTTTAATAGGAAAAACGTCACGAATATGTTGGTAACAGTTTCACAAAGTAATAAGTAAAATTGACAGAGTTACAGTAGTGTTTATCTTTGTTCTGCGTTCGACGCTACCGGTAAGAGGTCAAAGAACAACGTCTGAATTTTTGTACGCGATCGCCATGAATTCCGCTCGGCGTTATCGGGGACTTGGACTGCTTTCCCTCTTCTTCCCGGTTCTAGCCGTTTCTCGTCCCCTTCCTTGTTGTCGTGCGCACAGTCTTCTTCTCTGAACACGGATGAGTCACGTTTACTATACGGAGTCTCGTGAACTCCCGCCTCGTCATCCTCGCGGGGATTAACGACCCTGTCTGTTCGTTTTTCTTCGGTCAAACCGGAAACCGATCTCCCGTTGTCCCGTCGCCGGAAAGACGCTCGAAATACATAACCTACGGCCGGGAATAACCGCGATACAGATTGCAGTTAGGATTTATGACGGTGGAGAACGACTGGCCGCGATCGACAGCGAAATGCAGTTTTCGTGTTTCGCCTGTCGACGAAAGGCGGGTCGATCACACTGTTGATCTTTCGTTTTTCTTCACCAATTATCGAACCGTTCAGATCATAGATTATCTTTTTTCGAGTCATGCTGTTCGAAAATTCATTCCTGTTTCTAAATTAGCTGTTCATGTGCGAAAGAGTTTTATTAGTGCGAGAGGGAGCTTATCATGTTGAGACATTTATATTTTATCTATTTTATATATTTATCCAAGCACACAGTGGGTGTAGAAAGTATTCGTACACCTCTTAAAATGGAATAACTTTTTTTATAATTGTACCAAATGACCTGATGTTTTATAATCAATTAGAGGCATTGGTTTGCGAAATGATATTCAAAAAAGATTTTTAAAAAATTATAATTTACAAGGTTATATAAAAAAAATAGAAAGGCATTTTTTTTAACTTTTTTATTTGGGTCCTCAATGAAATTTTAAAACATACGTTTTGTAGATCTATGTTAGTTATACGCAGGTTGAGAATTTCATCGAAATCGGTTGACTCAGGAAAAAACGATACGCATCGAAAGATGTACGATTCTGTGGTTTTTAAGCAGAAACTGATCAAAAGTCGTGTAAAACTACGATTTCCGCAATTTTTAACAGCTTGTAGCTCGTGTGTATGTTAATCGATTTCGATGAAATTTTCTGAATGCGTGTAACTGCTATAGATCTACAAAACATATATTTTAAATTTTCTTTAAGGGTCCAAATAAAGAAGTTTTACAAAATTGCCTTTTTCATTTTTGCATGTAACCTTGTGAATTATAATTTTTGTAAAATCTTTTTTGCATATCATTTCGTAAACCAATGCTTCCAATTGATTATAAAAAATCATGTCGTTTGGTACAATTTTAAAAAAGTTATTCTATTTTAAAATGTGTACGAATACTTTCTACATCCACTGTATATTGTAATAAAAGTTGCAAAGAGTCTAAATCAATATAGTCTTGTCACTTTTGTAAGCTAAAACATTTAAATCGATTTTAGCGCTTGGTAAGTTTAATGTGAAAGGAACAACCGCTACGATATTTATCTTTCCAGTTTCGGTTTCAGAACTGTGAATCATTTCTCCGCATTTTTTGGATTCTCTGGAGAATGAGCAGTCGACGTGTCTGAAATGTCGTTCCAACCAAACCAGAGTTTCTTTCCCTTATTCTCATTGCCTGCCAGCGTTGCCCACTGTAGGTGTTTATTTTAAAAGTTACATGTGTTAGTGCCGATCGATCGTCGGTGACCAGCTGAACGTCTGCTGCTGGTCGTCATGACGAGTCGACGATCGATTTGAACCAATATTCGTGTGTATCGTAAACAATCTTGAAATAAAACCTCCTACACCACCGTTCGATCGTTACCCTAAAGGCGCGCGGCGAGTGATGCTGAATAGTGGGAGACCAGAAAATGTTGAACGTGTTGGACAGCCACGGTGACTGTCAACGATCCGAGTCTCTCGTTTCGACAACCAGTCTTCGGTAACATAATTTATCTGTGCCATGAATAAAGCAAACTATATCGGCAAGCCACACACAAGATTTGCGTGGCTGTCGACGTGTTAACAACATAAACACGCACGACCATCCGCTGCTCGATGGAAAAATGTGATGCACCGTATTTCTGTATTATTATGAGACGATAAATACAGCGCAAAGTATATGGTTTTTGCGAAATATCACGTGTTCCACGGATACAGCAGGTGTCCGGACGCTTACGTGCGAGAGAGTGTCCACTTATTTTTCCTGCGTTAATGAAAGGTAGAGTAGTTAACGTGCGCTTCTGAGGAGAGTGTCCCCAGGGGGTAGCACGAAGCTAGCCGTGTCTTCTCTTCGGGTACGGTCGAGCGGTTGCTATATCGACAGGTAGGAATGTTGTACTAAATGACACGTGTACCCGAAGGTGCGTGCTCTCTTCGAGCCAATCAATGACAAGCTTGTTTATCTGCCCCAAAGGTGTTGCCAATATTCCGACCACCGAGACTGGCATTCCTCCCGCTAACACCTCACCCGTGATCGTCGACACTTTTCCAACCCAAGCTCGAAACCCGCGACAGTATCGCGCCTTCAATCCTGAAGGAATCCGAGGAGATTTCTTGCCACGTAACGGGCCTTCAGCATTTTTGCGCACGCTACTGTTACGCGCGCGGCGATTTGCAAGTACATTAGCTACTTAACACCTGACACTTCAGTTGCACCGCGGTCCTTAGTCTGCTCGTCTCGACTGTGCCCATGAAATATCGTTTCCTCGACGACGAATATTTTTGTCTATTGTCAGCCTTCATGTTTATTGAGCGACACCTCGTCGTTAAAATTACAATGACGCTTGTGTGATCGGTGAATGGTTAATTTAACGAGAGAGAATAATTTAAAATTTTTATCTCGCCTGGAGATCAAAGTTTGATAGCATTTTTAGCGAAATCCTAAAAGCTAAGAATGCAGAATAGTTTTTGTAATAGAATTACAATGGCGCTTGTGTGATCGGTGAATGGTTGATTTAACGAGAGAGAATAATTTAAAATTTTTATCTCGCCTGGAGATCAAAGTTTGATAGCATTTTTAGCGAAATCCTAAAAGCTAAGAATGCAGAACAGTTTATTTAAAATAGCTTCCTGAATTCATTGTGAATTGACACAGTTGAACCCAGAGTTCTCAAGGCTAGTTTTACTGGATGATAGTTCATTTTCAAAGTTCGATATAAATAATATTGTTCGTAAGTAACACTGTCAATACGGAATACATTAAAGGCACTGAGGACAGTAATCCCTAAAATAAATAGAAAAAAGGGGTTGGATTGGGATGGTTAATTCCCAAGGCTTATTACGAAGGGTCAACGGAGAATGAAATTCAAACAAGATCGAAGCCAAACACTTAAAAACCTTCAATTAAATGCTTCTTACAAAATTACTGTTTAATCATACATTTATTTCGCATTGTCCACGGAATTGTGATATTTGCGTGACGATACTGTCGTCTGTGTCGTTTTAGAATTTGCATGATCTTGTCACATGTTCGTTAAGTGTAAATAGTTGTCTAAGGGATTAAAAAATATAAAGATCCAGGTTTTATACTGTTTCTGTGTTGAATCATAGTTGTAGCAGTCTGGGCAGAGCAAGGAAAGACAGTACGTCGATATAATCAGGTCTATTATGTGAGCGCGTGTACAAACTTTGACCACCTTGAACAAAAGTGTTTGTATAATAAATGGACAGCGGGTTTTATGCATTTATGACAAGACTGAGGAGAGGTGTAATTTCAGACAGTAAAAACATTAGAAGACTATCAAAATACTATTACATATAATGTACACAATGTATAATGAAAATATTCAACCTATTAAACATATTAAGAAAGAAAATAAATATCTATTTCACCCCAGTTTGTCGCAAATCAGATAGAAAATTTCTATTTTCCATAAAGATCCTCTAATAATAAATTCAATGGAGGAAGAACATTCTTAATCATTTGTAGCTGACAGCAATATCAACAAATGTCGATGAAAATGTTTCTGGCAAATTAATGAAATGGACATTAGGAACAATGTACAAATGAATATTTCTACACGAAGTGTCTCCAAAAATGAAGACATGTAAATGTCCCCTTTATTGATAAATAAAGCAGTAGTCCTAAACATTGTCCGTTATTGTAAAAATGGACTTGAAAGGTGTTCGGACAATTGGGTGAGGGTAAATTGATATTCGATAAATTCGAGTCATCCAGGATGGGACTTGAAGAACGATATCCTTGTGCGGGTATAAAACGGTTTTACGGCAGTGCAGGGGAAAATAGTATTTTAAATAATAAACTTTGAAAATAAAATATTTGTTTTGATGCAGTAATTTTTGAAAATTGTATATAATTTGAAGAATATTGAAAATATTTGTATTTCGTCTTTATTCTCAATTTCAATTTTAAATATTATTACTGAAATCAATGGTCCGAATTCGATACATTTATGAGTGTAAATTGTTTCTTAACGATAAAGTACACTGTATGTTTATACGGTTTCTCAGAGTATTATAACAATGGAAAAAGTAAAATATTTGATTTCGCGTTTCAGATTGTTCAAATAGAAACATTTTATTTTCGTAATTGTACATCTCATTTAAAATACTATTTTCTTTAAGCAAAATAAAATCTAAAATATTTAATAGTATTTGAGATATTTGTTTCGCCTAATAATGCCCACCTCTGTTTTACGGTGCACCCCTAACCCCCGAACGAGTCCCGGCAGCAGTGCACCGTTGTAATAATAAATTCAACGGTGGAAGAACATTCTTAATCATTTGTTGTTCACAGCAATATCAACAAACGTCGATGAAAATGTTTCTGGCAAATTAATGAAATGAACATTAGGAACAATGTACAAATGAATATTTGTTTCGAAGTTTTCGAAGGAACGAAGGGACCTTCGAGGTTTCGAAGTTTCGAAGTTTTCGAATTCTTCGTAGTCTTCGAAGTCTTCAAAATTTCAAAATTTCGAAGTTCCAAAGTTTCGAAATTTCGCAATCTTATACCGTGTCACGATTTTTGATAAATAGAAATATTAACTGCCAGTCACCGGTGACTGACATTGAAGTTTCCGTTTGAACTTTTCGTAATTAAATTATATTTAAAAAATTAAATTATAATTATTAAATTATATTTGCGCGAAGAAACAGGCGCAAATCCGAATGTAGATAGGTAAACTCTCCACCTACCACATATCTACCGTGGCCGTCATAATAATTTACTACGGAGGTTCGAAATTAAAAACTTTGATTCTCATCGCCTTCGAATTACCAGAAAGCTAACCTTCGAAATCTTCGACCTTCGAAGTTTTTCAAATCGAAGCTTCGACATTCGAAGGAAAGTTACATCCCTAAAATTAAGGCAGTAGTCCTAGGCATTGTCCGTTATTGTAAAAATGGACTTGAAAGGTGTTCGGACAATTGGGTGAGGGTAAATTGATATTCGATAAATTCGAGTCATCCAGGATGGGACTTGAAGAACGATATCCTTGCACGGGTATAAAACGGTTTTACGGTGCACCCCGAACCCCCGAACGAGCCCCGGCAGTGCACCGTAGCGCCGTGTGCACCGTTGTATCATTCGGCGCACTTAGTCGGCATCAGAACTAGGACATCCGGCCGCGGAGCGTGGTAAAGAGACGCGTGGACGTTGCGAATCCAATGAATAATGCAAATATACACGCCGGTTAGATTATCTTTCCCTGCTCGCTTCATCTCGTCTCGTGTGGAGGCGCGTCGCAACACTGAAAATTGTCGGCGCGGCCGGGAAAGTGGATCGAGGCTCGGTGGCTGTGTGGCCCAGAAAATTATAATCGCACCGGGACTCGTTCGTCTGTATCCATGCTAATCGCGAACTAACGCGAATGCTCGATTGATCCGCGTATGAACGCCATACCGAATCCGGCAATTAATGTAATCGCGGAGAAAGGCTACTCTTGACCTCCCAAGAAACTTCACGTCCTGCCGGAAATGAACCTGTTCGGAAATTCGAATTCTCGCGTTAGAAAGTCGTCTCTAATGGATTTTTAATTCATTAATGGTGTACGAGGCTTTCCTCGGCCGAGAATCTTGCTTCGAGTGTTGATAAACCAATCCTTCGCACCTGCCGTCTGCAGCCACTTTACATGCTTCTCACAGATTTCAACAACTAATTTTATGGATTTATGTGCGACAAGAATGAACATCAGAAGTCAAAGAACGAAATTTCTACTTGGTTCCTGCACCTTGTAATTCATACAAATTTTAGCGAATTGTTGATAAACTCGTCTAATTCAATGTTAGTTTGGTCCACCTAGACAGCGAATTTTATTCATTTATGTGTGACAAGAATGTGTATCAAACGTCAAAGAAGGAAATGTCTACTTGGTTGTAATCGATACAAATTTTATTTTCCATAAAAATCTGCAGTCGGATCTTTATGTGCAAAATACCAAATGTTTGCGTTGATCACGGGACACCTAACCAAACAAAAGTTGTATTCTTCTTTGAATTATCCTGTTAAGCTGAAATTAATACGTCGATGTCTCTTAAATATTTCTAACACGTCCACTGCTTTAAATGCATAATAAATGCATAAAATTCGCAGTATTACAAAAAATAAATTGTTGTCAGTGGGAACATATTGCAGGAATGAGAAATAAAGAAACTTTCCTCCCATTTCGATCTGCATATCTCGTTCCAGCGAGAAGAGAAAATAGTTGTCTTCGGATTTAAACTGCGGAGCAATTTTCCGAGCGGAAACACACGGGATTGTCGCGAATTTCGGAACATCTGTCAGTACGATAAATTCCTCGGTTCCTCTGCTCGGAAACTGAACGGAGAAAGAACTCCCGTTTCAGCTTCGGAAGCTTCTCTACGTCATTGTCGCCCGAACGAAATCCGTTCGCCGAGAGTTTTCCCGGTAGTTTCAAGGCACTCACGACCGAATGGCGTCGCGTTATCGGCACACCTTGCAGAACGGTTATCTGGGAACAGCCGTCCCTTCCGTCCATTATCGATAACGAAAACGCTCACAATAAAACAGTCCGATTTTCCTTCAACTTTTCCTACAAGGAAACTTGCCTGGTTCATGCTCGGAAACAAGATGGAAGCTCGCAGCCCCGTAAAACAGAGACAAAGAAACCACAAAGTCCGTACACGGAGTTTAGTTTTTAAGCTTCTTGGAATTTGTCGACTAACAAAATGTGATCAACCGAAGAGAGAAGTGTATTATTGCTTTAAAAGAAGCCATCGGTGTTCTCTGTATTTGAGGTTGGAATATCGTTTCACTGAAAACATTAAAACATCTATATTTCCGTAACAAGAAATATTATTTTAATTAATAGAGTACATATTATGAAGCTTACATCTTGACATAAACCGAGGAAATAAAATGAATCTTGAGTTCTCCATTGGCTTTCTCTGTATTTCAGATTAGAATATCGTTCATGTCACAAAGCATTAACCACAAGTACAAGAAATATTATTTTAATTAATAAAATACATATTATGAAACATACATCTTGACATAAACCGAGGAAATAAAATGAATCTTTAGTTCTTCATTGGCTTTCCCTGTATTTGAGAATAGAATATCGTTCATGTCACAAAGCATTAACCACAGGTGCCACAAGAAATATTATTTTAATTAATAGAGTACATATCATAAAACAACCATACATCTAGTGTACGTATAAACTGAGGAAATACAATGAATCTTGAGTTGTGTAGCAACGCATCGTTTCAACATGTCGAAAAAAAAATGTGAAAAATTGCGTATCTTTCGAACAGGCTTTATACGACATTAAGACATTCATTGACCCCACAGTTCCCGTTACCAACATCTTCGCAACGGGGCGTGCGTGTTGATTTCTTGCATCCACTTCATAAAGCCAGATACCGGAGGAAATTCCCAATCAGTTGCGATGCAGCCGAATAGAGCGTGCATTTACGCACGGAAATCCGTAGAAATAAACGGAATTGGTGGGTGCGTGTGTGAGTGAATTTGCTCCACCGACTGCCGTGAGTCATGTACGATGGAACGAGTCTGTCGCATAAAGGTCCCCTTCTCCACGAAATACATAATTAAAGCACGACTAGCTAGAAGGGAAAGAGAGCTGTCTTCTGAATCAGCTGGTGAATAAAGGCCCGGATTTCGGGGCTTCGTGTTAGTCATAGTTATTACGGATTTAGAGCTCGGACACAGTCTCGACGGGTTGTGAATGGCGTCGGCATGGGTGGGGTCGGTTCAACGTGTAAACATCAGTATAGTAGCTCCTGCGGCTTACAATCGATTAACAGCGAAAGTGATCGAATTATGTGTTTACGAATTCTTTTGTTATGCAGGTTGTCAACCTCGTATCGAACTTCTGCTATTTAACTATGGATTACAATTAATCTAGTTATTTATATTTCTTCGCATGGTGGTTATTTTTGTTGGTAATGTTTAGTTTTTCATTTTTTTTTTCAGTGTACAGGAAAAAGTTTAATTTCGAAGTTTCATTTTAAGTTTTATTTTTGACGCTTAGTGTTTGGCTTTTATTATTTAATTGGAGACTATGTATTTTGGTACTGGACTCGGTCGATGACGATCGTCGTCATTCATTCGTGACCTCTCTCCTCGTGTTCTTGTTTTTATTTTGTTTTTGGTAGCTGCTTCGAATTCTTCGTTCGACTTTCTTTCCTCTCACTGGAAGACAGTTCGACGGGAGTGAAAGCCGGAAAATGCTGGGGTATTACTCGATCATGAATTATTCTGATTCGCGTTGAAGTTAGGTTAATGTATACCTCTTTCTCCGTGGTGTTAACAGCATTACGAAATTGTGGAAACAAGCTTTATATAAAGTGAGTAGTTTCCGTATGCGTAACAGTTTGGAAATAAAAAAGAATTACGAGGGTAGTCGTTGATTTCTGCGAAATTGCTGCTTTCAGCGAGAAATGTTTTGTTGTATATCTTCAAAACGGAAAACACATATTTATGTAATCCTTTTCTACAGCACGAACGTCCTCCGATATTAATTTATATCTTACATTTTCTACGAATACGTTATACCGATGTAATAAATTATTTTATAATACATTTTTATGAGATATTAAAATGTGATAATATTATGCCGTTACAAATATTAATGAAATGAGTCGTATATTTCTTGTTTCGAGATTTTAAAGGAATAGGATATTAACGCTAAATAAATTCCATGTAATGTTGAGATAACAAGCATTATGTAAGTTTCAGTTTGGATAATATCGTAAACGTTACATTGAATTTAGTTTAACTCGTTTCTGTTAAAATTTCGACTTGGACCACTTTCATAATTATGAGCACAATTGGTCTGGATAACCGTAAGTTCCTATAAGCACGGTCAAAATACAAGCCTCTGGCCGAAGTGGTCCATGAAAGAATTCTAGAATTCGACCAAGAGCCGCCGAATGACAAAGGCCTCTGGTGTTTCCACGTTTCACATTCATACCCCGTCTATCCTTAATTAGTTCATTACTCGGGGTTATTATTGTCGTCGGGCGACGACCTCTGCATCGTAGTCGGTGTCGCAAACAACCGCACTAAATATGTCCTTTGTCTGTTTCAGGTGAGTCCGAAAAACCGAAAAACAAGTCGCCGCAAGTCTCTTTGTTCGGAGACACGCGCACGTTTCGACGGTGAGCACGTTCCATTCATTTCTTCTTTTCTGCTTCTTCTTCATTTATTCGTGGTTTCGTCACGGCACCGGTGCGTCAGTGTGTCCTTAATTGTCAATTAAGGAGCAACGCGACGGGAACTTTAATCGCGTAGATCGAGCAGCGTGTTGAAAATTTAATTGCGAACGCTTCACTGGAGCGTTGAGGCGGCACGCGCTCCGCAAGTCCGCGAAGAAACGAGAAAGTTTTCTGGCTGTTTGAACGGCAAAAGACTCGCGAGCATAATTACTTGTTTCGGGATTAAGTCAGTGGATCACCGGTGAAACGAACGGCGCGCACCCTCACCTATTAGGGCAGTGGGAGAGCGTGCGTGTCTTACCGACGATAAATAAACACCGGTGTTTGCGCGCGATGTTTCGACACGGTATTTAACGCTTAGAGAGTCATTTTAGTTTACAACGTTACATTTTAACCAGCTTTCAAATGTTTTTGCTGCGAAACTGCAGATCCTTTTAAACGTAATTGTTGTGTGCACGGTTTAACAAGGTCCATCAATTTTTAGGCTAGAGAAATCAGAATTAAGCACGCGATGAACCAGAGTTGCCATAAGATATTTATTCAGAACTCGCCAAATACAGTTTCATTGAATCATTGCTTTTTTAAAGTACACGTTGAAGGCCCACGTAAGGGTTGAAATTATCCTGGACAATTTTTACGGAATTTTGAGAAAGCCTCGGTATGATACTTCATTCTCTAAACTTAACCGTACCGAGCATAAAATTCAACTTGTGTACGTTGCTCTGTAAAAATTACAAGACAGAATTCATTTAGATTTCTCTCTATGTTTGTAATATGATACGTGCTTGAATATAAAAACATTTATTTAATTTCCAATGAAAAGAGTCTTTGTAATTTCGATAATTAAGAGAAATGCGAAATCAGTCATTGAATCATTGCTTTTTTGAAGTACACGTTGAAGGTCCACGTAAGGGTTGAAATTATCCTGGACAATTTTTACGGAATTTTAGGAAAGCCTCGGTATACCGAGCACAAAATTCAACTTGTGTACGTTGTTCTGTAAAAATTACAAGATAGACTCCATTTAGATTTCTCACGATGTTTGTAATGATACGAGCTTGAATATAAAAACATTTATTTAATTTCCAGTTTTAAGCGGCTTTGTCATTTCGATAATTAGGAGAAATGTGAAATCAGTTATTTCCTCAGATTATTCGCTGCTTTAATTATCAATCTTTTAACTATATTTTTGGTAGTACAGAGAAGTCTCAATCTGAGAAAAACCCTCGTGTAGTTCTACTATTTTTGGTGATCTCCTGTCCTAATGCAACAGTTGTTCATTGAATCTAATCGCTGGGAACCGAATAATTAAATGAAAATTTTTATACTCTGGGTCAACGTAGATCCCGCTTATTATTTTGAACGATGTGTTCTATGATTCATGTTTCGAGCGACGTTGCCCAGTAATATCTTGCGATCCGGAACAATGACAGCATTGTTGGATCGCGCGAGTTCCCCACAGCGACTTCTCTAAAGTAGAAACTCATCTCGCCGCGGCTACGTAGAACGGATGGATGTAGTCCACGTGGATTCATCATGGCGAAAAAAGAAAGGAAGAAAACTTGTGCGAAACGATGGCAGGGTACCGTTGACGAGGGGAAATATTATGGCCAACAGAGTCGAATGATCTCAGCCTCCTACGTTCACCGCGAAGTCCCGCGATGGTGACTTATTGCCCAGGCATTTAGAGAAGAAATTACGATGTAGAAAAACGGGTACAGGGAAAAGGGGGCAGAGAAGGGAAAACTGCACCGAGCATTGCTTAATTACGAACGGCGAACACTTGAAGGTGAACGGGCTCGTGTCGTGGACATTGAATTAATTACCCTCAACGTGACCGTTGTTCTCTCGACGTTAGGATATCGGTACGATGATCGCATTCTCGTTCATAATTTTCTTAAAATTATTGTCCCAAATAGTTGTTATTTAATTGCTTGACGAAGGAATTTCATGAGACAATTGGCGAAGTAAAATTGACTTGGTCGTTGAGAGAACTCTGATTTCTTAATAACATGATCGCAATCTCGTTCATAATTTTCTTAAAATTATTGTCCCAAATAGTTGTTATTTAATTGCTTGACGAAGGAATTTCATGACACAATTGGCTAAGTACAATTGACTTGGTCGTTGAGAGAACTCTGATTTCTTAATAACATGATCGCAATCTCGTTCATAATTTTCTTAAAATTATTGTCCCAAATAGTTGTTATTTAATTGCTTGACGAAGGAATTTCATGAGACAATTGGCGAAGTAAAATTGACTTGGTCGTTGAGAGAATTCTGATTTCTGAATAAAATGATCGCAATCTCGTTCATAATTTTCTTAAAATTATTGTCCCAAATAGTTGTTATTTAATTGCTTGACGAAGGAATTTCATGTGACAATTAGCGAAGTAAAATTGACTTGGCCGTTGAGAGAAGTATGATTTCTTAATAAAATGATAGCATTCTCGTTCATAATTTTCTTAAAATTGTCGTCCCGAATAGTTGTTATTTAATTGCTTGGCGAAGGAATTCATGAGACAATTGGCGAAGTAAAATTGACTTGGTCGTTGAGAGAACTCTGATTTCTTAATAAAATGATAGCATTCTCGTTCATAATTTTCTTAAAATTGTCGTCCCGAATAGTTGTTCTTTAATTGCTTGACGAAGGAATTTCATGACACACTTGGCGAAGTAAAATTGACTTGGTCGTTGAGAGAACTCTGATTTCTTAATAAAATGATAGTGTGCAGTAATAAGAATTAGTTTCATGCTCTGTAGATGTTTATACCAATGTTAACTTGCCAAGTATGTATGTTATAGATTTTTTGTGTTGTGTATTAAATAACAAATGCATCAAGCTACCGCGAGTTGAGCCAGACCTTTGAAACGGACTTCGATTAATATCGCTCGTCTAGTTCGTGGAAAAATATCGTGTCCATACTCTCATAAAGGTTAACCTTTGCATAAGTGATGCGAATTGTAATGGACGGCCGTTTGATTGAAGTCTGCTAAATATATGGCGTTGTAACACTCACGACAGAGTCGGCCATTTACTTCACAGTAATGTAACAGCTAAGTGTCTCGGGTCATTAAATTAGAAAACTCGTTTCTCCTTAAAATTATTCCTGTGGAAAATGCTCGTCATACCTGATAGCATTTTTATACATAAATTTACAGAAAATTCAATTCTCGTCAGTTAAAGCTCACGCTCGCCAGTATTAGTTTTATTCAGATTTCCCAAGCATATGAAAGTTAAAATAACTCTTGTCTTATCGGTTATGGGCTCAATTAAAAAATTAGATTTTTTTCAATGAACAAAAGATGACTGGGCGGACCACATTAAATAAAATAAATTTCAGTCAACGTCGCTGTTGTGATCCGTTATAGATAAAGGTGTTCCGTACCACTAATTTCTGATATACAGTTTTTTTAGAATTACAAAAATTGACTCGACAGATCATTATCATCGCTACCACTGCACTTAACGTGTTAAATGAACAAAAAAATGACTCGTCGGACCACATTAAATAAAATAAATTTCAGTGAACGTCGCTGTTGCGATCCGCTACAAATAAAGGTGTTCCGTACCACTAATTTCTGATATAGTTATTTTTTAAATAACAAAAACTGGTTCGACAGGTCATTAAATAAAATAAATTTCAGTGAACGTCGCTATTGTGATCCGCTGTAAATAAAGATGTTCGGTACCACTAATTTCTGATGTTGAGTTTTTTTAAAATAACAAAAATTGACTCGACGGTTCATTGAATAAAATAAATTCGGTGGGCGCTACCACTGCACTTAACGTGTTAAATGAACAAAAAATGACTCGTCGGACCACATTGAATAAAATAAATTTCAGTGAACGTCGCTGTTGCGATCCGCTGCAAATAAAGGTGTTCCGTACCACTAATTTCTGATATAGTTTTTTTTTAAATAACAAAAACTGGCTCGACAGATCATTAAATAAAATAAATTTCAGTAAACGTCGCTATTGTGATCCGCTGTAAATAAAGATGTTCGGTACCACTAATTTCTGATATTGAGTTTTTTTAAAATAACAAAAATTGACTCGACGGTTCATTGAATAAAATAAATTCGGTGGGCGCTACCACTGCACTTAACGTGTTAAATGAACAAAAAGTGACTCGTCGGACCACATTCAATAAAATAAATTTCAGTGAACGTCGCTGTTGCGATCCGCTATAAATAAAGGTGTTCGGTACCACTAATTTCTGATACGATCAGGTCAAAAGAGAAAGCTTGAAACGAGCATCTATTTAATTTAATCGGTTTTCAACGCTGCGGAACCTCCTCCCTAGAACACCATATCCGAAATGTCACTCTACAATGCGTAGTCGCTCGCGTCGGCCACGTTGTAATTGAATGACAGGAATTAGTAGTGGTAGTGGTGTGCGCACCTCACGCGCTCGGTGCACGTGCAGCTGCAGCACCTGCGAATTAATGGTGGCGTGCCGTCCATTAAGCGACAGCGAGTTGCTCATTTATAGCGAGGCCATAAATACAATTGATGGACAACTAACTTTCATTTCTTTTTCATCCCGTTCCACTATTATTCCTGCTCGGTGAAAAAACGTGACCCGTGTTTCCCTCAGATCGCAATTTCGAACGACAGTCGTGGACGATGTAATCATCTTATTCTACGATCTGCATCCATCGGACGACTCCTAAATAATCTCTTTTAGAAAATTAATTGCGATTCCAGCCTAATTCGGTTGCACCTACAGTCCGCGACAGAAAGATGGCACACCACGAAAATTCAATGTTTTCATCATTTACAAAATAAATTACATTACAAACAGTGAAATTAAAGAAAATGTCCGTTTGTTTATGGAAACAAGAAAATAACAAAAATCGGTACGACAAAATGATGGCACATATACAAAAAAAAACGTAATTTACGTACATAAAATATATAACATTGTGTTTAATACTTTGCGTGGCCACGCTTATTTTCCAGAATAGCCAACATACGTTTCGGAAGTGACTTGAAGAGTTTTTTAATATATTTTGGCCGTATTTTTGTCCATTTTTGTTCTATGCACGTTTTTAAATCTGCAAGGCTTTGGAATTGTCTTCCGCCTTCGTAAACATATCTTGCTAGTTGTGACCAACAATTTTCAATTATGTTGAGATCTGGCGATCTCGCTGGCCACTTTGAGACACTAATTTTGTTTTGCTCAAAGTACTGCTTAACGGATTTTGCGGTATTATCCTTGCACACTTGCATTAACCTGCTGAAAAATTATAATAAAATTTTCCCCGGAAATTGTCTGTCCGAATTTAGTTAATCGTTCGTCTATCGAATCTATATAAATTTTGCTGTTCATAGTTTTCTTAATCAATTTTACTTCGGTCGCTCCTCGATAACCAATTTCGGCCTAAAGCATTACTCCTCTGCCACCTATGTGTCCGCGGCTTAATATTCTTTCTGCTTTCCGCAGATCGTGAAAATAGTGTGCGAAACCATCCGGCCCATCTAGATCGAACCTTCTCTCATCGCTAAAAATAACACGACGCCATTTTTTCCTCCAATGTATGTGCTCTCGTGCAAATTTCAGACGCTCCGATTTATGCTGAACGGTCAAAGGTGGTTCTCTTTTCAATTTCATTCAAACTAAGTGCGGACATTCTTTTATTATCCTTTGCACATTACGTACATTTGTATGTACGCCAGCTGCTTTAGCGATTTGTCGCGATGTTCCCGAAGAATTCGAAGCTTCTTTTAAAATTGCACGTTTTCCGCGATACCTTACTGCTTTCGGTCGACCGGAACTCTTTCTTTTACCGTATGTTTTGGGATTTTTTAATAAATTATACACCACTTTTCTGCTACGATGTATAATAAGTGCAATTTTTGAAACCGAGTAATTCTCTTTACGCAATGTCAAAATCGTTTTTATTTCAGTATCGGATAAAGATTTTCCACTACCCATAGTGTAATTTCAATAGAAAATAATAAGAAACACGCGCAATATTTAATGTACGGTAAAATAGTACACGATACAAACAGTCTGACGGTCTAGCGTTAACCGCAGAGAAAGAATTTTAAGACTGTGTCATCATTTTGTCGCGTCGGTGACCCCGGTTGTTTACATTTAGACTAGATCTGTAACCTCCGCTTAATTCCGTCGGTGTAAGTAACCTTGAAGCTCCACCGAAGTACGTACACGGAGAGAAATGTATCAAAGTTCATCACAGTTTTCAGAAATAGCAATATTAACGGGTGTGCCATCTTTTCGTCGCGGACTGTAGATAACTATCGTGTGAAATATTTTATCTTACGAGGATCAAGGACGAATGAATTTTAAAGAATTTTGAAAAATTAAAGCATTTGATCTTCTTAAATTTCTCACCAGTTATCAGATCGACTCGTGTCCCACTCTATCCTTCCCCTTCTTCGACGCTATTCCTCTATGCCTCCGCCATCGCCTCCGTCACGTAACGCGTTTCATCTTTGTCGCGCATGAGCCACAATGTCACGTGCCTAATCCGGAACTAGCAGAGAGGGATAACCTTTCCCCTTCAATTTAAGTCAATTCCCCTGATCTGGCACCCGATATTCTTTACTTATTGAAATTGAATGATTGTAACGCCGAACCAGTGCTGGGAAAATAGTATTTTGAATAGTAAATAGTAAATAATCCTATTTATTTTCAAGTGTGTGTACAACTTTGAAAATAAAATATTTGATTTGATGCAGTAATTTTTGAGAATAAGATCATTTATTTGAGGCAGTAATTTTTGAAAGTAGTATTTTATTTGAAGAATATTGAAAATATTTGTGTTTCGTCTTTATTTTCGATTTCAATTTTAAATATTATTGCTGAAATTAATGGTTCGAATTCAATACATTTATGAGTGTAAATCGTTTCTTAACGATAAGATACACTGTATGTTTATCCAGTTTCTCAGAGTATTATAACAATGCAAAAAGCAAAATATTTTATTTCGTGTTTCGGATTGTTGATATAGAAATATTTTATTTTGTGGAAGAAATTGTTGAAATAGAAATATTTTATTTTGTGGAACAAATTGATGAAATAGAAATATTTTATTTTGTGGAACAAATTGTTGAAATGGATAGATAGATAGATAAATTTTATTTGATCCCCTTGAGGTTACAAATCCTTAATAACTTCTCCTTACCTCTCGCCGCGCATTATACACTTATTCTTACAACTAACTTACATGCTAACTTACACCCAACCTTAGCCTATACCCGAAACGTCGTGAGAGAGAGAGAGAGACTACACGCATAATTTTTCTCATCCATCGCATATTGCACATGATTACTCCAAGCACCTTTCATATTGCATATTGCAATATTGCAATATTTCATCAATATTGCAACATTTCAATATATCCATATTTCAATATTTCCGTATCTCAATATTTACAAAATTTCCCCATTTCCCCATTTCGTCCCTCCCCTATCCTCCCCATCCTCCCAAAATTGTTGAAATAGAAATATTTTATTTTGTGGAACAAATTGTTGAAAAAGAAATATTTTATTTTGTGGAACAAATTGTTGAAATAGAAATATTTTATTTTGTGGAACAAATTGTTGAAATAGAAATATTTTATTTTGTGGATCAAATTGTTGAAACAGAAATATTTTATTTTGTGGGACAAATTGTTGAAATAGAAATATTTTATTTTGTGGAACAAATTGTTGAAATAGAAATATTTTATTTTGTGGAACAAATTGTTGAAATAGAAATATTTTATTTTCAGGTTCAGATTGTTCAAGTAGAAATATTTTATTTCCGAAATTGTATATCTTATTTAAAGTACTATTTTATTTAAGCAAATTAAAATCTAAAATATTTGTTTCGCCAAATAATGCCCACCTCTGCGCCGAACGTTTTAAGTAACCTAAAATTAAGATTTACGAGGAGTGAGAATGTTGCAAAAATATAAATAAACTTTGTGTTCTGTATTCTTGTATTATTAGCAGATGAATGTCGTCTCGCGAAGAAAAATTATTGTCAATAATAAGAAAATTAAGCAGAACACATTTCTCTCGATTCGACCCTCACATTTATTTGTTTTATACAGAGAAAGTAGATAAGGAAATTCTCGACCGATTGAAACAAGTTGTCCCGATTTTGTGATTTTTAGAGAATCGATGTGTGACCCTGCACTTGTTAATTGTAAAAAGAATTTCGTTTGCACGTCGGTGGATAAAGTATTGGAAAAACGTTTGTGGAAAGTGGAGTGACCGTTCCGATTCGCGCGCTCCATCTGACGCGCGAAACTCGTTCCGCCGATTGAAACGCGAACAAACACGTGTCGACGGGATGCGCTCCGTTGCACCGATGCACGCGCAACCGATTTGTCGTACACACAATCAATGAAGCATATTCCCGTTCCGAGAGAGAGAGAAATGGACAACGACGACCGAGGGACGAAACGGTAAGCCGCGAAACAGAAATAAATAACCATCGGAATAATAATCTTCCAGAGACGTCGCACGCTTATCAACCGAACAAACCCGGCGAATTATAATGCGAAACCGGTATTACCACTATCAACCAGCCGCCGCCGCTTCTTTCCAGGGACAGATTTAACAGATTATGATTTATTCATAACTCGTCGTTATGCGTTTCGTCCCAGTGTTTCTATGAATTTTCATAATTTCCGTGTTCATTAAACGATTGCTCATTCCGCTCTATCACGTGGCCAGCCTACTGTAAAATTCTCCTCGTTACGGTCGGTCTAAATCAATCCTGTTCTTATAATTATTTCATGATTTCTGTACAACATGAATTTATTGTACAATTAAATACAAATTTAATTTCAACGAAATTTTTACTTTCTTGTCTCTTATTTTTCATTTGAATATACATTAAGATTAGAAGTTGCCTTATTCTACTTCAACGAATGCATTCGCGTCTATCTCTGCTGTGTAATAATTGCACTCTGACGTTCATGCAAATTTATATTTCTCTGGCTTGTTTGTCCTTCGGAATGAGATCAGTAAAATTGTAAAAAATTATCAGAACGTTTTCTCTTACAATTAACAATTTTGCTAATCTACAGGATCTTCCGTTAAGAAGTGTTATTTTAAATAATAAAAATTGTAAAACAAAAAAAAACAACACTTCTTAATGGCAGGCCCTGTAGATTAGCAAAATTGTGAAAAATTGTAAAAGGAAACGTTCTAACACTTTTTTTACAATTCTGAAGATTGTAAAAACGAAACGTTTGTTCATCATTTAAAGTAAAACTTCTCAATGGAAGAGTCTGCGTTTCCTGGCCGTTGAAAAAATCGTAAATTCTTGATTTCGGCGAGACCTCGAGCAGGCAGGTGATCGCAACTCTGCGTTAATTTCTTGGGGTTAATTTCTTCTGGAAGAAAGTTTGAAGCGTAGGCTTGACGACGGAGGAAGTCGCCTCTTAACTCGTTTACGGTCATTTTTCCGGCGTTGCGGATCTCCATTGCACGCGCGCGTTATCTTGACCGGTGTATCTGGCCACGGTTCGCCAGCGAAAACAAGAGAGACGAGAGAGAAAGAGAGAGAAAGAGAGATAGAAAAAGAAGAAGAAGGGAAAATGTCGAGGGACTGAACGAGCGCGAATCGTCGTGGAACTCGTCCTCGAGGCATTATCGGGTTTCCCGATCGACATTCCGGCTCCGGTAATAATGATTATCGTGATAATAATTAAGGGTAATTGGAGCAGAGCCGGGCACGCGACCCTACGACCAAGGCAGATGCTAGGTGCCTTTCTTGAAACGCGACCAAGGTGCAGCTGCACGTGCACATGCAGATGTCGGTCGTCGTTTCGTACTCGCTAATGTTTATATTATGTTTATATTATGTTTATATACAATTCCGCCTCGATGCGATCGTTGTATTCGAAGCGCATCCCCCGTTTTCGCGACGCAATGTCGCGTGTAGTGCGCCGTAGACTGAATTCGAATTTAATGGAGGAAAATAAAGGCGGATAACGATCTTCGGGCTTTTAACGTCGAGATACAGGGTTGGGACGGTTAATAATTTTCACGGATAAAATATAACTATCGCCACGAGATTATTTGAATAAAATTTATCTCGCCGGCTGGTTTAGAGGAAGATACAGTAATTCAACCCTTTCGTTTCGGTCATCTTACTGGCGAATGCGCCGTCAGTTTATGGGCTACGTTTGACGGCTGCTGCTTTTTCCTGGCGTAGGAATTATCCGATTTTTCCACGATCTATCGCAAATGAACACTTCGAAGCGGACGCGTCTGATAATTTCATGACGGCCGTGGCTACAGCCATTTCAATTCTTATGTGCCTACTTTCTTTCGCACTGTTTTCAACGCGCGTCTTTGATATCGACGTTGATTCTCCTGTTGAATCTACTGTGAGTAGCTAACACTTCACACCGGTTGCTGAAACATCAAAATTTAGATGTTTATAATTAGACGTTCTTAATTTTAATATTATTATTATTATTTATTATAAACGGGCCGAAGCCCTTTTTACATATGAGAAAGATACAGACTACTCGTATAATAACAAAGAAGGGACATGCACGGAAAGGAAAATTTTGATAGTGGTACAATCGATATGGTATTATCATATAATCCTGCGTAGTTGCATTTTAAATTTTAGTAAAGAATTATTGAAAAAATCGATACGATTATAAATAGTGCATGATTTTGCTTTAAGTGTTTGAGAACCCGCTCTTGTTCTCAATTCACGTTCCGGTACGTAAAAATTGATTTGCGCAAGTAGAGAGGAACAATTAATACGATTATTAATTAAATTAAATTAAAAATGAAGCTCTGGTCAGATACTATTCTTCGGGCAGATAATGGTTCTAGGTTCATCGTAGTTATTATTGCGGAGTAATCATGATCAAAGAATGACATTGGATTATTTAGCTTAATATGGTGTAACAATAATGTATCGATACTCTTCAAACTTTACCTTTCGAAAGCCTATTAACACTAGGTTTACGGAGGTCTAAATATAACTATTTTACATTAATTTATAAACATAACAAGAATGTGTCTATCCAAATTTTTGGCCATTTTCCCGATAGTATATACCCCAAGAATTAAATTTGGTAAATTATTTCTCAGGGAAGCATCTTTACAATCTTAATAATTGCCGTCATTTTGACGGGTTCCGTAAACCTAGTGTTAATAGGATTTTCAACAATTGTGCTGCACCAAGAGAAGTCTTTTACATTACATTTTTATATGAAAGTATTAGATCACGTTATTGAGGGTGACTTGTTAGTTCGCAACGGACATCAAAATTCAGATGTTTATAATTAGACGTCTTAATTTCAATATGGTAAAAATAATGTATTGATATTCTTAACACTTTAACTACCGGAAGCCTATTAATGGGATTTTCAACAATTGTGCTGTACCAAAAGAAGGCATAGAAATTTTCTTTTACATTACAATTTCATATGAGAGTATTAGATCACGTTATTAAGGGTGACTTGTTAGTTCACAGTGAACATCAAAATTTAGATGTTTATAATTAGACGTTCTTAATTTTAATATGGTAAAAATAATGTATTAATATTCTTAACATTTTACCTAGCGAACGTCTATTAATGGGATTTTCATCAATTGTGCTGTACCAAAAGAAGGCATAGAAATTTTCTTTTACATTACAATTTTATATGAGAGTATTAGATCACGTTATCGAAGGTGACTTGTTGGTTCGCAATGAAAATTGCTGTCGCTGTTGAAGGTTCGATTAACAAAGTGTTTAGCCATGAATCATAGAGTTTTCAAAATTATGCAATAATCACCGGTCGGTAATGTGTTAAGGTCTTTTCACTATTTTAAATTGCACCTAATCATTTTTGGCGGAAATGCGTAAAATCTGAAACATTGATATTAATTGCACAATATTTTAAATCATATCCTTTGCTTTCATTATATATAAATTCGATAAGCGTTTACTAACCGCTCAAGGGCGACAGGGAAACGCTCGGAACGCGTATCAACGTTTTGCAATTGGTTAGACGCAGATGTTGCATTCGAGGAATGCTAGACGGATGTTCATTGTTCCATAGGAAATGAAACGTGTTGCAGCGAGTCACGAACGCACGCGTCGCGATTGTTATGCAAACGGATGTAAGTGTAATTGAAGAGAAAGACATTTATTCCTTTGCCGTTTAAATGAACGCGTACTGTGCATATAATCGTTAATAGATCTCGTCGGAAATGGAAAGTTGAACGTTGTCGCTTGAACAATTCATCGCTGTCACGGCCATGGATAAAATTTATCCAGAAACGCTGCTCAGAAACTTCGATTGAAATGCACACCAGCTTAAATTAAAATTACCATTTACCTGTATTAAATTTTTCACATTTTTATAATTACATTTATTATTGTTAAATTTTCAAGTATTCTATTCTGACAACAACTTCGAGAACGTATTCTAACTTGAGATTTCACAAAGGCATTAAAAGTTCAAAGATTCTGCAAGAAAGATACATTTTTCTTTTGTACTCTCTCTCTCTCCCTCTCTAAAAATCAAAATTTCTCCTTTGCTGCGTATAACAATTTACAGCTGTTATTTTCAGAACTTTTTGAAAAATACGTTTCCAACTTTCGAAGGGTCACCATAAGCCAGCGACCGTCCATTGGAACTAGTCAGTGGCCAAAGGGGGTTAACCCCGGTTTTTCGCGCACCCTCGCAAAAACAAAACGCGTGGATCGTTGAGAACCCTCGCCGACCACCACGATTTATCGCGGAACTGTGAACGATCGTTAAACTCCTCCGACGCGGTCCGATGGAACAACGAACACGCTTGTACGAGCCCGGTTGTTCGCGATTAAAGGTGGCCTCACACCGTCGTCATTCCTCGGACCTCTTCCGAGAAGATAAAACAGCGTCAGCCGGTGACCCAATTTCAAGATTTCGATCGCGATCGACGGAATCGCTCGAGACCGACACTCCAGTTAATCGTTATTTATTAACGCATCGAGTCCGCCGATGCGAGGGTAATCGATGATCGTCTGCAATACGAGGCTGTTATTAATCGTTTCAATAAGCTAGTCGTTGAACGGGTCCAGTCGATTATTGAGTGAAGTGATTCGAGCACAACAGGGTCGCTGAACCATTAAAGGACTTCTGAAGAATTTTATTTTTCTTCATTTTGGTTGATTCTAAAAGTTGAAACTTCACGTTTCCATCGTGGCCTGGAAAAATGATAACAAGAAATGCAAAAGTTATTAGATGTGAGTGGCAAACGTCGCAATTAGAACAGTAAAAATTGTGTTTTTGTCTTACCAAAAAGTCGAACAAAGCAGTTTATAAACGAAACTAAATTCTAAATTTTAGAACAGTAAAAATTGTGTTTTCATCTCACCGAAAAATCGAACAAAGTAGTTTATAAACAAAACTAAATATCTAAATTTTAGAACTGTGAAAATTGTGTTTTCATCTTACCAAAAAATCGAACAAAGTAGTTTGTAAACGAAACTAAATTCTAAATTTTCGTACAAGAAAATTTTCGAACATACGATCCTCGTATTAAAATAATCAATGTTATAATTGTAAAAAAGACTTTTTTTCAACACTGGTTATTTAAAAATAATCCACGCGCTGATCGTGCGGAACACGGAACAGTTATTTACGACTGAAGAAAAAACCGGCAATCCGTGTTAACAATGCAACCAGTTGAGGTATTCATGGTTCGGTGTAATTAGCGACGAAACAGGCGATTGTAATGAACAATAACACAAATAGCTCGGTTTCATTATTGTTTTCGAGTCCATTGGTTTTCCTCCGGCATTCTTCAGCTCCATTTTCGTTTCATTTGCATGCGATCACAATCAACCCTATCGCTATTTTCCTCGACGTAGAAACGTGTCAAGATCACGGCGATTAGGGGTGGTTTTCATGGTAAGCGGCACAATGCGCGATTGGGGCACGGCATAAGGTTGGCCATTCGCCACTCGAGGTACGTGTTCATGGTGCCGCATAGTATTTCCGATTGCTCGGCTCGATTCGAGGACTTTCGTTTCCCTTCACCCTTTTACGCCAAGCCCTTTTGCGAGTACACTTATCTTAGGGCCGGTATCCATGAACGAAGTAAAAGAAACACGAGGGCCCTCGAGGAACGCGATTGCACATTTCGAGACCCGCGATAGCTGTTCGACCCATTAGGCTCGAATCGAAACCCTGGAAAAAATCAAACTCAAAATTGCCAGTGCAAGATAAGTAATACTAATGCAAGCGAAATCATTTCTTTAACAGAACGTATGTACATTTTTTATTAAACGAAATTATATTAAACATCCACAATTTCTCGAATTCAACTTGGGTTGTTCGGAAAATAATTTCGTTTTTTCCCGACAGAGGATTTAATTGTATTTTTTAGCACCCAACTTCACACTTAAGCGGCATAATCATTATATGTTTTGAGAGCCGATATAGCAGCGTTTTCGTCATATTTTACTTTTTTACTATAGAAAAGGTAAAAATGCTATTCAAGACAGAAAGAAATTAACCGATGTGTATGGAGAAGATGTGTTGACAGTACGCCAGTGCCAGAACTGGTTTGCAAAGTTTTTTTTTGTTGTTTTTTTTATTTATTTATTTTTTTTATTAAGTCTGCTGTCATCAGCTGGACAAACTGAATGATGCACTTCAACAGAAAAGGCCAGAATTATTCAACAGAAAAGGTGTAGCGTTCCATCAAGATAATGCGAGACCTCATGCAAGTTTGGTCACTCGCCAAAAGCTTTTACAGCTTGAATGGGATACAATGCCACACCTACCATATTCTCCAGATCTGGCACCTTCGGATTATTATTTGTTCCGGTCGCTGCA